>OX457085.1:86115803-86135149 GCA_949752835.1 Empis stercorea | reverse complement strand
GGTGATAAATAAATTATTTTAGATAAGTATAAACGAAAATATATTAGTCATATATCTTAGATAAAAATAGAACGATATTAAATTAATATTTTTTTTCTACAATTAATTTTTTCAGCTAACATTTCAAAATAATTTAACCTTTTCATTAAAAAAATATTAAATTTAACCTTAATTCAATAATTCGACAGTTTTTCTTAAGAAAAATTTAATATTTGAGTAAAAGAAGGTATAAAGTAATTGAAATTATAAAATCTTTTACAATTTTAAAATTTTACAATTTAAAAAAATTTTTAAACAAGCGAAAGATTTATTATTTATTTATATTTAAGAATAAAATAATGTGTGGGTGAAAATGACAAAACAAAATTATTTATCATCATTTCTATAGAAAATACTATCTCTTACATATCTTAGACTCTGATGAATTATAATTTAGTTTAATGTTTTTAAAAAATGGGGGATCAAGGGTAATTAATTGACCTTACAATTTATAATAATAATTTATATATTTACCTCAGCTCGTAAAATAATATCATATGCTTGTTGCCAATGTTTACAAAAACTATCATAACATGCTCTTGGATCACAATCTGTAGCTGAATCTATTGGTCTTTTTGATGACTGTCCAGATGAATTATTTTTATTATTATTATTTCCTGTTAACCAGCTCATTGTTTTTATATATAATTTCTACTTCCAAAAATTAATTAATTTTAATTATTTATATATGTATGTAATATTTTCTACGTGTTTTCGTGTTAGTAAATAATTAATCCAGTTTTTTTATATAAAGGAATTCTAAATTTTTTTTAAGTAAAAATATTTCTGAAAAAAAAATAGAAACAAAATTTATAATGTTTAATATAGGTATGTATATTTGTTTTTAAAATTTTGTATAATTTCTAAAACAAAAAAACAAATTTACTCAAATTAAATTGGGAAAACAAACCGATAATGAATTTAATTTTCTTTTATGTATATAAGTGTGGAAATTCATAGTGAAATAGTTGTCCGAGCAATTTTGGATTGATTTACATTTCAAAATTGAAACCCAAAATAGGAAATTCAGCTCAAATAATTGTGGTTGAAATTTCTAGACTGATTTTTTTTTTTAAATAAAAATACTTTTATAATTAGCGCAAAAACTGAATTTGCTTTAAAATTCCTATTTAATTTGGGCCAAATTTCATGCGGAACCTTCAGTTTAATTACTGTTGATTATATACACAAACATTAATTAATATTTCGTAACATTTTAATTGAAATTTAATGAGTCTTTTTGTTATAATTTTCTAATTAACTACTTACAGAATGAATTTCTTATTTTATATATAGGTATATTTCCTAAATTGCACTTTTATAGAAAATTATAATACAAACTTTAATTGATAATACAAATAATAGTGATTATTATACAGTATAATCTATTGTCTATATTTTTTTTTGTATTTTATTTACAACCATTTACAAAAATCACTTTTTTTTCATTACTTAATTTTAATCGTAAAGCGAATATTTTAAATACTTTTTATCATTTTTTATTTGCTTATATATATATATTTATTTTTTTTATAGGTCTTGGCACAAGATAACAAAAATATATTATAAAAAATTGAAACAAATAAAAATGCTAAATTTGCTAAATTCAAAAAAACGATAAGATCTTTAGCTTTTAAAGTTTGCACAAAACGAAAAAAAAAATTAATGAAAGGCAAAAATTTTAAACCCCACTAAAAAAAAATTTTATGGGGGAGCCCTAGAAATACAAATTATTATATTATATTTCTTATAAGTCGACCGAAACGATAAAAAAATTCCTTTAAAAAATTAATAATTTCCACTTTTCACTATCATTTTTTTATTTTTTGAATAATTATGAAATTTTCAATAATTTTAATTAATTTTTGAAAGTCTTTTTCTTGTTATGTTTTCAATATTATTATTTTTTGTAAAAGTGAAAACTACATAATAATTAATACTTTTTTTTATTATTTTTATTACAAAATATTACGAGAAGAATGAATGAAATTAATTTTTTTTCTCCTAGTAAAGTTTACGTCACGAGAAAACTTTTGTCTGTCATTTATTTCGCGTTTCGAAAAGAGATGTCAAAAAAATGAAAGCCTGTCAAATGTTTCGCAGTTTGTGAATTGGAAAGCATTATAAATATTGGTGAAAAAATTTGTTGTTTTGTCCTATAAACTGGACGACTGGACCGGATCATATGGTAAAAATGGTAACGGTTAGACAAATAATTCGGATTCGGATCATATGTGTTAGGTAACCATGAGAACAAAATGTTTACAAACAATAAAATATGTTTTTTTTTTTGAAGTTTCTCACAAAACACCAAACACGGAAATTGTATCTACTAAAATATAACAAAAATAATAATTTTTCTTCCAACCTAAAAAAATGGATTTTAATTTAGATGATCCACTTGGTGATATTTTAAGTGACGGTAGTAATGATAGTTTTTTCGAAACAACAACAAACAAGAAAACTGCTAATAGTGGCAAAAAAATTGAAAATAAATCTAAAGCAAATATATCAACAACAACATCATCATCGAAAAAAATGGAAGATTTATTTGGTATTAAGGAACCAACCATAATAAATAAGCCAGAAATAACTACATCGAACCAGAATATATCAACTGTTCCGAAAAAAAATATATCAGAATCACCATTACTGTCAAGACCAATAAGAAAGCCATTAGAAACAGCAATACCAGCTACAAATAAAACAGATAGTTTATTTAATGATGATGATATAATATCAGATTTAGGTTTTGATCCAAAAAAACCAAAATCAAAATCCAGTTTGGATGATATTCTTGCACCAATTGAAATACGAAAACAATCTGCTACACCACCTATAAGACCATTAACTAGTGGTGGCGGAGGTGGTTCAAAAATATTTTCACGTCAATCGACAGATACAACTGAAACTTCAGCACCAGGTACTTATGCACCATCATTACAAAATCGACCAAAAACAGCAGCTGGTCGTAAACAATCAAATACATCAGTATTAGATCCATTAGGATTATTTAGTTCGACTAGTACAAAAGATACTGGACAACAACAGGATACTAGAGAAACACCAAAAATTAAAAGAAAAGGTGGAACTGCAGATTGGTTAGGTATTGATGCCGATAGTAAACCACAAAAAGAACAAATAATTGAAATGCCAGCAAGAAGGAATACCTCATCACCACAAATACTAAATCAAAATCCAGAATATGAACAATTTGTTGGGTTTCATCATCAGACTATGCAAAGACCACGAACACCACATAATGTAATGGGGGGAACGAATCAAGGAGCTTTATTGATGACAACAAATCTAGAAACACAAAATGTATTACAAACTCTCCAACAACAAGAAGGACAAGTTATGATAGCATCACAAATGAGAAATCAAGAATTAGCTTTAATGGATATGCAAAAAAGGCAACAAGAACTTTTAGTACAACAAGAATCACAATTTAATGAATTATTACAGCAACAAGTGAATAGACAAAATCAACTGGAGATGACAATTCGATCACAACAAGAAAGAATTAATGCACATATTCAGCTTTTAATGACCCAACCAGCAATTAATTTGCATGTTGGTGAATTTGGTGCTAGTGAAACGCAATCAAAAGTTAAACAACGACAACATCATTCAATTAATGATGAAGAACAAAGTCATATCGATCCAATAAAATTAGAAAATGATGTTAAACGTTTAGAATTTGAAAAGTTACGACTTGAAGAACTTGTGTCCAATATAAAAGCGAATCATGAAAGAGAACTAGAATTTATGGAGAACTCCCAAAAGTATGTAAATAGTTTTATTGTTAACAAATTTTTGTTTTTGTATTATAATATTAAATTTAACTTACAGAAAACAAATTAATGTTCTTGAAGAAAATTTGGAAGCTGTAGAAAAACGGTTACAAACCGAAATTAAATCAATAGAAGAGTTTTACAACAAAAAACTTGACAATTTAGAAAAAGAAAAATCAATGTTAATAGAAAATTTCGTAGCAAAAATTAAACAATTACAAGAACAACACGAAAATATAATTAAATCATTAAAATTAACACATGAAGATGAATTAAATTGTCTTAAAAGTGAACATAAATCTATGATAGAAACAATACGACAATCAAAACTACTTGAATTTTCTGTTGTTCAAGAAAATTCATCCTATTTAGAAACACTACGATCGGCTGCTAATAATTTAGAAAATACTACTAGTGATTTACAAACACTTCGGGATGAAATTACAATGAAAATTAATTTGGAACATAAAGAAAAAGAAATTAATTTATCAGGACGTGAAAAGAAAATCGAATATAATGAAAGGCGTTTAAAACTTATGGAGGATACTACTGAACAAGAAAAATCACGTTTAATTGAACTAGTAACAACATTAGAAATTCAGTTAAATAAATTATCATCAGATTCAGCAGATGAACAATGGAATATTAGGCAAAAATTGTCATCCCTTGATATAGAACGTGCATCATTTGAGCGTGAAAAATTATTTGCCCGTGAGCAATTAAATCGTGAAGAAAAACGTATTGAAGAATTAAAACAAATACAATTGGAAGAGAATTTACGTTTAAGACAACAAATTCAAGATGAAAAACAATTCTTGTTAATTGAAAAAGCCAAATTAGAGACAGCAAAAAAACTCGAAGAATCAAATGATTTAAATCAATCAAAAGCTGAATTAGAAACATCATTACAGGTAGCTAAAGATGTTACCAAACAAGCTGATTTAGAACGTGAACGTTTCTTTAAAAAACAACGTGATTTAGAAGCAAGAAAACGTGAACTAATTAATCAAGAAAATGAAGTACGTTCAAAAAATGATGAACTTGAATCTGCAATAATAACAACAAAAGCCAAAGAAAATCAAATACAAGAATATATTCAAAGATATCGTATAGCTGAACAGAATTACAATTCAAAAACACAATTTGTACAAACACAAATGAAACAATTAGCTGAACGTGAATCACAATTATCCCAAGAACGATTAATATTGTCACGAGAACGTTTAGAACTTCAGGAATTTAAACGAAAAATTGAATTAACAAAATGTAGTTTATGTAGAATTGGTGAGAAAAGTAATGAAATTGCAAATATTTTAACAAGAAATGATGTTCAATTAGATTATAATAATCAAATTACAAATAATATTGGACAACAATCTATACAATATCCAGTGGCAGTAAATTTTAATGAAAATGTCAATAGTAATATAATTGATCAATTATTTGATCATGATATATCAGAGTCACTAAAAAGAATGGAAAATTTAAATAGAAATTTTAATAATGATTATATAAATATTGAAAATAATAATGAAACGTTTGATATGGATTTGCAACAATTTGAAACTAATTCTGCCTTAAATATGCCAACAACATTTAATGATAATGACTAAATATTTAAAGATTAATAAATTAAATATAAAAATGATTTTTGTTTTTAAATGATATTTTTTTCTTTTATTGATAATTTATTATATTTTTTTTTTAATTCACGAAATTAATCGCATTTTCACAATTTCTTTATTCGCGTTTTGTCAATATTTTTATTTATAAATTTAATTTTAAAAAATTTTGTATTTTTTTTATATATAATAATTTATATAAATTTTATTAATAATTTATGGTTTTTTTCTTTAATAATTAATTAAATATGTTTTATATATATATTAAATATTAGGTAAAAATTCGTAATTATATTTGAAATTTTTTTTTCTTGTGTGTGTGTATGTGTTGT
The DNA here is from genome assembly GCA_949752835.1 of Empis stercorea. Taxonomy (NCBI): domain Eukaryota; kingdom Metazoa; phylum Arthropoda; class Insecta; order Diptera; family Empididae; genus Empis; species Empis stercorea. The sequence goes on along the minus strand of OX457085.1, from coordinate 86,129,359 downwards.
TTTGCTCAATTTTTTTTTATTTATTTATTATATAGAATAGATATAGAATATATAAAATAGAAAATATTTATACATCATATTTATTTTTTTGTCCGTATTTTGTGTAATATTATTTTTTTTTAAGGTTTCAAAAATTAATTTTACTTTTTTATATAAATGTAAAAAAATTCAATAAAAATGGTCTTTCCAATCTTTTGCTCCCCAGTCTTACCGTATTTTAGTCAACGATAGCCTAAAAGAGGCTTTTTATTTATTCAATTGTAATTCTTGTTACAAGTAGTCCACGTTTGCTAAGCCATAATCTAAAAAAATTTATTAAAATTTTAATTTATTAAGAAAATACCGAAAAGAAATAAAAATTAAAAATTTGTTCAAATAATCTTAGGACTGACGAGTTGCCGAACTTTTTCTATAATTATTTGTACATTTAAAAAAAATAAATCTATTTCAATTTAAACAAATGAAATAGAATATTATTGAAATAAAAATATTTAAATTATTTGAACATACTTTTTTTTATTTTAGAAAATAAATAAATAATTTAAAATTACCCAAATCCAGCGCCCAATAACAATGATAGGACATTAGTAAGGACTAGGGAATACATTATATTCCTGGAAAATAATGAATTTTTACCAATTTTTGCTGAACGCATTGAATATCCACCAGCACCTTTACGATTCGGATGTTCAAAATTCCATTCTCTATAAACAAGAAAATATTTAAACTTTAATTAAATATTTAATTAAAAAATTTGTTTACATACTTCAATGGTTTTTGATCTGGTCGACTGCTCCATTTCCAAAACCAATCTATATTTGAATTATCACCACCACCACTTTGTTGTTGTTGTTGATTATCCTTTAAACAATAATTTATATATACATTTTTTAAATCAACATCTGGACATAATTCTGTATTTGGACTATTTGGTGGTGATTTTGGACTACTACGTGGTGTATCACGTCTAGAACTAGCCAATGATACAACACGACTAGATTGATTTGATTCACGTTGTGCCTCACGTAATAAACGTAAATATTCTTCACCAGTTGAAAATGGTAATGGTGTTAATTTATCTGGACTTCCGTTTGCACTTAATTCTATCCATGAGTCTGAAATTCATAATAGAATAATTCAATTAAAACATATACATATATGTATAAACAATGATAGCGTGATGACATTAAATTTAGATAATTTTCAGATATGAAATTTATAGCGCTGTACTAGCAGAGGTTGTTAAATATTCTGATTAATTTTTTTTTGTTGAGAGTATATTAATGCCACTATGGGGAAATTAAAAAAAATATTTTAAATTATGTGAACTGGAAAAGGGGATATAAAAATAAATTTTAAATAAATTTCTTCCACATTATTTGATTAACATTTCTTTTTTGAAGTGTAAACAATTAATAGAAAAAATTCTAATCAAAAATAAAAATTAATGAAAATATTTTATTTTTTATAAAAACACAGAAAACAAAATATTAGAATTTTTGGTTTGTTTTAAGGTCACGGAACTTTTTAAAACTTGGTGCTATATTAGCAATAATATTTCATATGTTTCCAAAATTATTTTACAAGCAACAAAAAAAAAATTATTGTCTATGTACATAAAATATATTAAATACTGATTCGCATGAGTTCAATGTTCGTTGAAAAAAATATATAAAAAAGATGCTAAATGAAATTGAATTTACAAAAATTTCGTTGTATTATATAAATATAGTTATTTAAAAAACGAAAGTACGACTTAAAATTTTTATTAAATTTTTTGTGACAACATAACATAACAACAAAATCGGTTTTTTCCTTTATTATGATTTTCGAAAATTCAAACCAATTAAATTTTTCCCAACATTAAATTCACTTAATTAATGCGAAAACGAAATAAAAATTGTTGTCAGTAATTTGGACAGAAAATTACTACTGGTGGTAGTCCAATTTAAAATGTAGACGAACTTATTTTCTAAATAGATTATTTAGATTTTTAAATTCCATTTATAAAATCTATTAAAAAATTAATCGAAATTTAATTTATATTTTGAAAATACCGTACTTATATTTCTTTTTTTAAAATCTCATTAAATTTATCTAAAATTTACATAGTATTATGTATAAAATATTTTATAACAACTTCTTCCCGACCTTGATAAAAATTTATTTTACAGAAATATATAAATAATAATGCAAAATAAAAATATATGTATGTATACCTATACAAAGATTATGGCTTCAACATTATCTATCAACAAAACAAACTTTTGTGCAAAAAAAAAGAAGAAAACAAGATTTTTTTTTATGGTAACCAAAAATATAATTTGAAAAAACGAAAATCAAGAAAAGAATATGACTAAAATAAACCAGTTTTCTTTGAATAATTCTCTTTTAAAAAAGATATAAAGCATATGGAAAGAATATTGATGTAAAAAATATATAAATATTTTTTGAAATATAAAAATATAACTAGCTTTTTTTTGTCTATATAGTATGTATAATATAATTATATATATATTATTTGGCATGATAGGAGAAGAGTAATTGAAGACTATGTGTGTTAACATTCACGATAAAAACATAAATTATTAATGTGGCAATATGAAATTTTTATAATGACTATTTTTTGTTCTGCTCAAAATTATAGATTAAAATTATTATTATATTTCGATTAAGTAGTAAAAATGGTTGTAATATTTTTGGGATTAGTGACAAAGGATCGGGAGCCGTACAAAATCTCTAAATGTCAAAATATCCCGGTAACACAAAATCTCCAACTATTATAATTTCGAAACAAAGAATGGTTATAATGTGCAATCTAACAGGATACAAAATCTCCAAATTTGAAATCTTATTTACAATTAACACCAAGTATATTATTTTTCATTTTATTGATATAATTTTGGTGATATAATTCAATTGGCGGTAGTGAAATTTATATTCTGGGAATTCCCCGAAATTCCGCAATTTGATGAAATTTTTTGTTTTGGAGATTACGTACTCAACCCACAAAGATCATCATATAAGAATTTACTAGCGAAATGACCTCTGGCCCAACTTACAGTCTACTAAAAATCTCTATAACGATTTTAATCGTAGGTTAGGTTAGATTAGTTTTAGGTATGTGGCTCACATCTAAAGCACATTTAGCTTTATGCAATTAATAGGTTCTCATTCAAAGAAAATTGATAGTTAGGAATCCAAAACCAAATTTACAAACAAAAATACGGGTTCCATGGAGCAAGGTCTGCCCCTCTTCAGAACCACTAAGTATAGGTACTTGTAAACCCCTCATATAATACATTATCATTAAAATTAATTTATATTTCACACTAATTTGTTTATTATCATAATGTAGCTGAACTAATACAAAAATTATATATTCATTTGATTAATTTAAGTTAAATTACCTTTCTGTATTATTTATATAAATGCAATTAAATTAATATAGTAATTTACGATTTACTTTTGTTTTTTACAAAATTAATTTACATACTATTAAATTTCCCTGTGAGCTGATAAAACTTTTATAATAGCAATAATAAAACTTAATTATATTTTTCTAATCGTAAATTGAAAGTAAAAATTAATATTATATATTTATTTATATACAGAAAAAAAAATGTAGATATCATAAAAACCACAAAATTATATTATAGATTTTATAATAATAATAATGTCACCATACTATATTAAGAATTTAGATTTATGTAAATTTCGGAAGTCTCCCTTCCCATATGAAAATAAATCGATTATTTTTACTAATTAGGAAAAATCTAATTGGAAAATGGTGTGATTTGTATTTTTATATATATACTGTAATATCTGGCCCAAGCTATGTAATATCTTACGCTAACTACTCCCCTTGGATACCTATATGAGGGTATCCCCGATTGGTCGTAGGACTATTATATAAATAAATCCAATCCAATAACCTTAGCTAAAGAGCCTGAGTTAAACTAAAATTAGCTAAAGAGCCTAGTTCAGTTGGATTGGAAGTATATTATTTTATTCTAATGGTAGCGAGTAGCCGAGTTAAAATAAAACAATTTGTTTGACTTTCAAGTTAAAAGTGAATCTTTATTTTATTCATATTCTCTTTTATACCCTAAATCTATTCGTTACATACTTATTATTTATTAGTTACTTATTTCTAATTATTGGTAATATTTGCTAACGCCAGCAATCCTTAAACTTCTTTATAATTATTCTTAGTTTCAATAATTATTTAAAGTATTGCACATATAAATATATATATATACATATATATATTTACATGATTACTAATAATGTTCTCTGTATGCATATATATAAATGCATTAGAATACATGTGTTATTAACATATATACCACACAGAACATAAACATATTTGGTGATATTTTGTAAACAAACAAAGTGAAAGTCGATGCCCGTTTGACCTATACTTTTGTTTACATTAAAACATAAACATATGACGAATATTTTCGTATATGTTTAGTGGCATATATCACACCACCCCTCCTGGCGGAAAAGGAGGAATCTTATCCTTAAATAAATTCCTTCTTTCTAGCGTTAACAGATATTTTCCAAAATATTTTAAATTAATATTTTTTTTTTTCAATTACATTCTTGTTTTAACTTTCTTTATAAAACTTATATTCTTATTTACTTATTTATTTCTAGAAATTTATTATTTTTTTTTTTTCTTAGATTTAACATTTCTATTTCTATTTATTATTAATATTCTTCTTTTATTTATTTTACTTTAATAACATCTCATTTCTACTTAAATTGTTTTTTTTTTTTTTTTTTTTTTTTTTTTTTTTTTTTTTTTTTTTTTTTTTTCGTTAATTTATTTATTTTTCATCATTAATTTATAAAAAAAACCGGTATAAACCAACCTCTCCTAAATTAAATTACTTTCTTTAAAATAATTCGTTGCTCAATCTTGTATTATGTTGACTGAATATAATTTTAAAAAATTTTCAGCATTCAATCCATAATGCCTTCGAATGTTTGATAATTTTTCAAACTAACTACTAATGTTTCATAATTATGATTAATAATCTAATTTCTATGCCTATATCTATACTCTAAATCTTATACATATATATACTCTTATATATACTCTATTTACTTACTATCTATGGGTTTCCAGGCGTCCCCTTCCCCCTAAATTGTAAAAGAAATTTTTTTTTTTTTTTTTTTTTTTTTTTTTAAACCTAACTCTCAGTTATTATCATTAGATATGTGTAATATGGTTTTAACCTATTCTTATGTACTACTACTTTCTTTCTATCTGTCTTTATCTCGCAGTTTACACCTTTATTTCCTACTACTTCATATGGACCAATATATATTGGATCCAACTTCTTCCTATTTTCGTTTCTTAATAACACTAGACTCCCTGCTTCGTATATACTATCTTTTACTCTATAATCTTTATCAAATCTATTTTTTCTTTCTAATTTCTTTTTACCTAGTACTTCTCTCGCGTCTCTATGAGCTATTTGCAATTTGTTTTTTAAATCGATATTGTAGTCTTCGTAATTGTAAAGTGGTTCTACTTTATTCGTAAGATTTGATGGTAGTTTGCATTGCTTTCCGTATACTAATTCGTATGGTGTATAGTTTGTTTCAGAGTGTACTGCTGTGTTATAGCAAAATGTATAATATGGCAACCATTTATGCCAGTCTGAATGATTTTCAGTAACATATGTTCTTAAATACGCTCCTAACACCTTATGCGAATTTTCCAATGCTCCTATGCTTTCATGATGATATGCAGTAGAAAATATTTGGTCTATTTTCAGCATCTTACACATTTCTTTAAATACTTGACTCATAAATTCTGTTCCTTGATCCGAAGCTATCTTCTTTGGTACTCCATATTTTAAAATGAAATTTTCTACCAATCCTTCAGCTACGGAATTTGCTTCTTTGTTCTTCAATGGAACATTTTCTATAAACTTAGTCAATTCGTCTTGTATGGTAAGTATATATTTATACCCTTCTTCTGTGTCATCTAAAGGTCCTACGAGGTCTACAAATATTTTCTCAAAGCTTGTCTCGCTGGTTGATGTTATGACCATTGGTTGTTTTTTCACGTTTATGTGTTTGTTTCGTTGACATGTTTCACAATGCTTAACAAAAGTTGCTATATCCTCTTGCATTCCCGTCCAAAAGTATTTGCATTTAATATTTTTAATCATACGATTAATACCTGCATGTCCACTTGTTGGTAATATATGATAATCGTTTAATAGTAGTTTCTTCATACCTGGGTCAGTTATCCTTATCAAATCCTTCATAATGTGCACTTTAATATTCATATTTTTAAAAATTTCGTTCAATTTCTTTTTCATATTATTTAAATTGTTTTGTCGACGGCCGTCATTCAATTTTAATAATTCAGTTTTCGAGATATATAAATCTCCTATTTTTAATGGACCAATGATTTTCTGCACATCTTTCCACAGCAATCTGCCGAATGTTGTGTTTTGATTTTCTGTGCTATCTTTTGGTTTAACCATTAATAAACAATTCTTCTTCGGTATGTATGCTAATATTTTATTTGGACCCAAAATTATTTCTTGTTGATTTTTTAATTTTTCTATCTCCTCTTCGAAACTATCTACTATTTTTAATTCGACTAATTTCAAACCTGTTAATGGTGGTTGTAATAATTCATCTATAATTTGCTCATCCGTTTTTTCATTGTCTTCAGCCTCTTTGGTTTTTGATCTGGTCATTATTAGAATTTTTAAATCCTCAGATGATATTTGTATTCTACTTAAAGCATCTGCGGTACAATTCTCTTTACCCGGCGAATATTCTACATAGAAATTATATTCTTCTAACAAAAGTCTAAATTTTGTTAATCTCGATGATGGTTCTTTGAGTGAAAACAAATAAACTAACGGTCTATGATCTGTCAAAATTTTGAACCGTCTTCCAAATAAATATGGTCTATAGTGTTTAATAGCCCATACTATAGCTAGCAGTTCTTTTTCTATAGTGCTATAATTTTTCTCAGCACTATTTAATGTCTTACTTGCATATGCTATAGGTCTATCATCATTATTTGAAAGTACTGCTCCTAGAGCAAAACCTGAAGCGTCTGTTCTCAATATAAATTCGCCTTCAAAATTTGGGAATTGTAAAATTTTTGGACTTATCAAAAATTCCTTGATTGCTTCGAAAGCTTCGACACAATCTTTTGTAAAGTTAAATTTAACGTCTTTTTTCAGTAGTTTATTTAGTGGAATTGTTATTGATGCAAAATTTGGTATAAATTTTCTGTAATAGTTTGCAAATGCAACGAATCTCCGTACTTCGTCTGCATTTTCTGGTTGTGGAAATTTTCTAATCGCGTCAGATTTTGATGGATCTGGCCAAATGCCTTTCTCCGAAATTATATGGCCTAAATATAAAACCTCCTTCCTTAGAAAACTACATTTTCCAGGATGAATTTTCAAATTTACGTCTCTGAGCCTTTGAAAAACTTCGATAAGATTTCTGTTATGGGATTCTAAACTATTCCCGAAAATTATCAAATCATCCAAATATACAAAACATCTAGAATATGTTAACCCTGACATTGCTATCGACATCATTCTTGAAAACGCACTGGGTGAAATTTTCAAACCCATTGGTAATCGTGTCAATTGGTAATGTCCATTTTCAGTGGAAAACGCAGTACATGGTCTACTTTCTTTATCTAACTCCATTTGATAATAACCCTGACTAAGATCTATGCATGAAAAGTATTTCGCGCCTCCTACCATATCATATATATCGGTAATATTTGGTAGTGGAAATTTATCATCCTCAATAACGTCATTAACTTTTCTATAATCGATTACCATCCTAAATTTTTGTAATCCCGTTATTGGATCCTTTTTCTTTGGTACTATCAATACTGGTGAATTCCATGCTGATTTTGATGGTTCTGCTATCTTATTTTCCACCATTTTCCGTATTTCTTCCTGAATATCCTTTTTCTGAGAGTGTGGTACTCTGTATGGTTTTGTATATTTAGGTGTTGTTCCTTCTTTTAATTGAATTTTAACTATACCAGCATTTGTGATTGTTAATTTGTCTCCATTTAAATGAAAAATGTCGTTAAATTTGGTACAAATCTGTTTTACACAATTTATTTCTTCTGCGTTTAAGGTGTCATAATTAATGTCTTTTAACAGTTTCTCTGCACGTGTTTGTGGTTTTTCTTCTGATAGTTCGTAATTTAATATATAATGGTCGTTTAGACTAAAAGATTCTGGTTCAATCCAGTTTAATTTTACGTCACTATCTCTTGTGTTTAATATTTTTATTGGTATTTTACCCTTTACGATTTGGGATATCGATCCAGCCATGAAAACCCCTTCGCATAATTCTGATTGATGAAATATGCGTTCACCTGTTAATTTTGTGTCTATCCAATAGGTAGCTTCACAACGTGGTTTTACCATTATGGTATTGAAATTTTCTTTACTTATTATTGGTAAAATGATTTTTTCATCATCTATATTAAGCTCAAGAATAAATTTTTCCAAATTTATTTTGGCTTGAAAATCTTTTAGAAAATTTGCTCCCAAAATACCATCTACTGGTACGGGAAAATTATTTTTAACAATATGAAAATTGTAATCAATGTTTATTGATTGAAAATTTAATCTATTAACACAAGTCCCTAATGTTTCGAGATGTCCCGAAATCCCATGAATAGTTGTTTTATTATTTATATCTATTCTATTGTCTGTTAAAATATTTTCTTTAATGGTACAGATAGATGCACCCGTGTCTATTAAAAATGTCGCGTTTTTGTTATTTATTTTAATGTCTATATATAGTCCATTTGAAATATGTAGTGTGAAAATAACGTCATCGCCTAATTTGTGTAATCCCCTCCCGATTGGTTGGCTGCCCCCTCGGTGGGTTGCTCGTTTCCCTTTTCGGTAATTGCGAGGATTCTTGGATTTGGTACATTTTCGTTGGCTGTTCTGTTGTTATAATTAACATTTCCATTTCCATTTTGACGTCTATTTCCTGTATAATTTCTACTGCCGTTATTATTTGAATTATTATTATTATTGTTGTTATAGTTTCGATTATTATTGTTATTATAGTTTCGATTATTATTGTTATTATTATAATTTCGATTATTGTTATTATTTTTATTATAATTTGAATTATTACCATTATTTCTATAATTATTATTATTATTATTATTGTGATTATTATTATTTCTGTAATTATTATTTCTATTATTGTTATATCCGTTATCATTATATCTATTATTTGAATTATTATTATATCTATTACTATTTTGTCTGTTTTGGTTATTATTATAATTATTATTTCTGTTATTCATATATCTCATTACTTCGCTGGATCTTTCGGTACCTGGATCCAATTCAAGTAGATGATTACAGGCTTCCTTAAATTCTGTATATCTATTACAGTCCAACACAATTTTGTACCTGTCGTTAACTCCTTTTTTTAGAAAAGCTAAACCCCTTCGGTTATTCGCTGCTGTTAATGTTGGTCTTGCCGTTTCGCTTTGTTGCTGAACTTCCAATTCAGTCATGCGTGAAATCAGACCTTCAATGTCTGTGATGAATTCTCGCATTGGTCGATTTCCTTGCTTAGTATTATTCAATTTATTTTGAATAATTTCAATAGAGTCCTTACAACCACATTTTGTTTTTAGTATATTTTTCAGTTCCGAAAAAGTGGTAACTATGGTTGTTCCAATTTCTGTTAGTGCTTTGCCTTGTATTTTGCATTTTGTTAAGAATTTTATCAATATAGCCCGATCTTCAGCTTTCAATATGTCGTGATAAAATTCTACGCTGTTTATAAAATCTCTGATTTTTTCTTCTCTTGTCTCTTCTTTTTCTATAAGTAATGTGGGCAGCTTTTGCGCCACATTAAAATCAAAATTAGCCATTCTGCTATTTGATTCTTCCACTATATTTTCTGTTAATAAATCTTCTGCCTCCTTATAATCGTCTTCGTTACTTAACTCCTCTTGTTTTATTTCTGTTATCAGTTCTTCTGTATTTTCTTCCTCACTCTCCTCTCTTATTGTTTCGTTAAGATATTCTGCAGATTTGTCATCTAAAATTTTACTGACTTCTTCGTATAATTTATCGAATTTTTCTTTATATGCTAGCGCTAATTGGTTGTTTACTATATAAACTTTTCTCCAAGTTTCCGAAAAGTTTGTTTTAATCTCCTGAATAAAGGCTATTTTACTTAAAATATACCCAGAACTATACTTTCTATTAGGTGTTTTCTTAAAATTTGTTAATATACTCTTTAAATTACTTATCCCATTATCTAATATACTTATCATATTCTATATTATATATATATATACTGTCATTCTACAGTAATTATTATTATTTACCAAAATACTATTTATATCCTATACCATAATTTTATGATTAAAACAAAGTTATTTATATAAAAAAAAATCCCTCTAATTTATATTTACTCAAAACTCTCCTATTCATATACTTTTATTTTTATACTAACATACTCTATTTATACTATAATATCCTAATGAAAATATTTTCCAAAGCAAAAATCTATAGTACAAACTTCCGAAAAATTTATATATATATAAATTTATATATAATAGAATACCCTTCGGGGTTTCATATATAAATTCTATAAATATAAATTCTTGTGATGTAAAGTGGAACGAAAGTGGAACGATTTTATATATATTTAAATAGACTACCCTCAGGCGGTCGCTATATATATATTTGTATCTATTATGTGCCTACACTAATCTTATAGAAAAACTTAGTCGGTACCCAAACCTAATGTATTTTTTTTTTTAAACTATCTATTTTTACTACTAAAATATTATGTGCTACATTTAGCTACTATTCTACTCATAAATTTAGTATTTATTCAGTGATTTGAAAAATTCCGACTACGTGGTACATAGAAGAAGTTTTACTTCGAATTTACTATGTGACCCAATTTAAATGAACAAAATTACTACCAATTCGAATGATTAAAAGATTGAATGAGTAAAATCTTCATTAATATATATTTTTTTTTTCATGAATGTATAAAAATTAAATTACGCAATTATAATTTGTCAATTGCTTTGAATATTTTCAGAACTTCTTCTGTTAAGATCGCGTTTGGCACGGCTACAAATTTATTATGTATAAAATTTACGCTAATATTTGCCCTTATTGGGTTATGTAATTTTCCGTTAATATTCTTAATTTTATGGCCTGCCATTTTCAATAATCAAAATAAATTCGTTAATAGTTATAAGAAAAATTTTTTTTCAAAATATTTATCTACAACATTTAAATTATACTGCGGCAAGTGTTACTTGCCGTTTAATGTTATTATCTAAATATTTCTTTGCTTTGTACAATACGAAATAAATCACGATAACCAGTGCTAAGATAATAATTATTAATTGAATGTCCGAATAGCTTCTTTTACTATTATCGACACTGTTGGTGGATACACCAGCATTGTTATTAACGAAGATTTCTTCCTCTTTGGTGGAAGAGCTTCCCATGTTAAAAAAAATATATTATTATCAACACAATGCAAAGAAATATTTAAATATAAGTAATGTTACTCTATCGAAAAGAATTTTCAAGAAAAAACAAGAATCATTCACGATACATATACAGATGTATGTATAAAGTAATTTATTTACTTTTGGGTTATAGTTTATTTTGGGTTATGGTAATTTGGTTTTTTTTTTCAAAAAAAAAAGATGATTTCTAAATTATTCTTTATATTATGTTCATTACTAATAATGAAAATTTTCCGATAACATGTGTTATGTATATATCAAAGTATTTGGAATTTGATATTTTAGTTTTATTTATATTTTTTTTTTTTTTTTTTTTTAGTTATTTTTCTTTTTCAAGTGCAATTGACCCTTCATTTGTCGTATTGCATATTTATTTATAAAAGTAAATTATTTTTTTTTTTCGTTATTTTTCTTTTTCAAGTGCAATTGACCCTTCCTTTGTCATATTGCATATTTATTTATAAAAGTATTTCAAATTATATGTTGTATATACTTATTATTATTTGTTTCTTAGATATACATATATATTACCTAAGTATTGTCTATATACTTTTTTTTTTTTTTGTTTTTGATATTTAGTTCATATTTATTATTCTTTAAATTTTCATATACATAGGATATTTATTTATTATTAAAATTACATATACATAGGGTATTTATTTCATATTTATTGTTTTCGTTAAAATCATATTTATTATTTTTCTTTAAAATTACATTTATTTCATATTTATTATTCTTTAAAATAACATTTATTTCATAATTATTAAAATTACATTTATTTCATAATTATTTATTTCATAATTATTATTCTTTAAAATTACATTTATTTCATATTTATTATTATTTATTTCATAATTATTATTCTTTAAAATTACATATGTTTTCTTTTTTTTTTTTTTTGAAATATATATATATATATATATATTTATATTTATTTATCTATTTATTTAAATTTCTGTAGGGACACAGTCAAAACACCGTTGAAACAATTCGTCCAACTTGTTGGCGTTGTTCTTTCTTCTTTCTTTTTCTGCTGCCTGCTTCTCCTTGGCCAGCGCCTTAAATCTTTCTTTCTCCTCTGGTTTTACCGCTAATCTTCGCAGTCTCTTCAGTTCGCCAATCTCCTTCCTGGCTTTTGCTGCCTTTCCTCCTCGTTTCTTTATTTTTATTGGTGTTGGTACTGCCTCTACGACGTTGTTGTTGTTGCTGTTGTTGAAATGTTTCCTTCTATATTCCTCCAGACTGATTGGTCTTGGGCCAGCCTTCTTATCTTCTTCTAGTGCTCTTTTTAAATCTTCTCCTGGCAGGATCGCCATGTAATATCTGGCCCAAGCTATGTAATATCTTACGCTAACTACTCCCCTTGGATACCTATATGAGGGTATCCCCGATTGGTCGTAGGACTATTATATAAATAAATCCAATCCAATAACCTTAGCTAAAGAGCCTGAGTTAAACTAAAATTAGCTAAAGAGCCTAGTTCAGTTGGATTGGAAGTATATTATTTTATTCTAATGGTAGCGAGTAGCCGAGTTAAAATAAAACAATTTGTTTGACTTTCAAGTTAAAAGTGAATCTTTATTTTATTCATATTCTCTTTTATACCCTAAATCTATTCGTTACATACTTATTATTTATTAGTTACTTATTTCTAATTATTGGTAATATTTGCTAACGCCAGCAATCCTTAAACTTCTTTATAATTATTCTTAGTTTCAATAATTATTTAAAGTATTGCACATATAAATATATATATATACATATATATATTTACATGATTACTAATAATGTTCTCTGTATGCATATATATAAATGCATTAGAATACATGTGTTATTAACATATATACCACACAGAACATAAACATATTTGGTGATATTTTGTAAACAAACAAAGTGAAAGTCGATGCCCGTTTGACCTATACTTTTGTTTACATTAAAACATAAACATATGACGAATATTTTCGTATATGTTTAGTGGCATATATCACACATC
>OX457085.1:82984224-83488547 GCA_949752835.1 Empis stercorea | reverse complement strand
ACTGCATTTCCGAAAACGCCCTTTCCTTATTAAATAATTTATATTCCATTTGTTGTAGGAATTTTAACAATTATATATTTTTCCATATCCACTATTATAGTGTAAACATTATTATTTCCCGTCTTATTTTGTAAACCATTTATGATGGCATACTACAACAAAAACTTTTGGATAATAATAATTATACTCCGAGGGATAATGTCTGGATGACAAGTTGATCCTTTTGGTTTTCATTTTTATGTTGTTATATATAATCCATTTCTGGATGGTGAATTTAAATACGATTAGTTTATATCATATTCCTTCTTTATTTTATAAATATACAAGTTCACGGACACCAAGAAAAAAAAAAAATAAAGACTGGCACCGGCCAAGTGTTGTCTGTGTTCGTCTGACAAGACTTCATTCAGTGCGCCAAGTGATATAGTCAAAAAAACCTAGCGATATTCGTTTTTTGAACCACCGAGAAAGGCGATTCTAAAAATGGTGGGCACTATTGCCCTAATTGGAGCGGACAGATGGAAGGTGACTCGCCACTTGAACTAACCAATCAACTTACCATTAAAACCCAGGATTAGTTATTTCAAATCCCGGATTTTTGTAATAGGAAAAAACACGGGAATCACCGCATTTCAAACTTGTCTGTTAATAATGTATCGTTGTGGTCAATGATATCAGGGTTTGATCCACGATCAAATGATCATAATAATTAATTTTGACAATAATTGTTTTTATTATGATAAATATTAATATAAATTCCTGCGAGATTATTAAATAATATGTGAAGTTTAGTCACATATAAATATTTCTCCTTTTTGTTTACATAAATACAATATAATTGTAAATCAATTGATATTTTTTCGTGACGAATTAATACATGGTCGATAAAATTCTTGGTTATGTTCCATAACCCAAAATGTGGCACACCATTTTACACCAACTAAAATTGGACATCCAGCATGTTTAAATCTTAAATCCTGTTCTCCGGATGAATATAAATTAAACCAAAATAATGCTGATCCTTTTTGTGGCCAAACAGTAATATTAAGATTTGGAAAAATTGTTGCACCACCTTGTTCAACATTATTCATCTAAAAGAAAATCATTTTCACAATTATAACATTTTTTCAAGAAATTGTTATGAAATTATTAACATAAAACATTAATGTTGCGATTCTCCTATTAACCTGAATACCACAAAAAAAAAAATTGATTCAAATTATTTTTATTTTAATTTTTATATACATATTTACTTTATCCCAATCATGATGTGTTGCATATTCATTACCAATTTCATAATAATTAATATTAAAGAATTCTGTTGAATCCATATGTAATTTAGTTATATAACCAGATCTTCTTTTAATTAATTCCATAGTTGTATCAGTCTTATTTAAATTTATTGATCCACTTTTACTTGAGCGAAAATTTTGGAGATAAATACCATCACTTACTAATGATGGGCATAAATCAAATTTTATTAATTTTTGTATAATTTTAATTTCATTATCATATAAAACATTATGAAATATTATTAATATTGGCTCAATAGATAAAATTTCCTGTTTTAATGGTCCAATATATAAATATGAAATATTGTTATTAGTATATTGACAATATAATAAACGATTATTATATTTAATTGGATTAATTTCTTGATCTTCACGACATAATGTTGTATATCTTTTTATTGAAATTTCTTTTGCACCTGAATGCATGTATGGCATATATTTATCTTCCAAAAGCTATAAAAAATAATTAATTTAGTAAAAATATTTTTAATATTATTTGGAATATTTTCGGGACAAATTTCTCTTTTTACAATTTGAATTGATCGTTTTTACCCATTTTAGAAAAAATGTCCTTTAGGAAATTTAAAAATCTTCCTTTTTTAACAGAGTAAGGTTTGATCTACGAATTATAATTGTGTTCGTTTTCTTATGGTGAAAAATTTTATAGTACTATACATTTTGCTACCGAGTTAAGATCTAAAAGCTACTAGGTATTTGTATTTATTGGTAATTGGTGTCTATATGTACCTAATTTGTTTGATCCCAATGACGAATTGCAGTTAACTAATTGTTGTAGTTTTGAAAACCATATACAAGTTTTTATGTTTTTACTGTATTTGAAGACAAGAGCCTTCCATTTGGAAAACTAATTCTCACTCAACACACCCGGCCCGGCGTTTAATTTGAATTATGAAAATGACAAATTTGACCTCAAAAATAATATAACAAATATGGTTCTGGCGACACTAACATAATCCATATAATAATTGCTAAATTTATTGATATTTTCATCTGTATAATAGTTTATTTGATTATCCGGAAAATAGTTGTTGTATTCCTTAATATAATGATTAGCTTTCTTACTGTCACCTAAAAACAAATTAATATTATTCCCCATTATGTATAGTATAAATTGTTGAGAATTTTTATTAGACTGACACAGTAATTCATTTAATCTTAACTTAAATAGATTTTATATTATAACACTATAAACAAGTTTTTAAGTTTTGAATTGAACGGTTAGTAATTTACATTAAGTAATACAATTAATAAATGATAAGAGTATAATTAATTTAAACAATTAAATTCAAATTCTTATTACCAAAATGCAATAAGCAACACTTCCCCTTAATGTAACTTACGTACCGATAATATTAAAAAAAATCAAAAAATATGTAGTTACATTATACTTTCATAAAATAGTTTTAAAATGATAAACCTAACATTTCTGAAAATTTGATGTGCTTTGCTTTTGCGAGATTTTTGGTGAGGACATCAGCAATCATTTCTTCTGTTTTGATGTATTTAAGATCAATAATTTTTTGTTCGTACACTTCACGAATATGATGAAATTTTATGTCAATGTGTTTACTCCTAGCATGGAAAACCGGATTTTTAACCAACTGTTGAGCACTCAAATTGTCATTGTGAAGAATCGTTGTAGTAACTTGAAAACCAATTTTATTTAAAAATTTATGTAGGTAGACTGCTTCTTTGGTAGCTTGTGACAAAGCTATGTATTCCGCTTCTGTGCTGCTTAAGGCCACTGACGGTTGTTTCTTTGCTTCCCACGATATTGCACCATTAGCTAAAAAGAAAACAAACCCACTATATGATTTTCTATCATCTTCGTTACCTGCCTAGTCTGCGTCTACATATGCATGCAGCTGTTGATTATTTTTCGTGTACGTTA
This sequence comes from Empis stercorea, assembly GCA_949752835.1. Lineage (NCBI taxonomy): Eukaryota > Metazoa > Arthropoda > Insecta > Diptera > Empididae > Empis > Empis stercorea. The sequence continues at coordinate 83,485,343 of OX457085.1, read as the reverse complement.
ATTTTGCACCACTTGTTGTATTTAAGTAACGTAGTAGGTGCTTCACTGCTACAACATGTTCCATATGAGCATTTTTGTTGAACTGCGATAATTTACTTATAGAATAAGTGATATCTGGACGTGTTAATATGGCGATATACATCAGCGAACCAATCACTGATTGATATTTTGATGATTCAATTTGTTCACAATTAGGATCATTACATTTCTTCAATTTCGAACCAGGATCCAAAGGTGTTAAACAGCTTCTGCATTGTACCATATTTTGCTGTTCTAAAATATCCATTATATACTGTTGTTGGTGTATTTTAATACTTCCTCTTTCACCGTCTCTTTCTACTTGAATTCCTAAATAATATTATAACTTCCCCTTATCGACACAGTCAAACTCGCCGCATATCTTTAGTTTTATTTTATTTAATGTAGTAATATTGCTGCAAGCGATGAACAAATCATCTACATACACTGCTATTATGTTGTATTCAGCTTCAAAATGCATAGTATACACACATCTATCACTTTGGCATCTTAAAAATCCTATATTCACTAAGACATCATTTAATTTCTCGTTCCATTGTCGTCCTGCCTGTTTCAGACCATATAGTGCTTTTCGAAGTTTGCATACTTTTTCAAGATCATGTTGATCGGCAAAGCCTTCAGGCTGAGCCATGTAAACTTCGTCCACTAAATCCTCATTTAAATAAGCTGCAGTAACATCTACGTGGTGTATCAACAATTCATATTGCACAGCTAGTGCTATAATTAATCGTATAGAAGAATAACGTACTACAGGTGAAAAGGTCTCAAAATAATCGATGTTATATTTTTGAGAGCATCCTTTTGCCACTAAACGTGCTTTATATTTAGAAATAGTACCATCAGACTGTCGTTTCACAGTAAAAACCCATCTGCAACCGATTCTTCTTTAATTTTTGGCAATTCTATTAAATTCCATGTTTTATTTGCAATTAATGAGTTAAACTCAGATTGCATAGCAGCTTTCCATTCTGCTGCATTTTTGCTGGTCAAAGCTTCAGAAAAATTTTCTGGAATTTTATCGTTTTCATATGCAACAATATTATTTAAAACATTAAATTGTTTCAAAGGGCGACCGGGTCTACCCGTACGAAGAATTCTGGGACGACCTGGGCCAACCTGACTGTCAGTATCGTGTTCACATGTCGGAATATTATTTTCTGTGGAAACAACAACTTCTTCCACAACCTTGTCATTATTATTAAAAATATTTGGATCTAAAATAAAATAATCATTAGTTATATCATTTGAATAATTAATTTTAGAAATATTTTCAAAAAATATGATATCTCGACTTTTAATAATATTTTTGTTAATTGGGTTATATAATCTGTATGCTTTGGCTTCTTCAGAATAGCCAACCATAATACATTCAAGACCTTTCGGCTGAAACTTTGATTTTCCAGGGTTTTGCAGTAATACAATAGCCTTACATCCAAATACTTTGAAATGATTAACTATTGGTTTTCTGCCGCTCCACAATTCCATTGGTGTACTATTGTTGAGCCATTTTGACGGAGAACGATTTCGCATGTAAGCAGCAGTATTAACAGCTTCTGCCCATAATGATTCTGGAAGACTTGAACTAATTAAAAGACATCTAGCCATTTCCACCAGCATTCTATTTGCTCTCTCAGCCACTCCATTCTGCTGAGGAGTATACTCCACTGTCATTTGTCTTTTAATGCCTTCCTTTTTTAAATATACATTAAATTCGTTACTTAAATATTCTCTGCCATTATCGCTGCGAATTAATTTTAGTTTTCGTGATGTTTCTCTTTCAGCATATGTTTTAAAATTTTTGAATGCTTCAAAAATATCACTCTTTTTCTTTAAAAATGCTACGTGTATTTTTCTGCTTTTGTCATCAATAAATGTGCAAAAATAATGCTTACCTCCAACTGAGACCACCCTCATTGGACCACATATGTCCGAGTGAATTACTTCCAAAATTTCATTGCTACGAATAGAAAAATTGTGAGGAAAAGGCTTAGAACTAATTTTACCTTTTGCACAAGTTTCGCACTCAAGATTGGATGTAGAATCTCTAAAATTTAGACCAATTACCATATTTTTATTTTTTAGTTGATTTAAACTGCTGCAGTTAAGATGTCCATAACGATGATGCCATTTTAGTAAATCAACATTACTGGATATTGCCATCAAAAATATTAGCTTCTAAAATCAACTGATCGCTTTTATTTTTTACAAATGCTTTAGTATCAGTGAAGTGAACTCTAAAATTATTTTGTATAATCTTACTTATAGACAAATAATTACTTCTAAGTTCAGGAACAAATAAGACATCAGTAAGTGTAATATCGCTGAATTCTCTTGTTATTTTAACAATACCAATTCCACTGGACTCAACTGTTTCCTCTGATGCTAATTGTATAATCTGTTTACGAAAATCATTTTTTAATTCGACAAATAAATTTTTATTGCAGCACATATGAGAGGTAGCACCACTATCCAAGCACCATTTTTCATTATCTAGTATAGCACTAACATTTGATGAATATACACTAGCAATAAATGAAGATTCAACTTTGTTGGTAATTTTCTTTTTGCAGTTATTCGCAAGATGACCTCTTTTTCCACAAGAGTAGCATTTTCCACGAAACTTAGTTTTTTTATTTTCTTGATTATTTTCATTTTTATTATAGAAACTATTTTGAAATTTATTTTTAGCCATTAAAACTGCCGAAGTGCTAACATCATCAGAGACTTTGTTTCCTCTTCTTAAGTCTTCCTCAATTAATTTTATTTTCAAATTTTGTAACGTGGGTAAAGTATCATGACTTTCAATCGCGACGACAAAATTTTCAAAATTATCTGGTAAACTACACAATAAAATGATGGCTATAAGTTCATCTTTTAATGTTATTAAGGCTTGGTTTAATTTATACACAACATCACAAAATGAATTTAAAAAAGATGACATTGTTTGACCTTCAACCATTTTCATCGATAATAACTGTTTAAAAAGACTTACTTTTCGTGCAGGACCCGTTGGTTCATAAATGTCCTTTAATTTATGCCATGCTTCTTTGGATGTTTTGCAATCTTTTATATGATTCAGCTCTGAAGGCTTACAGCTAAGAATCAACGTTGCCAGAACTTTCGCATCTAAAATTTTGAATTTAGCTTCTTCGTCCGCTGTTTTAACGCCAGTTTGATCTGATTCGATACACTGCCAATAGTCACTGTGTATCATGATACTTTTCATTTGTATCCTCCAACTATTATAGTTTTCACAATTTAATTTTTCAATATTGTACAAACTATTCATTTTAAAAATCGTTTCAAAGTAGTATTTCTAGTAGCTTTCTATTTTTAAAAATCTTTTGTGTAAAAAAAACTTTATTACTTTATTTTCAAAAAAAAAATTAAGACTTCGTTTAAAATATACTGTATTTTTTAGTTAATTGTTCTTTGAAATTAATTCACACCATAAAATTAACTTTTCTGGGCCCATAACCTGTTGAGAATTTTTATTAGACTGACACAGTAATTCATTTAATCTTAACTTAAATAGATTTTATATTATAACAGTATAAACAAGTTTTTAAGTTTTGAATTGAACGGTTAGTAATTTACATTAAGTAATACAATTAATAAATGATAAGAGTATAATTAATTTAAACAATTAAATTCAAATTCTTATTACCAAAATGCAATAAGCAACATAAATTTATTATAATTAACGCGCCGCCACACCAGATTTTAAATTATTTGTTTACCTAATTTATAATATGAATCAGCAAGTATATTTAAAGTTGTTTTTAATTTTATTCGTTCAGTTTTTTTATTTAATTTCAATAAAGTTTCATTGATCCACATTAATGCATTATAATAATCTTCTGAAAGATGTGCCACAGAACCTAGGTCAAAACAATCTCCTGCATTTAAAGAAGTACTGGAAAAAAGGAAGAAAATTTTAAATTTTAAAATAATAATTTATTTGTAACTAAACTTATATTGAATTCCATTTATCATTCCATTAGATAAATGATTGGCTGATAATTTATAAGCGTCTTGTAACCAGAAAAATGATGAAATTGTTATAATAAAATCTTCATCTATTGGAAATAGGATATTTTTCATAAAGTATTGAACTTTTTCAAGAAATTCTGAAATTTTTTTTTTTGTTTTATGAATTATATAATATAATTTTTATTTTCTACTTTTATCCATTATAAATGGTTCATAATAAGACCAATCACGAAGTTGCCTAGTATATTTATATGCGTTAATTGGATTTAAAAAATAATTTTTATCATGAATTTGTATATTTTTGTCTTTAGTTGTTTCATCGAGTTTCCTAAAAATATAAAAAATTATTAAAAAAAAGTATTTAATTTTCATGATTTTTTGTGGTTCACATTTGAATAGCAATTAAATATACTTCCGAAATGTCTATATAATTCCTTAATTCATTGATAAGTTGCGATTGCATTTCTTTAATATTTATTATAAAATTATTATTTACATATTTATATGAGTTTATGAATTTGAAATTTATTATTAATAATATTATGAAAAAATTAATATTGTAATATTTTTTTATTAATTTAAAATACATTTTTTTAGTTTTTATATGGTTAAAATAATTATTTCTATTAATAATTTTCATTTTTCGGTACAAGTGTCAAACAAATATTAAATTATCTTCGCGATGCCTTCTTTGCATAAGAAAAAATATCAATTTTGCTCTAGTATTCATATATGAGTTCGTTTACTAAAGTAAAATGATGCCATTTAGTTATAACTTTATTTCGCATGGTCTTTTTTCATGGCACCAAAATTTATTATCATTATTTTCTACATAAAAATATATATAAGACATGAAAATTAATATAAATAATTTTTTCTAATAAACTTAATTAGAATTTAAATTATTTATAAAAGAAAAAGTAATATCTCTAAAATAAATTTTCTCTAAATAAAACCTTTCTAACAAAACATCAGAAATCATGTTTTCATCATACAACCATCTTCCAAGTAGAGCTAATGGAGGAGCACTGACATAGTTAACTATAGGACACTATAATTAATGTATTTACCAAATATCAGCCCAATCCATCCAGGGGTGCTAGAGAAAATCCCAGATGAAAAATGCCATTAATTGAAAGCAGTTGTCAAATTAAAACCGAGAAATTGCGTTAGAACTTTAAGCGCAGTTGATATTTTCGAACATGGTGCCTTTGCAGTAGCGACTTATCGAACAGACTGCTTTCGCAATTTTGCAGTTCTGAATTATCGAATAACTGCTTACTTAGAACTAAGTTCGAACTGCATTTCCGAAAACGCCCTTTCCTTATTAAATAATTTATATTCCATTTGTTGTAGGAATTTTAACAATTATATATTTTTCCATATCCACTATTATAGTGTAAACATTATTATTTCCCGTCTTATTTTGTAAACCATTTATGATGGCATACTACAACAAAAACTTTTGGATAATAATAATTATACTCCGAGGGATAATGTCTGGATGACAAGTTGATCCTTTTGGTTTTCATTTTTATGTTGTTATATATAATCCATTTCTGGATGGTGAATTTAAATACGATTAGTTTATATCATATTCCTTCTTTATTTTATAAATATACAAGTTCACGGACACCAAGAAAAAAAAAAATAAAGACTGGCACCGGCCAAGTGTTGTCTGTGTTCGTCTGACAAGACTTCATTCAGTGCGCCAAGTGATATAGTCAAAAAAACCTAGCGATATTCGTTTTTTGAACCACCGAGAAAGGCGATTCTAAAAATGGTGGGCACTATTGCCCTAATTGGAGCGGACAGATGGAAGGTGACTCGCCACTTGAACTAACCAATCAACTTACCATTAAAACCCAGGATTAGTTATTTCAAATCCCGGATTTTTGTAATAGGAAAAAACACGGGAATCACCGCATTTCAAACTTGTCTGTTAATAATGTATCGTTGTGGTCAATGATATCAGGGTTTGATCCACGATCAAATGATCATAATAATTAATTTTGACAATAATTGTTTTTATTATGATAAATATTAATATAAATTCCTGCGAGATTATTAAATAATATGTGAAGTTTAGTCACATATAAATATTTCTCCTTTTTGTTTACATAAATACAATATAATTGTAAATCAATTGATATTTTTTCGTGACGAATTAATACATGGTCGATAAAATTCTTGGTTATGTTCCATAACCCAAAATGTGGCACACCATTTTACACCAACTAAAATTGGACATCCAGCATGTTTAAATCTTAAATCCTGTTCTCCGGATGAATATAAATTAAACCAAAATAATGCTGATCCTTTTTGTGGCCAAACAGTAATATTAAGATTTGGAAAAATTGTTGCACCACCTTGTTCAACATTATTCATCTAAAAGAAAATCATTTTCACAATTATAACATTTTTTCAAGAAATTGTTATGAAATTATTAACATAAAACATTAATGTTGCGATTCTCCTATCATCCTGAATAACATAAAAAAAAATTGATTAAAATTATTTTTATGTTAATTTTTATATACATATTTACTTCACCCCAATCATGATGTGTTGCATATTCATTACCAATTTCATAATAATTAATATTAAAGAATTCTGTTGAATCCATATGTAATTTAGTTATATAACCAGATCTTCTTTTAATTAATTCCATAGTTGTATCAGTCTTATTTAAATTTATTAATCCACTTTTACTTGAGCGAAAATTTTGGAGATAAATACCATCACTTACTAATGATGGGCCTAAATCAAATTTTATTAATTTTTGTATAATTTTAATTTCATTATCATATAAAACATTATGAAATATTATTAATATTGGCTCAATAGATAAAATTTCCTGTTTTAATGGTCCAATATATAAATATGAAATATTGTTATTAGTATATTGACAATATAATAAACGATTATTATATTTAATTGGATTAATTTCTTGATCTTCACGACATAATGTTGTATATCTTTTTATTGAAATTTCTTTTGCACCTGAATGCATATATGGCATATATTTATCTTCCAAAAGCTATAAAAAATAATTAATTTAGTAAAAATATTTTTAATATTATTTGGAATATTTTCGGGACAAATTTCTCTTTTTACAATTTGAATTGATCGTTTTTACCCATTTTAGAAAAAATGTCCTTTAGGAAATTTAAAAATCTTCCTTTTTTAACAGAGTAAGGTTTGATCTACGAATTATAATTGTGTTCGTTTTCTTATGGTGAAAAATTTTATAGTACTATACATTTTGCTACCGAGTTAAGATCTAAAAGCTACTAGGTATTTGTATTTATTGGTAATTGGTGTCTATATGTACCTAATTGGTTTGATCCCAGTGACGAATTGCAGTTAACTAATTGTTGTAGTTTTGAAAACCATATACAAGTTTTTATGTTTTTACTGTATTTGAAGACAAGAGCCTTCCATTTGGAAAACTAATTCTCACTCAACACACCCGGCCCGGCGTTTAATTTGAATTATGAAAATGACAAATTTGACCTCAAAAATAATATAACAAATATGGTTCTGGCGACACTAACATAATCCATATAATAATTGCTAAATTTATTGATATTTTCATCTGTATAATAGTTTATTTGATTATCCGGAAAATAGTTGTTGTATTCCTTAATATAATGATTAGCTTTCTTACTGTCACCTAAAAACAAATTAATATTAATTTTGGTTTTTTTAGCTTCAATATACAAATTAATATTATTCCCCATTATGTATAGTATAAATTTACTATAATTAACGCGCTGCCACACCAGATTTTAAATTATTTGTTTACCTAATTTATAATATGAATCAGCAAGTTTATTTAAAGTTTTGTTTAATGTTGTTTTTTCATTTTTTCTATTTAATTTCAATAAAGTTTCATTCATCCACATTAATGCATTATAATAATCTTTTGAATGATGTGCCACAGAACCTAGGTCAAAACAATCTCCTGCATTTAAAGAAGTACTGGAAAAAAGGAAGAAAATTTTAAATTTTAAAATAATAATTTATTTGTAACTAAACTTATATTGAATTCCATTTATCATTCCATTAGATAAATGATTGGCTGATAATTTATAAGCGTCTTGTAACCAGAAAAATGATGAAATTGTTATAATAAAATCTTCATCTATTGGAAATAGGATATTTTTCATAAAGTATTGAACTTTTTCAAGAAATTCTGAAATTTTTTTTTTTGTTTTATGAATTATATAATATAATTTTTATTTTCTACTTTTATCCATTATAAATGGTTCATAATAAGACCAATCACGAAGTTGCCTAGTATATTTATATGCGTTAATTGGATTTAAAAAATAATTTTTATCATGAATTTGTATATTTTTGTCTTTAGTTGTTTCATCGAGTTTCCTAAAAATATAAAAAATTATTAAAAAAAAGTATTTAATTTTCATGATTTTTTGTGGTTCACATTTGAATAGCAATTAAATATACTTCCGAAATGTCTATATAATTCCTTAATTCATTGATAAGTTGCGATTGCATTTCTTTAATATTTATTATAAAATTATTATTTACATATTTATATGAGTTTATGAATTTGAAATTTATTATTAATAATATTATGAAAAAATTAATATTGTAATATTTTTTTATTAATTTAAAATACATTTTTTTAGTTTTTATATGGTTAAAATAATTATTTCTATTAATAATTTTCATTTTTCGGTACAAGTGTCAAACAAATATTAAATTATCTTCGCGATGCCTTCTTTGCATAAGAAAAAATATCAATTTTGCTCTAGTATTCATATATGAGTTCGTTTACTAAAGTAAAATGATGCCATTTAGTTATAACTTTATTTCGCATGGTCTTTTTTCATGGCACCAAAATTTATTATCATTATTTTCTACATAAAAATATATATAAGACATGAAAATTAATATAAATAATTTTTTCTAATAAACTTAATTAGAATTTAAATTATTTATAAAAGAAAAAGTAATATCTCTAAAATAAATTTTTGTAAACCCTAAAAAAATTTCTTTCATATTCCATAAAAAAATCTAATGAAAAATATAAAATTTTCATTTTACTTTTATTATATAAAATATTTACATGACATTAACTTCGATAAAATTATCACCAAAAGTGTTATTCCAATTAAAAAAAAATCCTTTTGATAAAGTTTTAAAAAAAAAAAGAAATTTTTTTTTAGGCTTATTTCCTTTTTATTATATATATTTTAAAATTTTGTTATCCTTGTTATTATTATTATTTAGGTTTACTTTGGTAACATATATAAAAATTTATTAAATTAAATTTGATTAATTTTATTATTTATTTATATTAATTTTATCTCAAAGAAGCAAAAAAAAAACCTTTTTTTTTTCTTTAATTTAAAGCAAAGTATCCACTTAGTATCCGCACTTCGGCTAGTAAAAATATGATAGTAAAATATCGGACAAAATTTGAATTAAGTTTGAGCTGTAGATGGCGGTGATTTGAAAATTAGCTAATTGCCAAAATTGAATGTAAATAAATTAAATTATTTTTTCGAAATAATTTTAAATGGCTGTGTGAATGAATACTTAAGTGTCCAATATCGAAAAGTATAAAATGTGAGGAAAATGTATTTTAATTTTCAATAGTTAATTTAATCACGTAGATATGCGGACTGAGACAGGATTTTAGTGTTTTAATTGATTTCTCCACTTAGTAGGTGGACACTTTGGGTGGAAATTCGTTTAAATTTTTATAAGCTTTTATGAATAATTTAATTTTTGTATAAAACGTGCAAAATTGATATCGAAAATATTTCATACGTTTTTCTAAATAGTAAAAATTACACTCGAACTTACAAACATTAAATTTTAGTTTAAATAAAAAATAAAGAGAAAAAGCCATTTTATTATATATTAATTAATAAAAGTAATTTTTTTAGAATACAAAATTACATATTGAACACTTAAGTATTCATACAGCAAAAATGTGAAATCCGTTGACATAACCGAGTAAAAGAAATTTTTACCCACTTTTTAATATCCTAGCATATTAAAATTGCATTAAAGACTTGACGTTTTATTATAGCTACGCCACCTGTATATCAGAAAATTAACTACTAAATTTCCAATTATTTTTTTTAGGTGGATACTATAATAGAATATCAGTAAAAAAAATTTAAGCAAAATTTTGGCTCGGGTAAAATTTTATATGGAAATTCATGTTTTTTTTTAAGTGGATACTAGGAGGATACTTAGCTTTAAATTAAATTTAAATAAATAAATTTAAAAAAAAAAACAAAAATTTTCTCTTTTTGAGTTTGTAAATTTAATTTAAGATTTTTAAAGTAAAATATTTTATAAAGCAAATTTTAATTTATTTCTTTAATTTAATTTTCGAAATATTGTAATTTTATTCAAATTGGTATAGTAACATAAATTTATTTAAATTACTTATAGAAAAATGAGGGTAAATAAGATTAGTGTAGATGATACGAAATACTTTTGTTCTAAATACAGTAGGAATTCTGAATTTGATAATTATTTTTTGATCATTAATTTTATAAGTTGGCCAAAAGTTTCTGTTTATGTTTGGAAAAAGATAAGGAAAGAAATTAAATTTAAAATTAATAAAAATTTTCGGCTTAATAAATTAATTTAAATAATGTACTATTCGAAAAGCAACCTTAATTAAACTAAAATGCCAGAAGACCATTATTAGTTAGCAAAAAATCAAATTTATCGAATGTAGTTTCGAAGAAAGCCACTAAACCCTCAAAATTTATGTGGATAGTTACCAAAGATCGCAAGATTTGTAGGCAAAATATATAAGTTTGTGTTGATGGGATTATAAAAGCTTAGAAAGAACAAGATTATGACCACAATTGATTGATTTAGATACAAAATTCTGCCTTAAACTTAGTCACTCTCTCTAATTTTTTTTTCAGGCGTTTCGAAATTCCAAATTTTATGATAACATTTATAAAATTTATTTCAAGGGATTTCGTTTATAAAGTTAATGAAGGTTCAGGTATGATAAAATTAGACTCCATTTGCTTGAGTGTGTGAATCCAGATATGAATTTGTCATGCTACATTTTCGATTTGAATCTGAGACTTTCGTATTTAAAGTATAGATGGTCCCACTATATCAAGTTAATTATATTTTAATTATAATAAAATACAGTACAAGTGCGTTAATCCGAATGCAAAATTTTCATTTGTCGTTCGGATCATTGAAAGTTCGGATTATCGAACACGGAGATATTTTATCAAATTTATATAATATTCACCGCTTATATATAATATAGATACATTAAAGCTTGTTATACTTGCTCTGCAAAAAAAATGGTAAAAATGTGAGGTTTATAAGTTATGTAAAATTTAAAGTACAACAATTAAATATTATTGTTTAAATCATTTAAAATATCATTGCTCATATTCCTTATTAGTAATATTTTTCTCAGATCATAATTTTTATCTTCAGCAAAAATAATCAAATTATCAATATTATTTTCTTCTAGTCGAAACATTTGAATTCAACGGAACAGAAGTTAAGGATTCACTATAATTTAATACATGATACATCTTCATGCTCGCTGTCATTTGTTGAATCGTCTTCTAATGATTCATAATTGATTCTTCTACTAGCTATTGCCACAATTTCTGTAACACTATATATATCATATTCTACCTGGTCCTGTAGATTTTTTTAGCAATTCAATTACTTCAATTGTTGTTACAAGCACTCCGGTATGCATTTGGACATTTAAACTATTTACCAAATCTATTAGAAAAATTAAATCCTCATCTTCCCATGAATTATTTTCATTATCTGCAGTGCAGATTCTGCACTATAGTTGTATTTTTTATCCCGTCACGATTTTATAACACTTGAATGATATAGCATAAAAATAGCATCTTTTAAAGTAAAGTTTTTGATTTTGACGCTCTCACATCGTCCAAATGATAACAAATTTTCACTCTAACATCCAATGTCTTGTATTCCGAATGAACGTACGGACTAACGAACATTCAATATTCCGAACGAACGTTCGGACTAACCAACGTTCGAATAAACGCGCGTTCGGACTAACATACGTTCGTATAATCATGCGTTCGGATTAACGCACTTGTACTGTATTTTGGGATTCCAATGACAAAATTTCTTTTATATTCCAAAAAAAAAAAACATCTAATGAAAAAATACAAAAATTTAACACGATTTATAATTAATATTTTGTGTTCCTTTCGAAAAAAGATATAAATTCGCCAAAAATTACAAAGATAAAAACTACAAACAAAATTATATATATATAAGTAAAATCCAATAAATCAAATTGATTTAATACTTTTATTCTTTTTTTTTTAAATCTCTTATGTTTTCTTGGATAATTACCAAAAAAAAAAAGAAAAAATTATTATCTTAAATTTTTATCTCATATTAATAATTTATTACCCATTCTTAACAAATTTTCTGTTAAATCCTTAAACAGATATAATAAATTATAACCAAAAAAATTTATAATTACTATACATGATTAGATTTATTACAAAATCTTACAAAAATCCCAATTTAATTCATCTTTAAAAAAAAAAATAAACCGTCAGAACGTTTTTTCTTCTATACTCATTTTCCTTATCCCTTCAGGATAAAATTTGGCAAAAAAAAAAGTAAAAGGATATCTTTTTCGCTATACGGTGATGTATATTTATAATATAAAGTCGATATGAACAATTAATCATTATTATATTCCAATAAATTTTTATAGACTCTTTTACAATTTCGAAAATGAATTTATCTTTTTCATAACAAAATGAAAATGAAAATATAATAATAAATGTTTTCATATTTTCATTTTTATTTTTTTTTTCGGGTTATGTACAATAATAATATAAAACTTTAAGAAGCAATAAATTTAAATTAATAAATTAGAGATATCCTTTTTCCGATATATGCGATTATAATCTTTTTTCTTATACTTAACCCCCCAAAAAAAATGGTACTTGGTACTTGGTAATAATATATACAAAGAAAAATTAGATGGAAAATTATGATGGGTGTAAATAGAGGGTGGTATAGTGTGTAGAGATCAACTAAATAATAGTGTGTTCGTAGTAAAAAATTCGTTAATATTATTAATACCAACAAAACCAGATAAATAAATATTATCAAGAAATATTAATAAAATTTGTCGAAAAATCGATTTACACAATAAAAGGATGAAAAGAAAAAAATTTAATTTTGGTAGAGAAAATTTCTAAATAAAAAATCTTTTAAATCCTTTTTTTTTTGTTTTGTAGTTATATAAAATTTTATATTAAAAAGATTATTTTAGGGTTGTCAGTTTGATGAAATTTGAAATTGTAATTATATAATCATCACACTTGTTTATATTGTTTGACAGGAATAATCTCATAATGATAAGAGTACTGTGTCGCATTAAACGATACACACACAATGTAAGAATGATTTATGTAAAACGATAGAGAAAAAGCTTTAAGTTGTAGTCCAAGCTTTGAAATTATTGAACATTTTACAGAGTAAACAAAGGCGAAAAACTAAATATTAATTTGAAATCATAGCCAAAAGTTTAAAATAGATAATTGACTTAATGCTAATCATAAACAACATCCAGAAAGATAAATTTATGAAATCGCTGTATAGTATTGAAAATATATTTGAAACTAAAACAACTAGCATCATAAATTATTGGACAATAACTTTTTTAATATCACTTATTGGTCGTAATTATATTTTATAAAACACCAATTATCGGACTATTTAATTTCAAGTGAATTGTTTTTGTTTCACAATATTTTTAATAAAATAACGATTTCATCAATTTATCAATTTTAATTATATACACAAAAAATTTTAATTTGAAATTTTCATTAATTAAAAATTTCTAATAGTAGTTGATGAATATACTTTGTAATTTAAAACTTCAAATTTCGCGTACAGAAAGAAATCTTTCAAATTCATATCTAGTATTTGAAAAGTGGATGTTTCGTCCCCGAGGAGAGACAAACTGAATAAAAGAGGTGCAAAGATTGGTTTTTACTATGCTATGTGCAATACGAAAATTATTTAGCTAAAAGAGTCAGAAATATTGGCAACCCTAATAAAAGATTATTAATATATAAACATTTATAAATGTAAAGATAAACAAGTATACATAAAATATATTTTTTAATATAATTTCAAGAGCCTGGGCTCTCCTTCAATTCAATTCATTTAAAAAAGAAAAAATGAAAATAATATATTGAAATTTTATTTATAAATTTTAAGAAATATTGAAATTTTTCTTTGCTTCTTCTAAAAAAACTTCACTAAGTTTTCATAAAAATATATTGGTGGAAAATAGGATTTTACTGATATAAGATTAAATGAAATATAAAAAGAAATGATTTTTCTTTTCCATAGTTAAGCTGATCTTTTAATATGAAAATCTAAAGGAAAATTTATATAAAAATATATATATATTTTTTTTTATTTAATTTTATTTCACCTTTGAAGTGAAATATAAAAAATATTTTATTTTTGCTATTGGTATTAAATGCAGTTTTGTATTTTTTGTATTTAATAAAATAATTTTTAGTTCACTGATTTTGAAGTGAAGAAGATTATTTATTTTTAATAAAATATAAAAATAAATTTATAAGAAATTATTTTTTATTTTAATGAGATTTTCTCTGGATTTTGTAGAAAAGATGAATTTTTGGATTCAATTGAATAAAAAAAAAAAATTTTTATAAATATGATAAATTTTTATATAATTTTTATGCTTGCAAAAAACTAACTAAAAAAAAAAAAGTGAATTAAATTTTTAGATATTTTTTTGAAAAACTGAATTTCTAAAAAAATTTAAAAAATATTAAACAGAGTTTGTACATAATAAAATTTTTGAGATGCCATAGTGTAAATTTAGTATTTATTTACCCTCCAAACCAACTCGACGTGACGGTAGTAACGGAATATATGAAAGTAAGCAAAGTCAAGATACAGACGTGACGTATAAGTCGGACGCAACGTATTGAAGTTAAATCGATTTCATCTTTTAACGGACGATGGATATAGAAAATAGCGTATAATTTGAAAAAAATTAAATGTCATTTTTATGTCATCCGTCTCATCCGTCGACTGAAAATTATATTAAATGTCTTGTACGTCAGTCGAGCTTGTTTGAGCCATATGATAATTAAATTAATAATATTTAACAAATTTATAGCTTATGAATATTTTATGATTATATTTTATTAAAATAAATGGACTATAAACTTTTAGAAACAACATAAATATTACAGAATAACAGTCTGTTAATAGTGGCGCCCCCTAGGTTTAAAGAAATTATGAAAAATTAATAAATTTATTTGCATAATTTTCTACAAAAAATAAATAAATTTAAAGAATGATATTTGTAGAATTCAGAAGTTGCTTTTCTATATTTAACAGACTGTAAAATAAATATATTTTCAGTTTTATTTGGATATCCAATTATCAAAACGCAATACATAATTAAATTAAATTTTATCTACTTTATTCATTTACTTAATTTATGTCAACGAAAATTGTAAATCCGTATATTTAAAATGGCATAAAATTTTACAGAGATATCATTAAAATAAAATATGTATAATTAAATAGAAATTTACCAACATTTATGCTTAACTTTTTAAATGGAGTTTTAATAAATTATTTTATACTAAGTAATTTAAAAATGATGATAATTTCAAACTATAACAAAAAACTCTGTTATGAAAATCAACTAACTGTAATTTTGGCTGTTAATTAACTGTTAATTTTCTGTTAGCTAATTTTATTTTAATATTATTGTTTAATAAACTGTAAAAATATTTGATATTTAAATAATCGAACTATTAACAGACTGTTATTTAACTGTTAATTGAATGTTTAACTTCTTTTGGTCTTATTAATTCTTATAGTTTCTTTATAGTTTCAAAAAAATCAAATTTCTGATATGGGATAAATAAAATATGTCGTTAATTTTATATTTTATTGAAAATTATTTAACCACCCGCCCATAATTTATGTTGCCTCCACCCACAAATATAATATTTGTACACAGAAAAATTATTAAATATGATTTTTTTTTAAATAGAAAACGAAATTATTTAAATTTTATTAAATTTTCGGCACAATTCTACTTATTTATCCTCTACTGAATCAAAAAAGAGTTAATCTTTAACTTTAATATTATTCAAACAGACAAAAAGGATCTTCGCACAATATGTTATTTCTATATCATAATATAATTTTTATCTATACTTTATTTTCATAAAATATTTTCTTTAAATTTTCCGAGATATAATTTAAAAATAACAGAAAAAATTTATATAACATTTTTCTTTACTGGATTTAAGAAAGCTTTCAAACGATGAACTTTAAAAATATATCCTTGTAATGTTTTAGCGTTTACCTATACACTCGTATATAATTTTTTTTTGCATTTTGCTCTATAATATTTAGACTTTAATTTTCTCCTTTTTTTTTTTTTTGTGGTAACTTGAAAAATAATATTTTTCTTTATCAGAAAAAAAAGTTCTATGAATAAGTAATTTTTTTTTTCTATATAAAATGTAGCAGATTTAAGGCTTTTCCTATTTTGGTTTTTCTGGTTGTTGTTGTTTTTTTTTTTTATATTATGTAAAAGTTAAAAAAAAAATATGTTGTTTTTTTTTTTCCATATTGTATTATAGAGAAGATAAAAAGTGAAGTAGGAGAAAAATAATATCCATTGAGGATTAGTGAGGGTAAAGTACCAGATTTACATTTTTTTTTTTTTTTGTGTTTGTTGTTGGTATAAATTGGAATTATTTTTAAATATTTTATTTTTTGTTAGATTTACCTTAAAAAAAAAAAAAGAAACAAGGAATTTGTTTTATTTTGTATAGGAAATTGTAGATTTTCCGGTTGTTAAGCAAATTTTGAGGTTATATATTTATAATTTTTTAAGTTGAATTTTAAGGAAATAAATATTTATATGATGGGTTGTAAAAAATAGGAAAAAATTTTTTTTGATCAAATTTAAGATTCAATTTTGTTGTTGTTTGTTTTTTTTTTTCTGGGAATAATATTAGAAATTTTTTTTGAATTATTTATGTTGCATCAGTAAAATTTAAAGTTAATTTGAGTTAGCCGAGAGACTAAAGTATAAATACTATCTAAGTATACCAATAATTTTGAATTATTTAAATTTCATTTCAAAGTCTTACGGGCCTATAGTCATATAACAAAGGTTGAAATATACCAAAAATATGACATTTTCCAAAAAAAAAAAAAAAATATCCCTTTAAAATCTTTTTCCTTTCCTTTCAAAACCACGTGACCTATAAACAGTGTAAAAATTATAAAGGGCACCCCCTAGGTTTAGGCCTAGATTAAAAAAAAAATTAACAATTAAAATTTCAAAATACTTTAGTATAGAATGAAAATGTTAGTGATTACGTACTAAGTATGATAAAACAAAGAAAAATAATATTTTGGCAAATTTATTGAGTTGGTTCTCCAAATATTGCCTATACCAGCGACGGGCAAACTTATTAGAACTTGGGCCAAAAAATGAAATTTCCAGAATTCGGCGCAACAATTTTGTTTTTTTAAAAAAAGGTGGAAATTAAGTGTATTTCTGTATGTAAGTGCATCTAGCCGTATTTTGTTTTCCATATTTCCATGGAATTTGGCCCGCGGGCCATAGTTTGGGCATCACTGGCCTATACCCACCGTAATTATTTTTTTTTTAAATACTATATTCAAAAATTCAATATTGAACGAAAGAAATATGTTTGTTAAATGTCCTTTAAAAATCAGTTTTATACTTAAAGTGAAATTTTAATTAAATTTTTAAATTTTTTTGAATTTTTTTAAATTTTTTTTATACTTAAATTTTATTTTTTATCGTAATGTATAACATCCCTATTCCCATTTAACTCCACCTACCTATTTCCCTCTTACCATTTAACTCCGCCTACCTATTTCCCTCTTACCATTTAACTCCACCTACCTATTTCCCTCTTATCATTTAACTCCACCTACCTATTTCACTCTTACCATTTAACTCCGCCTACCTATTTCCCTCTTACCATTTAACTCCGCCTACCTATTTCCCTCTTACCATTTAACTCCACCTATACCTAATGAATTATATGATGTACATAATTTTTGTGCTTTTAATGATTTTTTATATTAATTAATAAATTTAAGTTGTTTATTTAATTTTTATTTCTGTTTTTTTACCAATTAAATTCACTTGAAAAATTTAATTTGCCACAAAGTAAATATTAAATTAAAAAATATAAAAATGTTGTTCTTTTTTACCATTCGCCATTTTTTACTTATTTCTTTTTTAATATAATATTTATTGAACTGTAAAATTAATTGTGTTTTGTGATGTTGAAATAAATAAAAAAAATTTTTATAATTTACAAGAATTTTTTTTTTGTTTTGGTTGTTCTTGTAATTTTAATAATATTCTTTATTTAATTTTAATTTTAATTTAATTTTTTTTTACTCGAATTTATTACAAATTAAAAATGTGTAAAATTGTGAAAATTTTTTGTTGTTGCTGGGAAATAAATTAAATGGCGATATATTAATCACTTGTGAAAATCTCTGCTAAAGGATAAAAAAAATAAAAATATTTGTTAAAAGTTTATATATGTATAACAATAATGTAAAAATATTGATTTTTTTTTTTTTTTTTGAAAAAATATATTAAAAAAAACGCCCCCCTTTTAACATATGTATAAAAAATTTTTTACATTACATTCGTTAACACAGTTGTCCGACTTGTCGAAATATCTGAAAATTTTGGTTTATAAATTTTAAAATGGTTTTTTGTTGGTCCCTGGTCTGGAAATTCAATTTACCAATTTTTATATATGTATATTAAAACGCCATTTATTTGTCAGAAAGATGATGCGGATATTATAATATGATATAATTTTGTGCGCCATATTTGTCGCTATTTTGGTAAAAAAAAAAATTCTAACTTTGAATAAAAATATTTCTTTACAAATTTAAGAAATGAAAAGGATTAGAACAAATTTTACATAACTTTGAAAATTCCGTAAATTTGCTTTAATAAATATATACAAAAAAAAAAACAGGTTTGTTACAATTTTTTTTTGGAAGATATTTTACTTACAATGCCATCTATCAGTCATTTAGAGAAATATTTTGTATATTGCTAATATTTTTTCTCAACAAATTTAACAAAAATTTTTAAAATTATTTTTTAATAAAATTCTATTTATAATTATCAACAAAATTTATTTAAAACTTAATTAAAGTTTTACGTTTTTTTGGTTGTGGTGAAAATATTTAAAATTAAATTTTTTAGAATAAATTTTTATGCAATTTTTAAATAACATTTTATATTATTTTTTATTAAAATCTTTAAATAAAATATCATTAAAATTTTGTTATTTTGCAATAATAAATAGAAAATTTGAGTTGAAATTTATTTATAATATTTAGTTTTTTTCGTGCAAATGAAATCTAAAAGCGTTATTTTTCAAGTTTTTCAAATCAAAATAAAATATTAAAAAAAAAAAAATGTAAAATTTCTATGGTTTCCAAAGTTTTTCATTACAAAAAAAAAAAAAAAAGTCAAATTGAAAAGTTTTCTTTTTTGTTTAGTAATTTTTAGTACCTAGTAAATTTTTAAAATGTTTCCATTCCATTTCATTTGATTTAACATTTTGAAACAGTAGTTAAAATGGAAATTAAGAGCTTATGTACATAGATATATTAAAGTTAAAATGGAAATTAAGAGCTTATGTACATAGATATATGTATAGATGGAGTCGTAATGATGTAATTTTAGAACCGAAATTGTAAAATTTGAAATCTATTTTATAAAATAGAAAATACATGTTGTCTTGTATGTCTGTCGGTCACAAGAACTCCTCTAAAATGGTAAAATAAATGACTTTTCCACAATGTCGTTCCATGCTACCATTTCTAGATCTCTATGTGAAATTTTCAATTATATAAAAAGTGAAGTATATTTTTACTATAAGATTTATTTAATTTCTCCAATTTAATTTATCCTGTTGTGGGGTGTCCGTTTAATAATTATTTCAAAATGTTGCCTATAGTCTTATATGTCATAACAATTCAATTATTTTACTAATCCGGGACCACAAGGTTATTCTATCTAAAGGCCTTGTTTTGGGTCAATAGTTGACAGCAGATTATGTCACGTTATGTCAATATTCTTATTCTTTCAGCAGAAAAACTTAAGAAATTTCCAAAATTTCCAAAGTCCAAAATTGCACGCGATTAGAATTAATTTTTCCTAGACAAAAAAAAAATGTGCATTTCTGTAATTTTTATAACTGGCATATTAACACATTTACAGCTGAGTCAATTTCGAACGAAATTGAAGCTTCACCTTCAGTCGTCAATTGAACCCACAACTTTATGTGTACCACATTTTATAATACACTGTATACACATATCAGCGAATTTAATTTGACTTACAAAATAATTACTATATTTCATTTGTACAATTTTCTCGAGAACATGAAAAGTTTCCAATAAAATTTTTTTTTATCTTCGAATGAAAATCAAAAAACATTTCAATGATGAATTTACCTCAAATCATTATCGTTAATTTTGATCTTAAATTTAAAATACTTCGAAAAAAAAAACACAAACAAACAAATAAATAACAAAAAAAGAATTTCTATATTTCTAGACTTTTAAAGTAGAGTTAATCCGATTTTCCTTCATTTTAGCAAATATACAAAATAAAATAAAATAGAAAATAATCATCATAAAAAAGAAAAATATATAGAAAATCTCTAAATCTAAAATTCCACACAAAACTATATACGTAAATTGATACTTAATTTAACTTTACCTCTACCTGTATGAATTCTCACATAAATTTTCTGTAATACTTTATTATAAAATACCCAAATCAGAATTTTCCTTTAAACCATTTTCTATTTTTTTTTTTTTCTAAAAATAATGATGACGAATAACTTTATTCTGTGATTTTTAAGTCATTTTTGAAAATATTTAAATTTACTTGCTATTTTGAAAGAATGTTTTACTTCTTTTCTTATTTCCTGGTATAGTCTTTTTTTTCACTGGAGAGAAAAGGAATTTTCTTAAAACAACTTAACTATTCAGGCCAAGTAATCGACCGTTTTTGCTATTTAAATAACAAAAAAAAAATTATAGAAGCCGCCAAGATTGTGTTTTTGTATAAATTTAATACTATTGATTATTTTCTGATATAGGTTTAAAATTATGTAAAAATTAAGGAAATTAAATTATTTTTAAATTGTAAATGAATTAAAGCAAATAACATAATTCAAATATTAAATTTATTATATACCAAATTTAAGGTTAATTTTAATATTTTAAATTTTATTATATGGTTGAGAAATTGGAATTCATTTTTTCAGATTTTTAAAATTTTAAATTTATTCAATTTTTTCGTAAATGTAAATATGTATGATTTTTTTTCGTATATATTTGCATTGTAAATTAGAATTTTCTTTAAAATTTATGTCAATTGGCAAAAAACAATTATTTTCGTTCCATTTATAAATTAGCTTTAAATTGATTTAAAAACAAATCTCCTTTCAAATGTAATTTTCCTCCAAAAATGTTTTTAATAAAATCAATTTTCCTTCATTTAAATTTTTATTTTGAATTTTATCTCCTACAAATATGCAAGATTTTTAATATGAACAATTTTTTTATGAACAGCTGGTGGATTAAATTTTTGCTTAATTTCTACTTTTAATTTATATTTTATTAAAAGAAAATATTAATTTTTAGTGAAAGTGAAAATGAAAATATTAATTTTTTGAAATGAAAATAGTGAAAATATTAATTTTTGAAAATCCTTTTTTTTCTATAAATTATCCTCTCTTTTGTACATTAATCAATATAACAGGCTTCTAACAGGTATTGTCACAGATCACTTTATTAAGAAATTACATATAGTCCTTTTGTCACTTTCTGTTCGGAAATTTCCAAGTCTCTGCATATGACACATCTTTATCAAGGATGCCAGGATATTGGCATGGCTAGAAGATATTACGCACCCATACGTGATGTGTCAATGACTTAGTCTCCTCACATGTTTAGGCACAAGATTTTGCATTTTTAATGCAGTGGAAGGGATGATAGATTTATTAAAACTAATAGCGGCAATGTAAACTAGTTAACGCTATTATTTTTATTATTAAAAAACTTCCTTCCGCTAAAGCTTATAAATCATTTAAAATTACATATTATAATTCAACCTAATAAAATGACATACCGATGGAACTATATTACAAGTCTACTGTAATTATTTACATGGCGCCATCATGGGATATCCCCCCCCCCCCTTTAAACAAACAATTATTACTTTTAGAAGATCAGCAAAGTAATTTCCAAGAAAAAAAACCGCATGGTTAACCGAAACGATTTTTCAAAACAAAATGAAAAATTATTAATTTTCATGTAAAACGGAGAAAATCCATAAAAAACCAATTCCAACCCATAATATTTTAGAAAGCATCTATGTATGTATGCCTTTAAGTAAATCATTTCAACTCAAGTGGTTTTTCCCTCTTTAAAATATTGTCTACACCACAAAATAACCAACAAATAATTTTGATCCAAAAGTCCATTTCTTATCCTAAATTGAAAAATTAATAAAGAAAATTTTTGGGAATAATAATTAATAATAATAATTATAACTTGATTCTTAGAAAGTGTGCTACCAGTAGTTTTCGAAATTAACATTATTCTATTATCCTTTAAGATGAATTTTTGAAGAATTTTTAATATCCTTATGGAAAATATTATGAAATATTTTACACTTGTATACATTTTTCCTATAAAACAAAATAATATGTAAAATGAAGTGAATCATTTAATGATGAATATTTAGTATACCCCAAAATGATAAGTGAAAAGAAAATGAAAATAATTATTCTTAAAGAACTGAGTTAGATTATATAGAAAATCTGGTTTTCCATATTTTTATGATTATTTGTGGTTTATAATAATTTAAAATGAAAATTTAAATTTTTTTTGTGATTTGTTTTGGTTTTATAGTTAAAAAAATTAAATTATTGTTTAAATAAAATTTATGTATAGAGATACTCGCTGATACGAATAGTTAGTTGATAATACGATGATACGATTAGTTTAATTTATAGTTGCGTATATGTTATATGTTTGAAAGTATCCGAGCTGTTATATTGATATTATTTACAGCTTTGATACTCACTGCGATATCTAAAATAAAGCAAAAGTTGGACAATCAGTAAGATAACACTCTAATATACTATATCAAATACTTGAATATTTGAAGTAGCAGATAATCACTTATATTTGTTATATGTACTAAATGTTCTTATAGATATTACTCTGACTGTATACGTCTGTCTGTATGCCTGTTTCTGACGTCTGGCTGCATGTCTGTTTCGATATATCTTTGGAATATTTACCTTCTATGGCATATTCTTTGGCCCGCAACACTATCAAAAGAGTAGACCTAAATCATGATAAATTTATATAAAAAAATATGATATAATTAATTAGAAATTTTAATATTTATATCCTTAAATTTTTATATAAATAATTAAATCAATTTTTTTTTTGTTTACAGGTGAGTTTTGAATGATTGCCTAACGAAAAATTTGTAAGTTAAATTTTCTAAAAGCTTTAAAATTAATATTATAATGATTTTTTGAATGAACATTATAATCCTTAGAAGTTTTATTAATTCATAATTGCAAATATTGCAATTTTGTTATACATATATATTTGTAATTCCCAAATAGATTAACTATTTCATTGTCAGTGTTATTTCGTATTTCATTGTTTATGTATGGATATAAAAAAATTACGAAATTACGAATTAATGGCTTCCGCTGATATGAAAAACTTAAATAAAGCTGAGTGCAGATAATCAGTATATTTTGTATAGAAAACAAAGTAGCTTCACTATCTTACCAGGTTTTACTGAACTCAAATAGTTTTATTGATTTAAAATTTATAAGCTTTTGAATATTGATATAACTTTCGTAATTTGTAGTATAATGTAGTTCACTGATGCTGGTTTGGTGGTGTAAAAATACACAAGAATGTAAATTTTAAGACAAAGTGATGAAATCAAATTGCTAACAACAATTTGCTCACTAAAAAAAAAACAAATTTTGCAATAAATAGTTTTTCCACTACAGAGGAATTTTATGGTTCGGAATTCATATAAAGTTTCTAGGTCCCAAATTGCAGCAGAATATCGGGAGAACCTTTAAATGGCAGGCCTAGGCTCATATCGAGCTGTTCAGCCAAATAAGAAGAACAAGAAATAGTTCAATATTGAAATTGATGGAGGAGAATGATAAACGATTAATTCAATAAATATGGTTAAAACTTGACCTCAGTATAACGAAAATATGCCAAAGAAAAAAATAATCTAAACAGACATACAGTCAGATTAATATCTCTATAAAAACATTTTTTTCTAAATATTGTTGGAAATGTTTGTACAAAAAATTTCTAAGAAATTTAATTAATATTATCTTTGGTATAAAAATTTATATTATCGCACTGTGGTTTATTTGGATATAATAAAAAAATATATTAAAATTTAATATAAAAAAAATATCATTCTAATTTAAATCTAAAAAAAACACCACTTTTGATGAAGTACTGATTTTGAAATGTAATTGAAACAGCACTTCTATTTTGCGCCATCACAATAAATTATATTAAAAATCAATAGCAAAGAATTAAGATAAGATTTTTTTTTTTTTTTTATAAATTTAACACATTACAGTCGGCGGTCAAATAGTATAAAACTTTCCGTGGAACCGCGCGGTAAAATATAAAAAAAAAAAAAATTTGCTTGGAACCGGCCACAAAATAATTTTATTTATTTTATTTTAATTTTATATAATTTTAATTTTATTTTTAACCTTTACATTACTAAGTTAATCGCCGAAATATAAACGAGCTTTGTTTAAAGATTAATAAAACGTACAAAATATGTGCGCATACGGACTGTAATGTGTTAATTTATAATTAATATTTTTTATATTCTTCAAAATTTCAAATTATTATCACATAAATTTATAAATAAATTAAAAATTAAAGTAAATAATTTAATAATGTCAATTAGATTAAAAAAAAATTTGTATAAAATAGCAAAATATTCGGTAATAAATTCTAAGTATCTTGGGAATATTCAAACAAAAAAGTGTTCAAATAAATATTTTAATAAAACTATATAAAAATGGATTTTATATCCGAAATTCTTAACGATGAAAATATAAATATTACATTAAGTAATAAAACTAATACAATTTTAGTTTTTGGTAATTATGGTGATGGAAAAGAAATCTTTACCCAATTTATTGCTGGTAATAATAAAAATTTAATATCAAAGGAAATTGGCTTTGATTCTGGTGAATTTATAATTGAAGATCAGTTAAATATCAATTCTACTTCAATTTTACCACAATTAATAATTGATAATAAAACAGATACAGCCTACTATAATTGTCCTGATTTTAATGATCCAAATAATCCATTTTTCAATATCATTGGATCACTATATACAAAACAATTAACTGATAATGTTGAAAATGTGAAATTAATATTTATTATGAATCATCAATCATTGAAAATTGGTGGCGAAAGAGACAATTTTATGAAATTAATTAAACATGCAGCTAATTTAATTAAAAATATTGAGAAATTTGCTAATAGTATTTTAATGATAGTAACAAAAGTGGAAAATGATTACATTAAAAAAAAGGATAATAAAATTGAATTTGTTACTGACATTAAAGTTATACAAAATATTATCAATTATTTGGAGTATACAAAAAATTCTATTATTACACAAGCAAATCAAACAAACGATAATAGTGATTTTTTATATCAAAATGCAATAAAATTTATTGATATTTTAATGATCAAAAAAGATAATAATTATCCTAAAATTGGACTATTTCGTTTACCCGAAGAACCTGGACTTATAAGTGAAATTGTTGGAATGCAACAAATCAAAGAAAATTTAACGAATATTATTCAAAACAATATTAACTTTGTACAGATAAAAAATAATGATTTTGATTATACGTTTACTTTAGAAACAAAAAATCCTGTTTATAATTTATCGGAACAGATTAAAAGAAAATTTCTTGAAAATATAACTCAATTATCACAGGATATTTTTGAATTCTTTATATCTAAAGAGAAAAATTTCAAAGATCTTCAAATGGCACGGGATTATTTTCAATCATGCGAAAATTCAATGAATTTATCTTGGGATCAAATGAACACACCAAATGATATAATAAAAATTTTCAAAAGTTTTATTACTAACAACAATATGAAACTTTCACAATATGATTTCAATATTATTGTTAAATTGGTAAATTATGTTAATATTTTGGAAATAACAAATCCATGTAAACTGGATATTAAAATTGATGAATGGAAAATACCATTTACAAATATGATTAAAAAATTAGATGCTACCAAAAATTTGTATAATTTTTTAATAAGTTTTAAATCTAAATTATCAGAATATAAAATTCAACAAAATAGAGATAAATATGATATTAAAGGTTTAAAATTGAATATTAATCAAGAAATTGAACAGAAAAAAACAATTTACATAAATAATTTTAAAGAATTATTAAATGAATTTTATTTGGATGAATTCGAAAAAGGATCTTATATTCCATTTTATAATGAAATAAAAGATTTAGAAATTGATGAATATAAATTGAATGTTTTTTATGAATTGCTTTCGTATGGCCTTCAAACAAAAAACGATATTCATTGTATTGAACCCGATAAATTGACAGTTCATGGAATTTATGTAAATTTAAGTGAAGTCTTAAAAATAAATTGTGGAAAAGATGCTAAAAATATATTAATTTATGCATTAAATACAATTTTCATTGATACTGATATAAATCCAAAAAATGGAAGTCTTCAAATTTCTATTATATCTCCAATATGGGAAAGTATAAATATGACAACTATTAATATGAAGGAATTGGCTGAAAATGCAACGTTTTTTGGAATTGGTAAAATAATTTCAAAAAATTTAACTGTTACTGGTGCTAAGCAAACTAATATTAATGATATTTCTACAATAACTTTAAATAAAATTAATGATCCAATACAAAAAGAAATTGATTTTACTGCTTATCTAAGAGAAAATATGAGTTTTGGTAAAGGATATCATAGTATGTTTGAATTTCATGAAAATTTAACTTATAATATCATATTAAATGATGCAAATATTTATGGTTATATTAATGTATTTCGTAGTTTTGAAGATCAATTTTATAAGTTAAAAAAATCTGTAGATTTTCAACCGTTATATAAATCATTCTCAAAAAAAATATTACAATATTCAAAAGGAAACAAATCAGTTGATATTAAAAAAGGTCTGAGTTATTTATATACAGCAGTTTTAAGTAAAACTTCTGGATTTAATCGTGGTTATAATAATTTAATTATTGATATTAAAGGATATATGAATTTAGCACTTAATAATATTGATAAATTTCAAAAATTTTCAAATTCAAATCTTTTACGTGAATATAATAAAGAATATAAACAAGGAATTGATAAGAAAATTAATGAAGGGAGTGATTTAATTATGAATTATGTTATGAAAGAAATTGACAATATTATAGAACAGTTAAATGAATATATTGACAAGTTAATTGAAGAAGTTTTAGATTTAAAAAAAGATGCTGTACACAGGGGTCAAGAATTGCGAGATAAAAAGAAAGAATTAGAACGTGCTGCAAAATTGCGATTAACATTTGGAATTCTTCGAGGTTTTGCAGGATTTTTAAGCTTTTTGGGGCCTATAGGTGCAATAGCTGGTGCAGTAATTTCTACAGGTGTTGGTGTTGCGGAACAATTAACGTTAAGTGACAGTGGTGGTGCTACAATTGCAATTCAAATTCCAAAAGGAATAGAAAATCTTGTAAAAGCTGGCAATGATTATTTAAGAATTGGCGATGAGAGAAAGAAAAAACTTTTAGAAGAACAAATAAAATTATTAGAAGAAGCTAAAAAAGACCATCCGGATCAAACTAATGAAATTCTTGACGTACTGGAAAAAATTGAATCGGAAGAAAAAGATTCGTCTATTACCAAAAAATTCAATAACGCTCAAAAAATCATCAGTGAAAAAGCCAAAAAACTTGGAAATACTACAGCTGGAAAAGCACTAAAAACTGTGTTTCATTACATTGATAAGATAGCAGCAGTGGGTGAAGTTGCTGGCGATATTTATGATAAATATAAGGGTGATAAAGAAAAATTAAATGAAATTGATGAAGCAATCCGCCAAAATGACCAAGCAATTATACAACTTGACTATTATGAAAAACAAATACAAAATTGTATGAAACCAATGGTTGAAGATATGGAAGAGTATATTAAAATGGCTGCAGAAGGATCAAAAGATAAATCACTTATATCTTTAGATGTTTCAAAATGGCAAATTCATAGCCAACTTTTTGATATTAAACAAACAATGCGCCAATTTACAGAAGGATTCACTGTACAAGATGAAATTGTTGGTTGTATTGAAAAACTAGATCAAGCAATGAATGTTATGATGCAAATTTATCAACGTATCCAAGAATATTCAGAGCAAAAAATTTTCGCTGATTATATATATAATATAAATTCAATTGGATCAACAAATATTGTTATCAATGACGAGAAACTCAATTTAACAATTATTAATTTAGAAACTCAAATTAAATCAAATATAATACTTGATCAATATGAACGTGTCATTATTAATTTAAAACAATTTATATTTCCATTTGCTGGATTATATTTTGATGAATTTAATCTACCAGAAGATTTACAAATTCAAAATAATGATATATCAAATTTAGTATCAATGGCGTCCAATAAAATTGAAAATCTAAGAAATAAATTAATTGAATCAGATGTAACAATTAATAGAAAATATGATAATTATATAAATAGTGGTTATTTCTATCAATCAAAACCATTCGGTCCATTTTTTGAATGGAAAAATGAAAATATTATGAAAAACATTGTAAATTTATTAGCTGGTAAAGAAATTTTACTTAAAGCTGATGTAACTGAGAAGCCTATAAATGCTGTTAAATTTCAAAAAATTGATTTAATATTTACTATTAAAAATCAAAAATTAAATCAGGAATTACAAAGAGATCTATTAAATTATACAATTAGTTTAACACATTTAGGTAATTCAGAATATAAATGTGGTAATAAAGTTTATACAATTGGTAGTGATAGTCAAACAATTGAATATAGTTTTGATAAACATACAGATGGTGAACCATCATTTAAAAATAAAGTTTATGATAAAATACAAAAATCTGATTTTATATTGAGTCCATATACAATGTGGAAAATACGACTGTCCGACATAACTGGAATTGGTTTTGATGTTTTAAAAAAATATTCGACTTATACTGATTTAGAATTATCAGGTTATGGCCAATTTGTTCACAATAATGAAGTATGTGATAATAATTTAGAAGAATATTATCCATTAGAACATTTAAGAATTAAAAATAATTCGGTTACTAAAGATTTCACTTACAATAAAATAATTAAACAACAACAAAATGAAATTATAAAATACGAAGATGATACTGAAATTTTATCAAATTCATCTAATATTCCAGCTTATCGTTATGACGATTATTTAGGAAATACTATAAATTTAAATACAACTAAATCAATAGAGTCTGGGATTTATGAAACTAGAAATGATGAAACTATTAAAAATTTGAATACTATTGATCTGAGTGCATTTAATTTTACATATACTTTAGCTTTGACGAATTACCTAATTCGAAAATTTACTGGTATCAAAGAGAAGTTTTATGGTAATGATTATAATAATTCAAGTTATACTAATTCTTTGATTAAAACTATGGAAATTATTGAAAAATTTGAAAAAAATATTATGATTTTTGGCCGAAAAAACAATATTGAAAATATTGAAATTGATTCAACAATTTTAATTGAACCAATTAAAAAAGCTTTAATTAATGGAAATGAAAAGAATATTCGTAAAACTTTATATAACTATATAATTAATGATAAAAATTTCAATAATTTTGGAGAAGAATTATATAAAAAAATTGAAATGATTAAATGGATTTAAATATTTGAATTAAATGAAATTTTTTTTTTATTATAAATATTATTATTATTTTATTATACTTGCTTAATCAATAATTGTATCAATAAAAATTATTTCAAATAAATATTTTATATGTGTTTATGGTTAGTTAATCAGTCAGTTAGTTAGCTAAAATAAGATAGGCCAACATATATATAACCTTTGTAAAACTTCTACAATAGACTGAATGAAATACTTTCCTTATAATACATCCAATGTATCCAATTTGTTTGCTTAACAAACCACAAGATAACAATTATTGGAGTTTGTGGTAATTTCTCGAGTTCCTTGAATACATAATTTCCCAGAATGCAGAAACTACTGGCTGCTGATAATAGTCATTTACCGAGTATTTTATATCGTCTACGTACTTTTGCAATATCTTTATAACCTTTCCAGCTGTCCAGACACTGGGAATCAAAGTCTTTCTGCCATATTTGGCAATAGACAGTGACTGGTAACATATTAGACTTGTTGAAAGGGAATCTTAGTTCTATTTCTATATTTGGTCGAAGGAGGTTGATGGATGTTGATATCACTGTAAAGAAGAAATATAAATTTGTAATTTGAAATATTTTTTACTATAGTAATAATTATTTTCTTTACTATAAGATTAAGTGCTATTTCTATATTATAATTTATATTAAATTTATATTCATTTTAGTTTTTTTCACTATACATAAATGAAGTATTATTCCCTTTTTTTTTAGTTAATCTTATGGGAATTTTATATTTTTTTTTGTTTTTTTCGAGATTCACTAAAGTAATACCATAGGTAAACACTATATTACTAAGGCAGAGATGCGAGCTATGGTAATATAATAAATATATTTAGTATATATAGAAATTTCTTTATAAATAGTTCAATGTGAAAATTTTTCCTTATTTTATATTTTGTTTTGTAAAGGTTTTGTTTCACTTAAATTAAATATTATTATTGTATTAGGTGAGCGCATGTTTTACGTGACGCAAGGGAAACATTACACATCAGTATAAAATCTCAAGTTAATTTATTTATATTCAAAAATGTTTGTAAAAATGGAATAATAAATTTTTTTTTTTGCGTTTTTTTGTTTTCTATTTTTTTCTTGTTTATATTATATCATAATTTATTAAATTCGAAATGAAATTTTCATTTACACCGAGTGTATAAATATAAAATAATATTTAGAAAAAAAATAAAATAAAATTTATAATCAAAACATAGTTTATAGACTGATTTACTATTTTTATCATAATTTAATAAAGTCGAAATTTTTATGAGTATTTTTTAGGAATTTTTCTTTAGTAGCCTGTTGTAGGCTTAACAGCCTGTTGTAGGCCTGTGACCACCTCTTACAAATTTTTCCGGCTTTATATTGTAATTTATAGGATCAACTGTAATTTTATATGGATTCTCCTCTCTAGCAGAGAAACTATTTATTGCAACATATAGTTAATGATTTTTTGTAACGAGTCAATTGGTTTTTAGCATTTTTCACATTTTCCCTTTATGTGTTTATAACAGCGATACTCATTTAAAGCTATGCGTTAACTTAGAACGACGGGAAATGAACTCACCATCATCTCGTACACAGACAAAATAAATTGTTTGATTTCATATAAAAACCAACTTGATTTCAAACAATTTTTTGTTTAATTTCTGGTCATAGATTAATAATCTCTAAAAAGACAAATCTAGATTCCTTGAATTTGAACTTGCGGCTTTTGTTGAACGATATCATTTTTTCCTCATTTTTTGGAAAAAAATGTTTATTTCAACTAAAGAAAATTCTCATCTAATTTGCTAATTCAGATAATTTTTCTGAAGCTTCCATAATTCATCAAATGTATTTTATGATTCTGCGATATTAAAATTCGCTAAATCGAAAAATTGTTTTGCAAGATCAGAAAAAAAAGTCTATACGTCAAAGAATTAAGAAATGTAATTTCCTTAAATTAGAGAATTAAAATTAATGAAAACTTTTGATAAACCAAAGAAGAAAAAATTGCATTTCATTGAATTAAAGAATTATTTCTCAAATTAAATTGGTAATATCAGAGAAATATTTTAATGATTCATATATTTTAAATCATTCAATGAATGAATGATTTTCTTCAATGGAAGAATTATTTCAGGAGATGCTCCTAAACCTAAAAACTTTGAATTGCACTAAAAAAATAAATGGTAATAAAATATTTACACATTATTGTTTATCTAAAAAATAGACTTTATTTTTTTTAATTCATAATTAATTAAATAATACAAAAAATTAACAATTTTTTTTTAATTACGTATAGTATAAATAATATAGCGATATATACATATAAATATATTACATTTTAATATAAAATTTATACATTCTTTTAGTATAAGGAACTTTGCAAGTTACAAAATAATCAAACAAGAATTTTTATTTAATTTTCATACTTTTAAAATTGTAAAATATAGTTTAAAATTCTTATGTAAAATCGATGTTTAACTAGCAACAGCTTTTAGTGAAGTTAAAAAGAAGAAAAAATTGATTTAAAAAAATTGTCAGTCTTAGATATAATATATTACTTACGTTATCTTCTTTGGGAAAAAGTCTTACAATATCTTCAAGAATTTGTCGGCAATATTGTGAAGAAAGCA
Organism: Empis stercorea; assembly: GCA_949752835.1. Lineage (NCBI taxonomy): Eukaryota > Metazoa > Arthropoda > Insecta > Diptera > Empididae > Empis > Empis stercorea. The sequence continues at coordinate 83,452,491 of OX457085.1, read as the reverse complement.
CATGTTCATAATCGTTAATAATCCAGTAATGAGCGATTATACCACACAATTCATCACGTGTTTTAAATGATAATGGCTGCTTATTTTCATAAATTTCCAAAATTACTTTACCGACAAAAGAATCTCGCAGAATTTCTTCCAAATTCTACAATTAATTGAGTATTAAAAATGTATGAAGTTTTTAATTTGTATAGTAAAAATACCTTATTATCTTTCAAATTAATTTTAGCAGGAATTTTTCATGTTTGGCTTTCCACTGAAGGTGAACTAGGTGATGATAAATTTTCGATATTAAAGTTTGCATGCTTTATCCATGAAACTACACTAGAATTCATTGAGAGAGTCTCAGCTGTAGACGCCAATGGAAATCCCTTAAAAAAAATTGGCCACTTTCGTTCACTGCATTTGGTTCACAGCATAAAAATATAAATACTTACATTAACTTGGCGCCATTCTAAAAGACGAGTTCTAAATTTGATGCGCAGCCCATATTTTTCTATTGGTATCAAATTATTGATATCATTTTCGGTCATTTCTTTGAAGCATTCTACATTTATTCCTTTCTGTGTAAAGTCCAACCATAATTCCTCGCATCCCCAATCAAATATTAATTCTTGTGCTTCTGTAAGGACTAAAATTGATGCTTATTTTCATATTTATCTGCTTCCAAATTATCTGATGACATTTTAAATATCTTCACAATCACTAAAATGTTTTTTTTTTTTTTAAATAAATAATGATCACTGCACTATAAAAAAATAATTAACTTTAAATAAATCAGCATATGTTTTCATTACAAGTTTTATTTATGAAATGACAAGAAAACTTTCCACATATAAGAAAAATAACAGTAATATACAAAATTCGTTTTTTCCAGAGAAAACATTGGCTAAATTGAATAATTTTTGCAAAATAAATTTCTAAAACAACAAAACTTTTAAATAATTTCTATCAATCATAGAATTTTTTCGCTACATTTTTGCATTGGCCAAAAAATTAAGAAATCATTGGTTAAATTGAATAATTTGTCGTAAGAAAATTCGTAAAATAAATATAATATTCTGGAAATTTGAGAATTCTTTCATTATTTTCTTATTCTTTCCTTTCTACGATGAGATGATATGCAATGCAAATATTGAATGGAGGAAGACGGAGAATGTTTAACTGAGAGAATTATTTCTAAAACTCACTCTGTTTTAGAGATTTATTAAAATAAAATATTCAATTTAGCCAATATTTTCTTTGACTGGTACTGGTATGGTATGGTGGGGTTAAACAAACATGCATGACTGATAAATAGCAAGGAAAACATTCCTTGAATAGAATATAATATATATATATATTATAAAAAAAGTTTTTTATATTAAAATAATTGACAAAATTCTAAAGCTCAGAATAATATGGGAATTAATTGGCTAATTCAGAGAAAACATTTGCAAAACCTCTTTTTTTTATCTGATATATTATATTCTTTGACAATATGAGTTTAAATTAAATTAGTCAAACTGGAGAAAGTTTGATATTATATTACTAATTATGTATCAGTATTTCTAATTGACTTATTCATTGAATACTTTTGCGTTATGATAGAAAATTATTTTTCTAATAATCAACAAATCTATTTTAGAAAAATTATAAACTTAGCTACACACTAAGCCACCAATCTGCTCTTCATTTCGTATAACTTTTTGGCATATATTTATTTCAATTTAGAAAACTCCTAATTTTGTAATAAAGAATATCCAAAATTGAAATTTGAACATTCAAATTTCAATTCAACTCACTATATATATATAATTTCAGCTTTCAATGATAAAATCATTTAATTCCCATCATATACTAGATTCATTCAGTCGACTAATCTCGAAAAAAAAAAAACGAATTTATCATTTATGAATTAATTCTCCCCATACAAGAATATTTTTAATTCCCTTTTTTTAATATAATAATTTCTAATAAAATGTAAATATATTATTTCAAAATTTTCTGCAAAATATATTTTATATATACGGTATAATTATTTCAATATAAATAACAAACGATAATATTATTTGAACGCTTGAGTGCTTTCCCTAAAATGTCCAACTATATAATAAAAATAAAAAATTCTCACCACTAGAGAGAACCACCTACAAATGACTTTTTTTTTTTTAACTAATATACCAAATGATAAGAAGAAAAGAGAATTAATAATTATTAAACATTAAAATATAACAAACAAAGTTGTTACAAACAGTCGAAGAAGGAAAAAATTCGTAAAGAAGACCCAGAAAATATCATTTTATATATAGTATATATAAGTCGGTGGTCATCACTTCCGTCTCGTATATTTTTTTTTGTGTATTTACGTATATGTATATTATGGTATCCTTTCAACCGCAACACTAAAATGTGTGATGATGCATATTTTATTATATAATGCAACATAACTTAAAGTAATATTTAATTTATGTATGGTGACTTTGGAAAACATAAAAAATTATATTGATAAATAATATCAAAAACTTATGTTACTATAAAAATTTTTGATTATTGAATTACAAATTATTGAACTGTTGCATTGGAAACTATATACCTACTCGTATGTACCGAAAATTTAACGTATAAAATAATTAAATTCTTCATTAAAATAGAATCAATTTTTAAAGTCAAATTGATAATTTTCACATATTGGTCATTTTTTACCAAATCAAATTGGGTAGAAATTCAAGTAATTTTTGAATATTATAACATGCTCCAAAGATTCGTTTTTATTTTTGGGAAGAAAAGAAAGATCCCAAATTAATTTGAATTGTAAAATGACCAATTCGAAATGTAAAATGACCAATTTTAAGTATAAAATTTTTACCAATTTGAATTGTTAATTACATTACTCTTTAAATTTTCTTCTCTAAATACACACACTAAAATTTCAAGTCAAAATTTAGTAGATTTCCTTTAATAAAAAACTAACTACAAAATAATAATAATTTATAATTTAAATTTTTATTAGCGACAAAACTACAAAAATTAAATTATTTATTACCGGGTGATGGACAAAAGAAGAATGTTGAAGCATAGTTAATTTAATTTGTTTTATTGTGTAGGATCAGTTACAAATTCGCGGTCGTATGATCAACAACAAAAATGTCGGTTAGTTTTGTATTTTCGGTTTTCAAATGAAATTTAACACTTGCCTACATAATTTCAAAATGTGACAAAAATTATAATTAATTTAAAAAAATATTTAAAAAAAAAAATTGTTTAGTGATTGTTTAATAATAAATTTTATAATTTCAAATTTTTAGTAGGATGTAATACAAATAATTGGTTGTGTATGGTGTAAAATTAATATAGTAAATAGTGAAAATGTGTTCAAGGATATTCACGGTATAATAGAATAAAAAAAATTTTTATTAGAATACGAAAAAAATTATATTTTTTATTCAAATTTTTGAAGTTTTTTTTTGGACCCCAACCCCTTTTTGGAAATTGTTTATATATAGAAAAATAATTATAGGAAGAGGATAATTTTCTGGTTTATGTTGGGTTAATATTTTTTGACTTTCAAAATATTTCCATTTAAATAATAAAACAAAATTATTTAATAAAATTAAATTATATTTGTAAGTGGCGCCAATAATGTAATAGAAAAAATTTAATATTATTCAAAAGTCCTATATCCTATTTTTTATACATATAATGAATTTTTTGTTTAATTAATTGACTTGGAATAAAATGATTTTGTTTAATAAACGAAAAAATCTAAGTAGTTAAAGAAATACTATATATACAACTAAAGTGTTTGTGGTACAAAATGTTGTTGTTAAACCTTACGCGATACGAAATTAGTGAAACCGCAACAATAAAACAGGATATAAAAAATATATTATTTAACCATTTAATTTATACAACAAAATAGTTAAAATATGCGGTAAGTTTCTTGTTGTAAATTATATAAAATAATTAATAAGGATTTGAAAGGATTAAAAATTAGCTTTTTAATCTGTGAAGAAAGATTGTAGTTAAAATGTTTTTTATGAAAGTGGAAAAGTGTGTAGTATTAAGTAAATATATAGAACCAATTACAATTGGGGTAAAAATTGTGTCATGCTCTTACATTTAACCCACTAATTTTTGGGCTGAGTATACATACTTTGTCTTGGTCTTACATAATGAATATACACGTTACTGTAGATTTAAGTCTGATGGAAAATGTTGACAGTTCGTCTTAGTTGTTTTGCTACGTGTGGTGCTGGTGTGGTTCGTGTGGTTTATGCGTGGAGTAGAGTTGAGACTCTTTCAATGATTGATTAACTTGGAAGAAAAAGAACGATTTATTTCATAAAATGAAATGCAGTTCGGAATGGAGTAACTATAAAATTACATGAGAATGTCGCGAGTACTGTAGATTCAGAAAATTTCCAAAATTACTCTAATTTTCAATTAAAACAAAAAATGTTGACAATATGTAATAAATTATGTTTTATTTTATTTAAATGTGAAATTAAGAATTTTTTATATATACCAAATAAATTATTTTGAAATGCTTAAATAACAAAGAATTAATAAACCTAAATAAATATTTTTATGATAAATTATTGAAAATTATAATTAAAATTCTGTTCGAATACAATGAAAATTAACTGGACTTTTATTTGTGTCATTTTTAATTTTTAAATTAGTAATATGCGTTATAAATTCGCCAGGTAAATCCATACCAGTCATATCAATTTCACAATCTTTTCCACTTTCAAAGAATTTCAAAAATATTGAAAATTCTGCACGTGGTGATTTATTAGCATATTCTGATAATTTAGAAATATCAAAATCTGGTCCTAATTTCGCAATTAAATCATTATATGCAAGAGACGATGCTCTCATGTTATCAGCTTCTTCTTGTAACCGTAATCTGTCAGCTTCCCAATTAGCTTTTTCTTTTTCATAATTAAGTAATTGATTTTGGACGCATTTTAATTGTTCTTCACATGTTTTTAATTTGGAACAATCTGTATTGTCTAGAATAGTTTCATCCGTTTTATTACCAGCTAAATTTCCTTCATAACCAGATTTATCTGTAGATTTATTAGGACCACCACATGGATCATCTTGTCCACCACCAGTATCATCACAAACACATGTACAAATTTTTTTTGTAAATTCTAAACCTGGTTTTTTAGCTGAACACGGTTGTTTACTAGTATCACATAATGCATGTACCCAATCATTTTTACTAGAACGATTTTGTGTACAAATACATTCATTTTTTGATCTTAATTGATCAGCTTTCATACGTCTCCTTTCTATATAATCTCTATATGCACAATGAACATTTGCTGAAAATGTACAAACATGAGCTGGTTCAACACCATCTAATTGTTTATATGCTTTTATTGTTTTTTTAGCTGCCATTAACCATACACAATTATCAATAAATGAATCATCAAATCTTGTTATTACTTGTTTATAATAAAATGCTTGAAATGCATATTTTGTAATACCGTAGGTAATTTTTGCCTCTTGTTTTGTAAAACAACAATCACGTCTTAAATCACATAAAAATTCATCTTTACGTATTTGTTTTCTACTATGGCCACATGGACGATCAGTAAATTCATCAAAATGTAAAAATGCATATATAATAATATCCATTGCTTTTTGACATTTACATTGATGTATACCAACGAATTCCATAATCTGAGTAATTGTTGCTGTAATATCAAGTACAGATGTTAATATTGTTGATAATTCATGATATTGTTTTAAACGTTCACATACTTGAGCTTTAGTATTTGGTGGACATTTCGGTGCTATTTGTTGTGTTTGTTGATGTTTGCATGGATCATCTTGTGTTTGAAAATCTTCCCAAAAACAGCAACGATCCATTTTTTTTTTTTTTTTTTGTGAATTATATTATTTGGGAATTAATTTTTATATAATTTCCGAATTTTTAGTATAAATTGTCAGAATTATTGTACATCCATATACATACATATAATATTGTAAAAATATTTGAAAAATCAAAACTTTTTTTTAAATTAAAATTTGATTATGGCAAATAAGTTATAATTTTGAATAATTATAATATTATTATAATTCTAATTATTAAATGTTTATAAATAATTTTTTATATAAGATTTATATTTTATTTATATTTTTTTTAATTTTTTTTTTTTTTATAAAATTTTGTTAATTTTTATATATTAAGAGGTATTTGTAATTTTGAATAATATTATAAATTAATTAATAATATTAATATTTATAAATAGATTAATGTTACACAAATATAATTTTACTAATTTATTATACATATATTTTTTAATATTTTGATAACTATATAAAAGTAAACTTTATAATTTATTTTTATAATTTCTCTAAAGTAAAAAAAAATATGAGAGATAACCATTTTGGGTTTCATAGATTTCATTATACCCAGGATATCATTGAATATAGTGTAAACTTTGACTATAGTCAAAGAGTGTAAATAATTCGAGCCATTGCTAATGTGGAAATCAAGACAATGCCAATAAAAATATGATTTGACAACTGTTTATTTAACTCTGCAGGATTTTGAACAGATTTTCATCAGAATTTAAACCGATTCGATCCTGTACAATATTTGAAAATATGGGAATGATATTTCTTTTCGTGTAATCGCCAGAAAACTGGAAGAGACAAAAGATATATTAATTAAAAGGGCATACGAATAACTTATGAAAGTGGATAAATGAGTTGATGTGTTGTATTAAGATAATAAACACAGCTGCTAACGAAGTGTACAACAGTCCTTCTCTTATCTCATTATACGTCGTAGACGTTCCCCTATTTACAAACCAACTTTCTGAATAACTGTCTTTAAAAAAATGGAATTACCATTCTGGTGAACACACGCATAATATAAATTTGGCAGTATTTTATTATGATATATCTTCATTTCTTTTTAATCCTTTCAATAGTGTTTTGTAAATATTTATAATGTGAACATAAACAAAATTATGTTATGCAAAAACTCTGTAAAACTTTCATAAATTCTAAAAATACCAATTAATTTATCAAAAAAAAAAAAACAAAGCTAAAATGTATATTAAATTATTTTTTCGGCTTTTTGAAATTATTTTAATATCCCAATGTGAATTATTAACAATAATATGATACATTTAACTAATTTTTGAAATTTTTTTATACTATATATACTTGCGAAGAGTATCATAAACTTTGAGTAACTCTTGAAGGCATTTAATGAAAAATTGAATTTCTAAATCTTTATTACTTTACTCAAAAACTGATATTTCATCATTTTCTATAAGCATATTGTAAACAACATTTTTATAATTAATTTCAAAACATTGGTAAATAATCATTTGATATTGTATTATGGTAAATTAATATAAATTTACCATTATTAACCAAACGATACTATCAATGTTTAAAAATTCAATCATTTAAAAAGTTAATCAGATTCATTTTATAATTATATTATTTCATCAGTAGTTCGGATACAATGGAAATGAAGTGGAGCTTCATTTGTATCATTTGTAATTTTTAAATTTGTAACATGTGTTATAAATTCTCCAGGTAATTCAATACCAGTCAAATCAATCATACAATTTTTACCACTTTGATAAAATTTCAAATATATTGAAAATTCTTCACATGGTGGTTTATATCCAATTTTATTTAATGGATCTTGCTCTGCTGCTAATTTTTCTAATAAATCATTATATGTAGCATCCCTTTCTTTAGCTTCTTCTTGTATTTTTAATTTTTCCGCTTCCCAATCAGCCTTTTCCTTTTCCATATTTAATAATTGATTTTTAATAGCTCGCAATTGTTCTTCACAATCTGATTTTGAATCGTTCTTAGCTGAACTAGGATCACCTTTTTCATATTTTTCACCCGAACGACCAGTATCATTCCCAGTTTTACTTTTCGTATCATTTGCATTACCACTTCTGCTAATATTATCACGATCACCATCCGCACTCCCAGCACCACCTGCACCACCTACACCACTTGCACCCCTATCACCGATTTTTTGACCAGAACGTGTAACCTGAATTGTATCATCACAAATACATGTACAATCTTTTATTGTAAATTCGTAACCAGGTTTTTTCGCAGAACACGGTTGCCTACCAGTATCACATAATTCATTTAACCAATTATTTTTACCAGAACTATTTTTTGTACAACGACATTCATATTTTGATCGAAATTTTTCAATATTCATACGTCGTCTTTCTAAATAATCTTTATATGCACAATGAACATTTGTTGAAAATTTCGAAATTTGTTCTGGCTCAACACCATCTAATTGTTTATATGCTTTTATTGTTTTTTTAGCTGCCACCAACCATGCACAATTATCAATAAATGAATCATCAAATTTTGTAATTATTTGTTTATAATAAAATGATTGAAATGCATATTTTGTAATTGCATATGTAATTTTTGCCTCTTGTTTTGTAAAACAACAATCATGCCTGAGATCACATAAAAATTCATCTTTACGTATTTGTTTTCTACTATGGCCACATGGACGATCAGTAAATTCATCAAAATGTAAAAATGCATATATAATAATATCCATTGCTTTTTGACATTTACATTGATGTATACCAACGAATTCCATAATTTGAGTAATTGTTGCTGCTATATTAAGTACAGATTGTAATATTGTTGATAATTCATGATATTGTTTTAAACGTTCACATACTTGTGCTTTACTATTTTCAGCACATTTCGGTAATGCTGCTTGTGTTTGTTGCTGTATACATGGATCATCTTGATTTTGAATATCTTCCCAAACACAATTAGTATCCATTTAAAATTATTTTATTGTTTTTCTTTAATTTTATAAATTTTCAATTTTTTATTTCCCTTTTTTATTATTTGCACAAATTTTATACTTAAACAAATAATATTAGTAAATAATATTAAAAGAATAACATTATTTATTAATATAATTATTTTTTTTTTAATTATTATTATCCTTAATTGTACATAAAAAAAATAATTTCTAAATAAAATTGTTGTAACTATAATTTTTCAATTTTGATACATAAATGCTAATTATTTTTTTGACTAATATTTTATATCTGTTAAATTTTTTTTTAATTTTTTTTTATTATTATTAAAAATTTGTTTATATTATTTAATTTAGAATAATTAGGTAATGCAAATAGATATTGTTATACAAATATTTAATTTTAATTATTTTTATTTAAATTATTATTATTATTAATAATTTTTTGATAACTATATAAAAGTAAACTTTTTCCTAATTTATTTTTATAATTTTACTAAGTAATATTCTTTGGCTCAACAGCCCGATTCATGGGCCTAAGGTACTCCAGACATTCTATTGCCATTTTGGAGCTATCATAAATTTTTCTCCAAGCGGAGAAAAAATATTTATTGCAACAAGCTAATTGGTTTTTGTAGTCTACACTATTTTTTTTTATATTTTAAGGAAATTGATTTCAATTTAAGTTAGGTGATCACGAAAATTGTAACCGGCTCATTCTTCTTAAGCACCAATTCTTCTCAAGTGCAATTCTTTTCAGACAATTCTTCTCAAGGCTCAAGAACAAGTCTTCCCAAGCAACGGTAGCTTGCTCAAGAGCCTTGAGAAGAATTATTTGCCACGAATTGCACCTTAGAAGAAAATAGTAATTTTTAATGATTTTTTCAAAATGAAAAAAATAGTGTTCTTTTTCTTCTGGGTGTTTGAAGCTTGGAATCAATAACAGCATTAGCTGAAGTATAGCTCAAGTTCAGTATCAATACATTGCTTATACCTTTTGATTATGTCGTCGACCCAACAACATTCCCTATATTAGCACGTTGGAGGACACCTATACTGAAATTGCATTGGACTGATCTTGTGATCTTTTGTATTAGCTTTAGCTGAATAACGTGATATTTTTTGTGTTCGCCAATATGTTAGAGGTGTAAAGATGAAAGATATGTTGCAGGAATAAATAATTTAAAAGATATATCGCTGTGTACAAATGGAGACACAATGATTCAAAAGATATAAGAGAACGTGCCGGTAAATGTCAAAATTCTGACTTGACTTTCAAACAATTTCTTTAAAAAAAATACATAAAAAAGAAAGATATTAATTTTCAATCAATTTAATAAAAGCTCAAATTTTATTTCAACCGAAATTTTTACAAAATTTACTAACCCAATATTCTATAAATTATGTTAATTTTTTTTTTAAAGTAAATTTAAATGATCATTAAAAAATCTGTTTTGTTTTATAGAACTGAGATAGTTTTAACAACAAACTTTAATATTTATAATGTAAATATTGAATATTAACAATAATGTTATTACATATAATATTGTAATATAATTTTTACACTCATATAATATACTAGTTGTCAACTAAAACTATCGTAAAACTTAAGAACATTGAACAATGTTTGAGAGATAATTAAAAACTGAATTTTTAATTATAGCATTTGACTCATAAATTGATAATGATCCTCTAAGCAACTGTCGCCTATGTATAAATTTCAAAATAATCCTAATAATCTTTTTGGATCACTAATCAGTATAATTAATTTACCATTTAATGATCCAAATAATATATTAGTAATGTTTAGAAATTTTATCATTATCAATAAAAGCTATAAAATCAAAATTTAATTTACATTCATTCAGAAAATTCATCAATTCGATTACAGAATAAATTCACAGGATTTTCATTTGTATCATTGGTAATTCTTAAATTAGTAACATTATTTATAAATTCATCAGGTAAATCCATACCAGTCATATCAATTTCACAATTTTTACCACTTGCAAAAAATTTCAAAAAGATTGAAAATTTTTCACGTGGTATTTTATTTTCTATAATTTTATTAATATCACTCTCTGGTTCCAATTTATTTAAAGAATTATTATTTGCATCAGGGATATTTTGTACATTATCAATTTGTTCTTGTAGTTTTAATTTTTCAGCTTCCCAATTGGCCTTATCCTTTTCCATATTTAATAATTTATTTTGAAGATTCCTTAATTCTTCTTCACACGACTCTAGTTTTGAATTATTAAAATTTTCAGAAATTTTGGAATACTGGGGACTAACTTGTGTAGAATTCTGGGGACTAACTTGTATAGAATTCTGGGGACTAACTTGTGTAGAATTCTGGGGACTAACTTTTGTAGAATTCTGGGGACTAACTTGTGTAGAATTCAGGGGACTAACTTGTGTAGAATTCTGGGGAGTAACTTGTGTAGAATGCTGGGGACTAACTTGTGTAGAATTCTGGGGACTAACTTTTGTAGAATTCTGGGGACTAACTTGTGTAGAATGCTGGGGACTAACTTGTGTAGAATTCTGGTGACTAAGTTGTGTAGAATTCTGGGGACTAACTTGTGTAGAATTCTGGAGACTACCTTGTGTAGAATTCAGGGGACTAACTTGTGTAGAATTCTGGGGAGTAACTTGTGTAGAATGCTGGGGACTAACTTGTGTAGAATTCTGGGGACTAACTTGTGTAGAATTCTGGGGACTACCTTGTGTAGAATTCTGGGGACTACCTTGTGTAGACTTCTGTGGACTAACTTGTGTAGAATTCTGGGGACTAACTTGTGTAGAATTCTGGGGACTAACTTGTGTAGAATTCTGGTTACTAACTTGTGTAGAATTCTGGGGACTAACTTGTGTAGAATGCTGGGGACTAACTTGTGTAGAATTCTGGGGACTAACTTGTGTAGAATTCTGGTTACTAACTTGTGTAGAATTCTGGGGACTAACTTGTGTAGAATGCTGGGGACTAACTTGTGTAGAATTCTGGGGACTAACTTGTGTAGAATTCTGTGGACTAACTTGTGTAGATTTCTGGGGACTAACTTGTGTAGAATTCTGGGGACTAACTTGTGTAGAATTCTGGGGACTAACTTGAGTAGAATTCTGGTTACTAACTTGTGTAGAATTCTGGGGACTAACTTGTGTAGAATTCTGGGGACTAACTTGTGTAGAATTCTGGTTACTAACTTGTGTAGAATTCTGGGGACTAACTTGTGTAGAATTCTGGGGACTAACTTGTGTAGAATGCTGGTTACTAACTTGTATAGAATTCTGGGGACTAACTTGTGTATAATTACTGATACGTTTGATCTCGTCATTGCTAGGTTTTTGGTTATTGTCATCCTGATTATTGATGTGATTGATCTCGTTATTGCTAGGTTTTTGGTTATTGTCATCCTGATTATTGATATGATTGATCTCGTCATTGGTAGGTTTTTGGTTATTGTCATCCTGATTAATGTTATTGACAGATTTCGAATCGTCCTTAGCTGAAATAAGATCACCTTTTTCATATTTTTCACTAGAACGAACAGTATCATTCCCAGTTTTACTTTTAGTATCATTTTTTAGATTTTGATTATCTCGATCAACACCACCAGCACTCCCAGCATCATCATTTTTTATTGTAAATTCGTAACCGGGTTTTTTAGCAGAATACGGTTGCCTACCAGTATTACATAATTTATTAAACCACTTATTTTTACCAGAACTATTTTTCGTACAACGATATTCATATTTTGATCGAAATTTTTCAATATTCATACGTCGTCTTTCTAAATAATCCTTATATGCACAATGCACATTTCTTGAAAAATTCGAAATTTGTTCTGGCTCAACACCATCTAATTGTTTATATGCTTTTATTGTTTTTTTAGCTGCCACCAACCATGCACAATTATCAATAAATGAATCATCAAATTTTGTAATTATTTGTTTATAATAAAATGATTGAAATGCATATTTTGTAATTGCATATGTAATTATTGCCTCTTGTTTTGTAAAACAACAATCATACTTGAGATCGCATAAAAATTCATCTTTACGTATTTGTTTTCTACTATGGCCACATGGACGATCAGTAAATTCATCAAAATGTAAAAATGCATATATAATAATATCCATTGCTTTTTGACATTTACATTGATGTATACCAACGAATTCCATAATCTGAGTAATTGTTGTTGTCATATTAAGTACAGATTGTAATATTGTTGATAATTCATTATATTGTTTTAAACGTTCACATATTTGTGCTGTACAATTTTCAGCACATTTCGGTAATGCTGCTTGTGTTTGTTGCTGTATACATGGATCATCTTGATTTTGAATATCTTCCCAAACACAATTAGTATCCATTTAAAATTATTTTATTGGTTTTCTTTAATTTTATAAATTTTCAATTTTTTATTTCCCTTTTTTATTATTTGCACAAATTTTATACTTAAACAAAATAAATAATATTAAAAGAATAACATTATTTATTAATATAATTTTTTTTTAAATTATTATTATTATTGCCGGCGCACAATTGGGGCTTTAATCTATAGTGTTAACTTAAAAAAGTTTCAACATATGGAAATCAATGTAAGCAAACACAATACCAGCAGTTACTCTAGGCGAAAAAAACGCCAGGGCTGGCTTTCAACAAGTTGAAAAATGAACGCCAGCGCTAGACTATTTTAATATTATGAGGCAAAAAATTGGTGAAAAATCAATTTTTTGGGAGGCAAAAACTTGCTAGAAAATCACATAAAAATTATGAAAATTTGACAAATTATAAAAAAAAATTTACGCTACAATTGTGCGAAGTCTGGCTTTTTCTACTAGTGTTAATTAAAGTTAAAGTTAACGCTATCGATTAAAGCCCCAATTGTGCGCCGGCCTTTATTATCCTTAATTGAACATACAAAAAAAAATAATTTCTAAATAAATTGTTGTAACTATAATTTTTCAATTTTGATACATAAATGCTAATTATTTTTTTGACTAATATTTTATATCTGTTAAATTTTTTTTTAATTTTTTTTTTATTATTATTAAAAATTTGTTTATATTATTTAATTTAGAATAATTAGGTAATGCATTTAATTTTAATTATTTTTATTTAAATTATTATTATAAATAATTTTTTGATAACTATATAAAAGTAAACTTTTTCCTAATTTATTTTTATAATTTTACTAAGTAATATTCTTTGGCTCAACAGCCCGATTCATGGGCCTAAGGTACTCCAGACATTCTATTGCCATTTTGGAGCTATCATAAATTTTTCTACAAGCGGAGAAAAAATATTTATTGCAACAAGCTAATTGGTTTTTGTAGTCTACACTATTTTTTTTTTATATTTTAAGGAAATTGATTTCAATTTAAGTTAGGTGATCACGAAAATGGTAACCGGCTCATTCTTCTTAAGCACCAATTCTTCTCAGACAATTATTATCAAGACTCAAGAGCAAGCCTTCCTAAGCAACGGCCGCTTGCTCTAGAGTCTTCAGAAGCATTGTTTTGAGAAGAATTGCACCTAAGAAGCTTGAGAATAATTGTCTGAGAAGAATGACCCTAGCACCCATTAAAATATCATCTTATGGAACAACTCGAACTATACTATTTAAATATAAATTTATAAAAATTATGGAACTCTTTTACATGAATTTAAGTGTAATATATGGTTTAAATAGCTTCGATTGTTTTTAATTATTTCTTCTCTTTTTTTAAGTTGAAGTCTTAAAACATTATTATCCAAAATTACAACTTCTTTATTTTTGAACCGAAATTGCATACAGCTAAACAGTGAGTGGACTTAGGACTTGGTTGGTTTAAAATTAGGATTATTAATGCTGAAGAAGTCTTTTTTTTTGTGTCATTCAGAAGTTGAAAATTTGAATTATTTTGGGAACTTAGAAATTATCTCGATCACAAAATCCAAATTGATACAAGATCGAACAACTGTTTAGGTCTTATCACACAAAAGATATATATATTCTATATAAAATGGAATTTTAGAAAAATGAAAAAATATAGAATTTATATAAAAATTTAACTTTATATCTATATAAATGTATATATGATTTCTATTTTTTTTTTCAAAAAGTTATTACATATTAAATTAATTTAAAATTCACTTATCAAAAATTAATTTTATTTAGTTAAAAAAAAAACCAAAAAATTTCAATGTTGACAATGTTTCCCTATGTTCATTGGTGCTTCCCAGAATCAATAAATTTCCAATAATTATGATGTATATATATCTTTTTATCAATTATATATATAACATAATTATTGTAAATAGAATATGACTGATATTATTTATAGCATAAAATTTAACCTCTTGTAGTTTCTTAACATCCCATTCATTTTTTTTATTTGAGTAAGAAATCATATTAATTTATTTCTTTTGACCGTATATTTTCTAAATAATGTTGATATACACAAGTAATATATACTGAAATTGTATTAAAATTATCTGTATCAAATATATAAATTTTTTTATATGAATTTATTGTTTTCTTTATAATTATTTGCCATATTGGATTTGTAATATATAATGTTGGATTATAACGTGGTATAATTTGTTTAAAATAAAATCCATTAAATGCATATTTTGTTATTAAATATGTTAATTTAGCTTCATCTTTTGTAAAATTTAATTTAGATCTTAATTCATATTGAAATTCATTTTTACATATTTTTTTATATGTATAACAAGATGATTTATCAGGATATTCATCAAAATGTAAAAATGCATATATAATAATATTTATAGATAATTGACATTTAGATTCTTCAATACCACAAATATTCATTATTTTTAATATTAAATTACTAATATTTAATATTGATTTTATTATTTTCGATAAACCATTATATTTTTTTAAATTAACAGTTATTAATGGCTGACTATTATAATTATGGGAATTATTATTTAAAAAATTTTTTGGTTTTGGTGGTGGATGATATATTGTTTCAGTTAAACATGTTTTACATTTACAAGGTTTGTTCATTATTATATTTATTTATTTATTTAATTTAAAAGATTAATTTTATAATTTAAAAAATAAAAACTGTTTTAAAAAGATAATAAATTTTATATGTAGAAATTTTGATTGGAAATATAATTTAAAAATATGTAAATAAATAATTTACTAAAAAGCTTTGAAAAGTATTTCAAAATATAGTAGACTTTGTGAGAACTGTATTAAAAGATCAAGTAGTTTAAGCCTATTTTTTCTGTTGTAGCTCATAAGTTGCAGGTCTCACGAAGTCACAGTTCAATATGCAAATCATAAGCTGCGTAGATGATTTTCAGTTGTTACTAAAGTGTGCTACACTTAGCACTTAAAGTGAATTTTCAGTTATTGATAAAGTGAGAAACCCTTTTTTATACCTTTGACTATATCACTTCAAAGTTTTTACTGTGTGCAGACTGTTACTACTGTAGTAATTTTTAACGATTTTTTCATAATAAATTTTTAATGATTTTTTCATGTGTTCTCTTCTTCTGGGTTGAAGTTATCTTCTTCTGAATCAATAAAAGCTTTAGCTGAATAGTCGTCAATCCTTTACCTATACCTTTTGATTATGTCGTCGACCCAACAACATTCCCGATGTTAGCACGTTGGAGGACACCTATACTGAAATTGCATTGGACTGATCATGTGATCTTTTGTATTAGCTTTAGCTGAATAACGTGATATTTTTTGTGTTCGCCAATATGTTAGAGGTGTAAAGATGAAAGATATGTTGCGGGAATAAATAATTTAAAAGATATATCGCTGTGTACAAATGGAGACACAATGATTCAAAAGATATAAGAGAACGTGCCGGTAAATGTCAAAATTCTGACTTGACTTTCAAACAATTTCTTTAAAAAAAATACATAAAAAAGAAAGATATTAATTTTCAATCAATTTAATAAAAGCTCAAATTTTATTTCAACCGAAATTTTTACAAAATTTACTAACCCAATATTCTATAAATTATGTTAATTTTTTTTTAAAGTAAATTTAAATGATCATTAAAAAATCTGTTTTGTTTTATAGAACTGAGATAGTTTTAACAACAAACTTTAATATTTATAATGTAAATATTGAATATTAACAATAATGCTATATACATATAATATTGTAATATAATTTTTACACTCATATAATATACTAGTTGTCAACTAAAACTATCGTAAAACTTAAGAACATTGAACAATGTTTGAGAGATAATTAAAAACTGAATTTTTATTAATGCATTCGACTCATAAATTGATAATGATCCTCTAAGCAACTGTCGCCTATGTATAAATTTCAAAATAATCCTAATAATCTTTTTGGATCACTAATCAGTATAATTAATTTACCATTTAATGATCCAAATAATATATTAGTAATGTTTAGAAATTTTATCATTATCAATAAAAGCTATAAAATCAAAATTTAATTTACATTCATTCAGAAAATTCATCAATTCGATTACAGAATAAATTCACAGGATTTTCATTTGTATCATTGGTAATTCTTAAATTAGTAACATTATTTATAAATTCATCAGGTAAATCCATACCAGTCATATCAATTTCACAATTTTTACCACTTTCAAAAAATTTCAAAAATATTGAAAATTCTTCACGCGGTAATTTATCTTCTATAATTTTACTAATATCACTGTCTGGTTCCAATTTATTTAAAAAATCATTACATGCATTAGCAATAGTTTGTAAATCTCCAATTTGTTGTTGCAGTTTTAATTTTTCAGCATCCCAATTGGCCTTATCCTCTTCCATATTTAATAATTTATTTTGAAGATTCCTTAATTTGTCTTCATAAGACGTGTCTCCTATTGGAGTATTCAAAATTTCAGAAATTTTAGAATACTGGGGACTAGCTTGTGTCGATTTACTTATACGTTTGATCTCGATTTTTGGGGCATTGCTAGGTTTTTCTTTATTGTCATCCTGATTGATCTTGGCAATGCTAGGTTTTTGTTTATGATGGTCAACGTGAATATTGTTATGATGGTGGGTCTTGACAGTGTTGCGGAAAGTGACATTTTTGCTATTGTCTCGGTCATTATGATCATGGACATGCTTTTCTCTGGGTTTTGGTAGTATTTTTTTAACAATATTACCACTTCTATGAATACAAGGTTTACGATTTTTACAAGGTCGTGTTCGTGTATGTTGACTTTGACTTTTATCACAAATACATGCACAATAATTTTTATTAAAGTTAATATCATTTTTTTTAGTTGTACACGGTTGCTTATTAGGAATATTTTTAGTATGACCACATTCGTCTTTAACATTTTTACGTCGTCTTTCTAAATAATTTTTATATGCACAATGAATATTTGTTGTAATTGTTGTACATATTTGTCCTGGCTCACTACTATTTAAATGCTCATATGCTTTTAGTGTTTTATTAGCTGCCATTGACCATATACAATCATCAATAAATGATTCATCAAATCGTATAATACTTTGATTATAATAAAATGATTGAAATGCATATTTTGCAATTGTATATGTTATTTTTGTTTCTCTTTTTGTATAATTACAATCATTTCTTAGTTCATATTGAAATTCATCTTTACGTATTTGTTTTCTAGTATGACCACATGGTTGATCACAATATTCGTTAAAATGTAAAAATGCATATACAAGAATATTAATAGCATGGCGACATTTACATTCTTCAATACCAAATATTCTCATTATTTGTAATATTAATTCAATAATATTTAATATTGCTTTTATAATATTTGAGTAAATTTTTCTATCATTAACACAATTCTCATTTTTAGTGGTGCTATCTCTTACTGCATTATTTAATTTAATTGGTCGTACAGATATTATTGTTGGAAATGTTTCGGTTGTAGAAAATTTACATTTCGATTTACAATCAGATTCTTTATTATTTGAAACCATTGTTGGATTGGTTCATATAGAGAATTTAGATTCTTAAGAAAATTGTTTCTGATCTTAATTGTATGTGTTTTTTTTTTTTTTTCCTTTTTTTTTTTTTTTTTGAATTTTTAATTATTTTCTCCAAAAATTCGAATAATTTTTTATATATATTTATAATTTTGTGTTCATTTTTAATTATTATATTTTTTTTTTAATCAGAATTTTATTTATAAATTGTAAATAATTTCCCGAAATATATTTTTCGAAATTTTAAAATGTTTTCAAATAGTAGACTTTGCGAAAACCAATTAAAAAAAGTCAAAGTAATATACCCTATTTATATACACCATTGGATTTGTTTTTCTATAAATTTTATAATTTTAATTTGTTTAAATAATCGTATACCGATGATACCATTTTATGAAGGCGAAACTTGAATAAATTTATACAGAAAAAAAGTGACTCAATTAGAAATTTAAAAAGGTAAGTGGACAAGTACGTTACAAATTTTGGTCTGGTTTTTGTGTTAGCTCTATGTATGTATATACTTTCATTATGGATATAGTAAAATTTCGTTGACTGTTGTTAATGTGCTTTATGCGAATGGGAGAAAAATTTCATTTACATTCCGACTGTGATTCATATAGTGAAATTGTGTTGATTCAAAATGATTTAAAAGGAATATGAATTGTAAGGACACATAATTACCTTCACTCTGTCTCTTAAATTACATCATTAAGTTGAAAATTTTGTGAGTTCATTACATAAAATGATCAGGATCATCATAATGATCACCAAAATTTTTAATATTATACGATTAGAAAAATAATTTAACAAATAAAATATATAGGTATATGATTTTTAATTTCTCTAATTGAATTTAAAGTTAAAATAGTAAGTTACAAAATTATTTATGAAAAAAATTTAATAACCAAAAATTTCTTTTAATAATTATTATATAATATATATTTATTGAAATTTAAATGTTTATGAAAATATATATGTTTTCGATTTTGTGTGTGAGTGTGTTTGTTGTTGTGAAAATCAAATGATCAAGTTAGTAAATGTATTTTAGTTAAATATCAGTACGTCTTTACACGAGTATGATCAATAAATATACTCCATCGACATCCTCTCTTTTACCAACAAACTATACATAATTACAAAATGTCCGACGACAATATTATATTATAGTTTGATAGTAAGAGAATATGAAAGGATACAAATGAATTTCAGTATTGAGCATGCTTGTGTGTCAACCTATACTGAATTTATTTCAGTACTGCAATATTTGAATTTGTTTTTGTGATATTATTAGCATAGTGTAACACCAACAAAGTCAGCTATAGACAAATACTAGTTTTAAGGTCATGTTGTCGACTTTCCAAATGCAACTAATCTTAAAAATACGACAAAAACGAAAGCAAACATATTGCAGTTTTGCAATTATTTGACAGATGTTTAACAACAATAAAAAAAAAATGTAAAATTTCAATATTAATTCAATGTTACAATCATTTTCTACTATAATCCTGGAATACTTTATACTCTAAAAACTATTATAATTATTCTTGAATAATCTGTAAATATAATAGCATCTTACTAGGGATAAGTGATCTTTTTTTTTGCTGAAACATTTTTCCTATATATATATATATAATAATAATCTTTTGGTTCAAATAGTAAAAATGATTTAAATTTTTGTCTCTTTTACTATTTTACAATCAAAAGATAAAAAATCTTTTCATCTTTCATCAATCAATTTGAATCATCACAATCGGTTAATTCATTATTTTGAACATTAGATAATTCAAATATATGATCATGTTCTGGTTCATAATAATTATCATCATCATCATCATTATTATTATTATTATTATTATTATTTTTACATGAATAATAATATTGTGATGAATAATATTTACGTAAACAATTTTTATATGATTTTAATGTTTTTGATTTTATATCATCTAATTCATTTTGATGATAATATGATTCACAATAATTATTTATTAAATTATCATTTTGTTTGCCATACCAATTAATATGTTGATTATGATTTTTAAAAAAATTTTCATATATATTATAAATATTTTTAATTAATTTACATAATTCTTTATGTTCAATATATCTAAATTTATATTTATAAAAATTAATTGTTTTTTGTTCAGCTTTTAACCATACATCTTTATCGATAAATTTTATATTAAAATTTATAATATCTTGTTGATAATAAAATGCTTGAAATATATATTTAATAATTGGATATATTAAATTTGCTTCATATTTTGTATAATTACAATTATGCATTAAATCATATATAAAATCAATTTTATATATACGTTTAATTGTATGATGACCACAATATAAAAAATTTTCTTCAAAATGTAAAAATGCATAAATAATTGCAGAAATTGATTTATTACGTTTATTATCATCAATTATTATTAATTCTAATATTTTAATAATTATTTCATTTATAATATATAATATTGATTGTAATAAATTTGATGAATATTTTAATGTATTTAATTCTTGATAAATATCTTTACGTGTAATTGTAGGATAATTTAGTAAATTTGTTATTGTATACATATTTATATTTTAATTTATTTATTTTTTTTTTGATTGTCCAAAAAAATATTAATTCTATTGGTTGTTAGAACTTGATTTAAAAAAAAAAAAAAAAAAGTTTGTTTATTCCAAAAATGTGTGATTTTTTATTTGAAATTTTTCTATTATTGCTTTTTTATTTGAAATTTTTCTATTATTGACATATTACATATGTAAAAAATTTTTATTGTGTCAGTAGAAATAGTGTCCAAAGCTGCCAGATTCACTGACATATCTGATTAATACCAAAAAATTTTTTGCTATAGGTCAAATTTTTTGCTATAGGTCATATAGCTCATTTCTGTATCGAAACAGCGAATCCAAATTTATATTTGCTATAAATTGGTTCTAAAGACAAATAGAATAAATTTCAAATCAAATCAAAATAATACAGAATTTAACATATTTAAAGGAAATATAGTTGAACAGACGTCTTTCGATATCTAAAATGAAATTGAAATGAATTTTTTATTGCCAAAAAATTAATTGAACATTATTGAACAATAAATAATTATGCTTCCAGTATGTTCACAAATTTATGTTATCCGACATTTCAATTTCTATGTTATATGGACCATTTAAATAATTTATTTGAGGCCTGCATAAACATATGAAAGTGTCTGGTATACATTTTACTATATTTTTAAAGAAACCCTTTCAATACTTTCTTTGTTAGCTACAGATACGTCTAAATATCACTTACAGATATGAACAATTGAATATAATTAAAATAACGTTGATGCCTTAGCTAAAAATTCAACCTACAAATAATTACACCATTATCATGGCTGAATGTTGCATCGGTTACATAGTCTCCTGCCTATCAGGCTCATAATTTTTTACTGTCGCACATAATTCGCTATTAGTACTTTAATATGATTCCAATAAACAAATAGAACCATATTATTATCCAAGACAATTTTACATTGCACTATACATAATTTTATATCATAAAACTTGTATGGTTCAACAAATGAATCAATATGTAATTTGTGGTTCAATTAAATACGCACTATTTAAATATTCTTTAGTTTTTTTTTTTTACTATATAAGTATATTTTAATTATAATAAATATTTATAAGAACAAATAATTTAATTAGAATTAATTTTATAAATAAATATAACAACAATTTAAATTAATTTTTTTTTTAATTATTTTTCCAAATTTCAATGACTCGAGAACATACAAAATATGATAATTAAATTATCACAACCTTCTTGTGATGATAATCTTTCAATTTCTTATATTTCTTCCAAATATCTTGAATTCAATTTGATTTGATCAAAATATTATTATTTTTTATATTTTAATTTAATTTGATTTAATTTTATGACATTTACAAATACAATTTCTATTTAATTCAATATTTTCATTAATATTAACAGAAATTATTGGACATTTATAATCCAAATGAAATAAATTTATTTTATTTAAACGATTTGTGATATATTTTCTATATATTTTATATATATTATTTGAAAATTTATCTATTTCTAATTTATTATTTATATTATTATTATTATTTTTATTTAATAATATTTTACATAATTTAATTGTTTTTGTTGCAGCTAAAATCCATATTGTTTTATCAATATATTCATCATCAAAACGTGTTACAATTTGTTTATAATAAAATGCATAAAATGCATATTTTGTAATTATATATGTTAATATTGATTCATGTTTTGTAAAATTATAATTATTACGTAAATCATATAAAAATTCATTTTTACGTAATTTCAATTTATTTATACCACCATAAAATGAATTACATTCTTGATTAATACTATTATAATTATATTCATTATCAAAATGTAAAAATGCA
Source organism: Empis stercorea (assembly GCA_949752835.1). Lineage (NCBI taxonomy): Eukaryota > Metazoa > Arthropoda > Insecta > Diptera > Empididae > Empis > Empis stercorea. The sequence goes on along the minus strand of OX457085.1, from coordinate 83,429,353 downwards.
TAAATAATAATATCCATTGCATTATTACATTTATTATCATTTATCATTGCATTATACATAATTTGTATAATTGTTAATGTAATCTCAATAATAGATTGTAAAATTTTTGATTCTTGATGATTTTTAGTTAATTCTTTTAATATATTTTGGCACATAATTGGATCATTTTCGATATTATCTATTGTCAATAATTGACAACATCCAGGAAACATTTTTTTTTTTTTTTTAAATAATAATTGTACTACAATTTTATTGATGATTGGAAATGGAAAATAAGAAATTTTTCTTAAATTTTGAATTGCATTTTTTTATCATTAAAAATTTATTCAAAAATTTATTATACAAATATTTTTGGAATTTTTAATTTTTCTTTTTTTTTGTTGGAATTAAACACAAAAAATTAATAAATTAGTACATAAATAAAATGTAAAGAAATAATAAATAAAGACGACAATTTAATTAACTAGAAAATGTTCTGACATTTTTTATTTTTTTTTTTGGAATAATTTTGATATTTCACAGATGACTGCGTGATATTAATACTTGATTTTAGTGGCAGGATTTTCTGTTAAATTTTACATTTTCTGTTTAAATTTATATCATCTTTTAAATTTTACATTTTCTCTTAAATTTACAACTTTTAAATTTTACATTTTCTGTTAATTTCTACATTTTCTGATAAATTTTACATTTTCTGTTAATTTCTACATTTTCTGTTTAAATTTACATCTTCTTTTAAATTTAAATTTTACATTTTCTGTTAAATTTACATTTTCTGATAAATTTTACATTTTCTGTTAATTTCTACATTTTCTGTTTAAATTTACATCTTCTTTTAAATTTTACATTTTCTGTTAAATTTTACAGAAATAGAAATATTTGATATGACAGGGGCCTTTTCATAAAAGTAGATACTTAACGTGTCACTAAATGATATTGATTATAATCCAAGTGAAGATTTTGATTTTTACTAATTCTTCAAAAATAATTAGTGATTTTTTATTGAGATTATTTTAAAGAGATAATTAGAGATTATTGACAGTAATTTCTGTATATTAGAAGGAGTTTTGTTTTATTTCAGAGGAAGATACATTCAACTATCTTTCCTCTGGTTCATTAGATCGATGAAAGTTTCCATTTACTTCATTTGGATCGCTAACTTGACAAAAGATTAGGTATACTGCTTATTAACTACATATATATACAATTAACAAGTTTTTAAGATCCACCCTTGTAACAAAAAATTAGAAATCTAATCCACCTTAAATTGATTTTTTAATTTATATGAAAAAAAGGTATTGACATTTCCTAAATATTTAAATTATTTAATTGAATTAAAATTAATTGAAATTAAGAAATCAATCATTATAATATTTTATTATTATATGAAATAAAAAAATTTTGTTAAAAAAAAAGATAAATTTTATAAAAACTTGTCAAAAATTTTGAAAATGTCAAAAATAATTGACCATTTATTTATTAACACATCGAAACACATCGAAAATGTGTTTTTTTTGTAGCATTAAAAAAATCCGATCAAAATGTTTATAAACAACAACAAAAAAAATAAAAAAAACAAATCATATTTTTTCATTAGTTTTATCCTAAAGCATAACATGCAGCAATATTTTTCTAATTCTATCAAATTTTACTATTTAAATTTATCAATATATTTACAGCCTGTAAAACGTTCATCACTATTTACAGTCACAATACATTTACAACGATTTCTTTGATCATTTTTACAATTTTTATCAATTAAACTCCAAAAATCACAATTATTATTATTATTATTTAAATTAATAATTTTATGATTATTAATATTATTATTATTTAATTTAATATTATTTTTATATAATAATAATTGATTATTTTTTAATTGAATTTTTTCTTTACGTTTATTTAAATAATTTATATAAATTTGATATATTTTATTTATAAAAGTTTGTACATTTTGTGGATTTATATTAAATATATCTTCATATACTTTAATTGTATATTTAATAGCCATTTGCCATACTGGTTTATATATAAAATTTTCATTATAATTATTTATAATTTGTTTAAAATAAAATGCTTGAAATGCTGATTTTGTATAACCATATGTTAAATTTGCTTCATTAAATGTTAAATGACAATCTTTAATTAAATCATTTATAAATTCATTTTTATATAATTCATTTTTTGTATGACCACATGGCATTTTTTTTATAATATTAAAATGTAAAAAATTATATATTATAATATCTTTAGCAACATTACATTGACATTCAGTTATATTACTTATTTTCATAATATCAATAATAACATTTGATATATCTATAATTTCTTCTAATATTGATGATAAATTTTTAACATTTATTAAATCTTTACATATTATAAATTTTTTATTTGGTCGAATTTTTAATTGATTTTTATCTTGTTTATTTTTTTTATTATTATTTTTATTATTATTATTATTATTATTTGTCATTTTCGATATTTTAATTTGTATTGTATATATTTAAAATTTTGTATTTCAAATTAATTAAAAAAAAAAAAAAAAGAAATATATTATATAATTTTCTTGAAATATAACAAATTTTTATATTTTATTGACAATTTCGTCAATAAATTTCAGAACAAAAAAAAAAAAAATGAAAATAAAATTATGAGATTTGTCAAAAGTAAAATTTCAAGAAAAAATTTCCTTTGTTACAGTATTTTTGAAAGGAAAGTAAAATTATGAATTTTCTACAAGTTATAATTTATTTTCCTAATAACTTGCAAGAGCTTAGAAGATATTTTTTAACCCCAATGCGGTTTCTCATGAATAATTATATTACTTAATTCGACAATCTAAAACAACTGTATTAACAACCAAAATAATAAACCTTTTTGAAAGTACATTTTGCGTATATTATTTAATTGAAAGTAATGTCTGAGATAATTTGTATTCTGCAATAAAATTGTAGACAGTCGGTTAAATACAATGAAATTAATAAGTAAATTTTTTTCACCAATTTTTTTATTTTTTGGAAATTAGTGAAATAAACTTAAATTTTGGTTTAAATTTTCTGTAATTTCCGGTAGGTGGAGTTGACATTGTGAAAGTTTACGAAAATATTATATTTTAGTTTAACAGAAAGTTTAGACAAAAAGACAACAAAATTCTATTTTACATTTACTAGTTTTGATATTGTAAATTATTATAAAAATATTATATAGATCTTCTGTATATGATTCGCATTTAATATTATTCAAGAATATGTTCAGAGTTTAATAGTTCGATCTCCAAATAACAACAAATGCATATTTCTTTGATTTAATTTAATAATTAATAATCATCTCGACAGCGAACTCGACACAAACGACTTTTACTGTTGCACACACACCAAACTGGCATCAACTTATATGGCTATCTAAAATTCAATTTAAGATCGACGGTGGTTTAGTGTACTATGCTGCGGTGCATGAGGTCATTTGATTTCAATTCCCGACTAAGTCATTCTAAGTTGACTCAGCTTTAAATGATTAGCGTTTCAATAAAATATACAGCAATGTAAATTTTAAGACTTTGTGACAGCATTTGTGCGGGTCGAGTGCTAACAACAATTGACTCACTAAGCAAACCATTAGCTTTTTGCAATAAATATAGTTTCTCCACTACAGATGAATTATTTATAGTTCAGAATCCATATAAAAATTATTAGATCCTAAAATTGCAATAAAATATCAGTAAAACCTACAAAAGAGGTAAGCCTAGGGCTAGGCCCACATCGGGCTATTGTACCGCATACCAAATCAAAAATAAGAAAAAAATTCAGTTTATTTACCAATAAAAAAATTTCAAAGCTTCACAAATTTAATTTATTTTTTTTTTTATTAAAATTTTTATTTATCAGATTAATTAAATTCATTAAATTTATTTTTCTATATTATATATTTGTAATTTTCTATTTATTTTTTTGTGTTCCGGAAAAAAAATTGAAAAAAGAAAAATGGAAAATTTGATACCATTTTGATAATCTGTTTAAATTTAATTAATTTTTATATCACATGTATAATTATTATTATTATTATTATTATTATTTATTATAAGTTTTCATTACTATTATTATTTCTATTCATAATTGTTTGATTCATACGATCTTGTAAATATTTTAATACACATCCAACAACTTTATCAATATAATAATCAATATCTAAATTATTATGTTCAATTAAATTACGTTTTTCATAATGATTAATAATTGAATGTATTGATATATTCCATATATCAATATCAATATAATTATAATTAAATAAATTTATTGATTGTTTATAATAAAATGCATTAAATATTGATTGTGTTATATCTATAGTAATTTTAGCTTCTTTACCATTCATATAACATAAATATATTAAATCTTTATTTAATTCACTTTTACGTAATTCTCTTTTACATAAATCATCTTTTTTTTTAATTATATCAAAATGTAAAAATGAATATATTAAATAATTTAATGAATTATTACATTTTAATTCATGTATTGATGTATATAACATAATATTTTTAATTAAATCAATAATATCTAATATTGCTTTAAAAAATGATGGATAATTATATTCATTATCATATTTTTTAATCATTTCAATAATATATTGTTTACGACATGATTTTAAAAATTTATTATCTGATTCATTAATAACAAAACTTAATGTTGAACTTTGTATTGCACAATCTGTTGTTAATACAGTTGTTTTAGATTGTTTTAAATTTAATTTTTCATCAATTATTGTTGATATCGATTTATTATTATTATTATCATTATCTTGATCTGATATTGTTGACATACAATCATCTGTTGTTTCTTCATATATATATTGTTGGTGGGTGTTAATGAATGCCATTTTGTTGTTGTTTGGTTTTTGTTTGTTTGATGCGCGGGCGCACGGTATAAACTATAGAATTTTGAAATTAACTGTGAGAGGTTTTGGGTGTTTTTTTTTTTTTTTTTTTAAATTTCCACAAAAACAAAACAAATTTATTTGAAAATGGATCAGAAGAGTTTTTTTTTTTTTGGTTTTTGTTGAGAAAAATTGAATAATCCGATAAATAAATTTATATCTTAAAATTTAAGTTCATTATTATACTATGATTGAAAACAATTTGTTTTTTTTTTTTTTTCGTAAAAGTCAATTTAAATAGTTTTTTTTTGTTACTCAGATTGAAAAAATTGTGTCATCTGAAAGCACTTTTTGGAATAATTTATATTACAATTTTCATCTAATTTATTTTTTTATTAATTGGATAGAATAAGGCAAAAGCCTTTTCCCATACTTTTCCAGTTATAATTCTGTTTTTTGCTTTCCTCTGAACCATTGTTGGTCTTCTAAAGTTCGCTACTGTATGTACTATCTTCCAAAATTTCGCTTTCCATACAGTGGTATCCATTCTGTATAGCTTTTCTTGTACATCTGTCATCCTGCGTTCTTATGATGTGTCCTGCCCATTCCCATTTCAGTTTTTTTTTTTTCCTCTTTCCACAACATCCGTAAAACCTGTTCTGTTGCGTATGCAATATAGTATTTCTAATTTTTGTTGTCGGTGGCTGATATTTAGTAGGCTTCGTTCCATAAAACGTTTGGCATATTCTTAATTTATTTAATATTTTGTTGGTGTTGTACCCCCTAATATACTATACCACAACTGAATAATGGTTACAACATACCACGACGCCTTCATCCAAAAAATTAAACTTTACTAATTTCACCTGGGGTTCACCAATTCAGATTTGATTACAATGGATAATATTTTATTATGGTTGTTATACCCATAGTCCTTTTGGGTTGATTTCGTATTTAATTTCGGTCGGGCAGGGAATTGAACCATATGATCGGGACATCTAAGTTATAAGTTTAAGCCTTAACCACCCCCCATGTTGTTGTTTCTTTTTCAATAATTAAAATTTCCCAATAATACGTATTTCAAATTAGTATAAAAATGGATTGCTGCACTTCAATATGTGGCACTACTCATTTTAAATTACCATACCATTGGGATCTAATCAATATTCTATGGATTATTATTTTGGGTTAAGAGGTGTTGTTATTTTTTCAGAAATTATATTATAGTTGACTATAAGAAATCGTTTGGTAATAAATGCTCTCTTTTAGAGTAAATTCAATTGGTATTATACTTAGATATGAAGATGATCACAATTTAATTATTTCATCACAATTTAATTATATACTTAAGCTGTGATTGTAAAAAATTATTGGCTGAAGGCGTGGTCTGTGTAGTAACCATTATTAATTTCTGTTATAGTATTTGAGGATGTATATATTGTTATATAAAGGTATTAAATGGTATTCTAATTACCTTTATTACACCTCTAATTGCTGAAACTAAATACATTAAATTAGCAATATGCATTTGTTTCCGTTCCCACAAAATTTATGCACAATAAGCGTCTGTCAATAAATTTTTAATAAAATAAAAATGACACCTTGGGAACATTTTTATTTTAAGCAAAGTTAATAATTACACTTTGTGTAATTATAAGGTGATAATAATAATTGTAATTCTAATTTAGTTTAGTCTTAAGTTTACCTTAGTTGAATAAATAACAAATAAATATTTTTAAAAGAAATAAAAATTATTAGTTTGACAATAAAAAGTTTTGGAAATTTTATTCAATCATAAAATTGGCGCAGTCGGTAAAAATAAATAAAATTAATCGGTAAAATAGATTAATTTGAAAACAAAGTTAGTGACTTATAAATAACTTTAAAATAATAATAATAAAAAAAAATTAATCAGTAAAATAGATTAATTTTGAAACAAAATTAAAGTGACTTATAACTAACTGTAAAATTGAAAAACAAATTAATCGGTAAAATAGATTAATAAAAAAAAAAAAAAGTTAAAGTTATTCATAAATAAGTATAAAATAAAATTATACAGTAAAATAAATTAATTAATTTAAAATTTTAAAGTTAATTTATAAATAACGGTGAATAAGTTAAGTACAAAAAATCTAAGTACATATTAACTTATACATGACTGATGTTCTGTTACAAAAATTAATTAATTGTAAAATAACATTTAACTTGTACGTAACAGTAAATAAATCGGTATTTGCAGATTAAAATTTAGTGAAAAAATCTAGTGGTTTGCAAAAATAAAAAGAATAATTTCTTCCAAAATAGTTAATAACAAATTCTCAACTGGTAAAACGTATAACGACTCTACAGATAGAACAACATAAAAGTAGTTGGCGTATGCAACAAAATCAAGAAGCAAATAAACAACATTTCTACAACTTTAAAGAAAAAAAAAACACAAGGTACACATAATTATATTAAATTGTTATGTATTAAACGTTTCTTTTATTTGTCAAATAAAAATGAATGTATTTTAATTAATTAACTAATAAATAAGTGCAAAAAAAAATTTTTTTTTTTACATAAATAAATTTAAATAATAAAGAAATTAAAATATTTTTTGTTATCAAATAAATAAATTTATTAAACATAGTAAATATAATAAATAAAAATAACAAAAAAAAATCTATTATTTGAATAATAAAATTAATTTTGTAATTTCAAACCGTATAGAAATAAAAAGTGTAATAATGGCAAATAAGGAATTATTAAATCATGTAATGAAAAATATTAACTATATTACTCCTTTTAATGGAGATAAATTTAGTTTGGCTGGATTTCTAGCTAGAATAGAAAATATCCTCAATCTTGCTAATAACTTCGACGAAACCGAACAAAGTATTGTATACGGGTTAATAACTGATAAAATCGTTGGTAAAGCAAAGGAAAGTCTTTTGAAAACTGGGGTTGTTGATAGCTGGTCAGGGTTAAAAGAAATTTTGCTAAGAAATCATGGAGAAAAAACTCCGATTTCAGAACTAATTGATGAAGTTAAATTGTGTAGATGTGACACAACAATTGAAGTTTTTTATAAAAAATTAATTTTCCTTCTATGTCGTTTAAATAATGCTCAAATATTACTAGGAAAAATTGATGTAGAACACGCAAATTCTAATAATAGATTAGTATTAAAACATTTCATAGAAAATCTTCCACCTTTAGCAAAAAATCTTCTTGTTTGTAGAGACACTGATAAATTAGATGACGCCTATGATTTATTAATTAAATATGGGTATATAAATGAAAGTTTTTCAAAGAATAAATCATTTTCGGAAAAATTTAATTCTTCTAAATTTAGTAATCAATCCAAAAATAAGAACTATGAATCGAGATCTAATTATAATAGAGATCCGAGAAATAATACCCAAAGTTCACAAACAAAAAGAACTTTTAATAAATCTAATTATCAATCTGGTAATAATAATTACTCGCATAACTACCAGAATAATAATCGTAATAATGATCATAGAAATTTTCATGATAACGATCGGATTGAACCTATGGAAATTTCTGTAAAGCAAACAAATGAAACTATTCCCAAACGAAATTTTCGGAAACCAAGCCCAAAAATCTACCCTATATAGTAATTAAAACGAAAGTAAGAAATTTAAGATTTATTATAGATAGTGGTGCAGAGGCAAGCATCATTAATCCAGATATTTGTGATCCGAAATGGATTATAAATTCTGAACATAAATCTTTAAAAGTTTTAAATAGAAATGTTAGGTCGACTACTCAATACAAAATTCCTATATTTAAGGAATTCAACGAACCGGAAGATACATATTTCGAGTTTTTAGAATTCAATTTCCATAATTTTTTCGATGGTTTAATTGGAAATAACATTTTAAGAAACCTAAATGTTATTATTGATTATAGAAAACGAATATTAATAACGAGCCATTCGCAAATCAATATTTTCTTCAATCAAGAAGAAGAAAACTATTTTTTTAAAAGTTATTTAGACGAATCGGCGAACATATTTAGTAACGAAATTATTGACGAAAATATAGTTATTGAAAATTTGTCAGAAAATTTGAATAAAAAAGATAAAGGGAAATTAAAAAATTTGTTGCATTCATACAAAGATTTATTTTTTAAAGAGGGTAGTAATTTATCCTTTACGAATGAAATTAAACATAGAATAAAAACAAAAAATAATATACCTATCTATAGTAAATTATATAGGTATCCAGAAATTCATCGTAATGAAGTGGACAAGCAAATAAATGAAATGCTCGCCCAAAAAATAATTCGTCCAAGTAATAGTCCATACAACTCTCCTATTTGGGTAGTACCTAAAAAAATAGATAATTCTCAAAAACAAAAGTGGAGAATTGTCGTAGATTATAGGAAATTAAATGAAAATACCGTTGATGATAAATTTCCTATACCAAAGATGGATGAATTATTTGACAAATTAGGAAGATGTAACTACTTTACTACAATCGATCTGGCTAAAGGGTTTCATCAAATAGAGGTGGAACCTGAAGATCGCGAGAAGACTGCATTTTCAACGGCAAATGGGCATTTTGAATTCACACGAATGCCATTTGGACTTAAAAATGCACCTTCAACTTTTCAACGTCTAATGAATGACGTTTTCAAAGAATTTATTAATGTTATTTGGGTCATTTATCTTGATGACATTCTTATATTTTCAAGTAGTTTAGAGGAACATCTTCAATCAATTTCAAAATTTTTTAAAAGATTACGTGAAAGTAATCTGAAAATACAAATAAATAAATGTCAATTTGCAGTAAATACTACCAATTATTTGGGTCATATCATAACACAAGGAGGTATAAAACCCGATGATAATAAGATAAAAGCTATTATTGATATGAAACTTCCAACTACCGTAAAAGAAATTCAAAGATTTCTTGGAATTACAGGTTATTACCGGAAGTTTATAAGAGATTATGCCAAGGTGGCTCATCCATTAATTAATTATCTGAAAAAAGGAACAAAAATAAATATTTTTGATAAAGATTACATTAAAGCATTCGAAAAATTAAAGACATTGTTGACTAGTGATCCTATTCTTAAAAGCCCAGATTTTAGTAAACCTTTCGTACTAACCACAGATGCGTCGAATTTTGCTTTAGGTGGCGTTCTCAGCCAAAATAATCATCCGATTTGTTACGCATCAAGAACTCTTAATGTTCATGAGATTAATTACTCAACTATAGAAAAAGAGCTTCTTGCTATAGTGTGGGGTGTACAGCAATTTAGAACTTACTTGTATGGTAGAAAATTTACCATTTTCACTGACCATAAACCGCTAGTTTGGCTACATAATTTGAAAGAACCAAATATGAAGCTACAACGATGGAAAATAAAACTAAATGAATACGATTTCAATATTAACTATCTAAAAGGAAACGAAAATCGCGTTGCTGATGGTTTGAGTAGATACACAAACAACATAGTAAATTGTCAACAAAAAATTGTAAATGACGAACAAAATTGTATATTAAATCATGAAGAAATTTCAAATGAAACAAATATTTCAACTATTGCAACAGTGCATAGTGCTGACGAAGATGATTCAAAATATATTCATATTACAGAAAAAGCAGTAAATTTGTTTAAAAATCAGATTCATCTTAGTAACGGGCCAAAACATCGATCTTATAAAAAAATAATAAACAAAAAGGTAAAAAACTTTATCATTGTTGACGATAAAACAAATCTTTTAAATGAAATGAGAAAAATTTTAATCGACAAAGGATTAATGTGTATCTATTGTGAAAAAACAGAATTATTTTTAAAATTTCAAGAATTATATGTCAAATATTTCTCAAATAATAACAATTTAAAAATATTAAAATCGAATTTAAAATTAAATGATGTGGTAGATAAAGAAGAAATTTTATCAATTATAAAAAATGAGCACCTTGAAAATAATCATCGCGGAATTTTAGAAATTTATAATGAAATAAAGAAAAAATATTTTTATCCAAATTTATTTGAAATTATAAAAAAATTTATTAATAACTGTGATATTTGTTTAATAGCTAAACATGACAGGCAACCTATAAAATTACCTTACAATATTTCAGAAACACCTCTAGGTTTGAACGAAATAATTCATTTGGATATTTGGTTCCCTTGTAAAAATGTAATGTTTTTGACCACTATAGATAAATTATCGAAATATGCAACGGCACATAAACTCCAAGACAGAACTTGGATATCTATTCTTCACGCTTTAAAAGAACGAATACGATATTTAGGCAAAATGAAAAAACTTATTTATGATAATGAAAGGTGTATACTGCATAATTCCGTAGAATTGTTCCTCGAAGAAAATAATATTAATTTCCATGTTACTACCGCTGGAAGTAAAACAGGAAACGCAGATATCGAAAGACTACACGGTACTCTTAATGAACATATTCGTATCATGCAAGCAGAAAAAAATGCCGATGACATAGAAGAAAAAGTTCATAAAGCTATCATTTATTATAACAATACAATTCACTCAACTACAAATACCAAACCAATAGATTTTCTGTCTAAAAATCTAAGTCGCGAAGATATCGAAAACATTTCAAAAAAATTGACAAATTTAAAATTAAATAAAATTCAGAAATTAAATAAAAGAAGAGATACTAATTATAAGCTACATGATAACGTCGTAAAATGTAGAAAAGTAGGAAAATGTTTACCTAAATATAAAAAATTGCATACTTTCACAAAAAATGGAAATTATACTTTTGACACAAGTAATAAAAGAAATGTTAAATATACCTCTAACCAACAAAAACGTAAATTTCAATATCAAAATTAAATTTTTCTGTTCTATTTTTAATCCAACTAGTTTTTCTCTATTTCAGAATGCGTCTACTAATATTTTTCCAAATTTTCATACTTGCTCAATGTCAAGATCTTCGGATTACGCCTATCAACTCTGAAAATGGTTTTATTTTGTATAAAACAAATGAAAGAGTTGTTGTTGATCATTATGTTAAATTAGTTCACATTATTAATTTGCAAGACTATAAGGAGATTATAGACTTGATAAATGAAAATGTTAAGAAACTTAAGATCTATTCGGAGAACAATGAAATAAAAATACTGGAAAGAGAATTGTTTTTGGCTTATAGAAATCTTGGAAAACTAATACCAAAATTTAACAACTTTAGGAAAAAACGAGGATTAATTAACCTCGGAGGTACAGCAATGAAATTCGTTTTCGGAACTATGGACGATGACGACGCCAAAGAAATATACGACCATTTAGTAAACATAGACCAAAATTCTAAACAACTGACTAATGAAGTTAATAAACAAGTTATTATTAATGATAATCTCATAAAAAATATGAATCTAATTGTTAATCAAACTAATATACAAAATATAATTCTGAATAAAACTATTTCCATTTTAACTAACGAAACAAATACTGTTCTAGTCAATTCATACTCTTAAATTAATTTTACATTGGTATTCAGATATTAACTTAATTAACAAGGAATTGGAACAATTTCTCGACATAATTTTACTGAGCAATACGCATTTTCTTGCACATAATATTTTAAATGAGGAAGAAATGACAAAGTTTAATACAACAATAGATACCCTTCCCTATTTAAAAAATGCGGTTTTAATTAAAGAAAACTCACTAATTTTTGGAATAGGAATTCCAATATTTTCAAAAAATAAATATTACAATGCTTTAGTAATTCCTATGCCAAATAAAGAATTTGAAGAATTAGAAAAGAAACATGAAACTGTAATAATTCAAGATAATAATATTTTTCAGTATAATGATAATATATTAATTAAAAAGAATTTAAAAATTCATAATGATAAATGTATACAAAATATTTTTGAAGAAAATAATATTTGCAAACTTAAAATAAATAAAGTACAATCAATTGAAAGTTTAAGTGAAAATTTGTTAGTAACAAAAAATTTACCTATAACAAGATTAAATCAAAATTGTATTAAACAAAATATTACAATAAAAAATAATAACATAATAGATTTTAATAATTGTAAAATAATAATAAATGATAATGTGTATTTTAATAAAATTGAAAATTTTACTCAACATTTTATTATACCATTTTTTAATACTAATTATACAAAAATTGTAAACAATATTACTTTGGAACAAATTCATATTGCAAATATAAAAAATAGAGATAATATTCAATATTTGGAATTTAAACATAATATTTCATCCATTTCATGTATAACTCTTGGTCTTATAATAATTACTTTTATAATCATTTTTATTTTATGCAAACGCAAAAACAAAAAAATTGTAACCAAGACTAATATAGAATTTAAATCACAGCAACCGAACTCTGAGAAATTTGCAGAGACTGCAAACAATTTTTCGGGGGGAATTGTTATATAAAGGTATTAAATGGTATTCTAATTACCTTTATTACACCTCTAATTGCTGAAACTAAATACATTAAATTAGCAATATGCATTTGTTTCCGTTCCCACAAAATTTATGCACAATAAGCGTCTGTCAATAAATTTTTAATAAAATAAAAATGACACCTTGGGAACATTTTTATTTTAAGCAAAGTTAATAATTACACTTTGTGTAATTATAAGGTGATAATAATAATTGTAATTCTAATTTAGTTTAGTCTTAAGTTTACCTTAGTTGAATAAATAACAAATAAATATTTTTAAAAGAAATAAAAATTATTAGTTTGACAATAAAAAGTTTTGGAAATTTTATTCAATCATAAAATTATATACTATTAACGAACAACGATTTTACAATTTACAGTGTCGAAATGTAATATTCGATATTGGAAAAAGAATCGATGATACTATTATATACCACAAATTTTACTACAGACCACGCCTTCAGCCAACAATTAATTAATTTCTAAAAACAAATTTTAAATTTTTATTGCAATTTTTGGTTCATTTTGAATCCATATATATAACTCGTCACATCAACTTTAAAATGAGCTAAAATTTCACAATCTATACAAAAATCTATATTTAAAAGAAATTAATGGGGCGGTACTTGAAAAATTAATAGGCGGAATTTGAAAGAAAAAAAAAACTAATACAATAATTATATTAATTAATTATTTCAAATAAAGTATTTATATATTGTATTCTGTAATTATATAATATAGTTTGTTTTTTTTTTTGAATATTTGTATAGATTTTAGAAATAGAATTTTATTTGTAATTATAAAAATTTAATTAATTTTTTTTTTTCAATTTATTTTCCTTACAGCAACATGGACGTATTGAAAATTTCTTAATAAATCGTTTATTTTTTTTATGTCTTTTATCTAAATATTTTTTAAAAGCTAAATTAACATTTAATCGAAATTTATTAATTTCATTTTTTTCAATAAGATCTTGTTCTTTAAATGTTTGTATAATTTTTTTTTTAGCTGTTGACCATGCAGAATTATCAATAAATAATTCATCAAAATGATTTGATATTTGACGATAATAAAATGCTTGAAATATTGATTTCATTATATTATATGTTAAATATGCTTGTTTTGTATTCATAAATGTATTATGTTTTAAATCATAAATAATTTCATCTTTATATAATTTAATTTTATTATGACCACATGGATTATTATTATTTTCATCACAATTTAAAAATCCATATACAATAATATTAAATGATTTTAATGATACATATTTATGTATACCACAATATTGTATTATTTCTATTATTAATTGTGTAACATCTAAGACATTTTCTAATAATATTGATAAATTTTTATAATGTTTCATTTGTTCACATATTTCAGTTTTAACACCTTTTTGACATTCTGATATTGGTATAATATCTTGAAAATTTTTTTCGATACATGATTTTGATGCATTTTTATATGTTATATCATTGGTTAGTTTAAAAGTGATTTTTGTATGACAACAGTTGTCCATTTTTTATTGTATAATTTTTGAATAATTTTTGAATTTTGTAGAAGAATATGAAACCAGAAAGAAAGAACGGAAAAAGAAAGAGTTTTTTTGTTTTTTGTGTGTGCGTGTAAATTAAATTTTATAGGAATATAATTTTTTTTTATTTTTCCTATTTTGACATTTTACAGGGAGAAAACTATGAATTTATAGAAAATATTTTGGGTATAAATAAATAATTGCAATTTTCATTTAACACATGACACATCTCCCTAAATGAGATGGTATACATTCAACGTACACACCTTACGTACGCCATATGCTCTGAATTAAGAAGAAGTTTTTAAACACAAAATATTTTTTATGCATTTTTTAATACATTTCATATTTTTTTGTTGATCTCCAGTTGCATTGGAAAGCGTTTAAAAATTAAATTGCGAAAAATAGAAATTATATTTGATCACATTTTTGTACTATATAGTAAGGTATTTAGGAGAATTAAGGATGAGGGTCAAATTCTCTGAGTCGATATCGATTAAATGATATCAAAATCTTCCGATAAATTTGCTATTTGGTATTCTATTCAAAATTCTATTCGATTGATCGAGTATCAAACGATAAATTTCAATCGATATAGGTATTTTGTTATCAAATAATGCACATCACTCTGTGAAAACTGTGATCAATAATAATTACTGTTTACAATTACAAATACAATTAATTAATTAAATATTAAAGTCGTATCGAAATTATTCAAAGAAAATTAAGCAAAATTTTTAATGGGCGGTACTTCAGATATTAAAGAGGCCGGAAATTAAGAAAATTATTTTGAAAAAAATTTATTTTTTTTTATTAATTACAAATTTAAATTTAAAGTTTTCTAATATTAAAATATTTTTTTTTTTTTTGTAATTTCTTAAAAATTTATATTCAAATCATTTTGGTCCTTAATCTGTTTTACATTTACAACATTTTGTTTTAAATGAAATATTTTTTGTTTTATTATCCCAACAGCAACATGAAAATTTATAAATAATTTGATCATTTTTATTACGTCTTTGATTTAGATATTTTTGAAATGCTAATTTAACATTTAATTGAAATTTTTCAATATCATTTTCAGCAATAAAATCTTCTTCTTTAAATGAATTTATTGTTCTTTTTTCAGCTATTTGCCATGCACAATCATCAATCCACAATTCATCAAAATGATTTGATATTTGTTGTGAATAAAATGCCCGAAATATTGATTTCATTATTTTAAAAGTAAAATTAGATTGGCTATTAGTCATTCGTATTTTATGGTTTAAATCATATATTATTTCTTCTTTACGTAATTTCCTTTTATTATGACCACATGGATAATTAGGACTATTCTCATCATAATGTAAAAATGCATATATTATAATATTTAATGATTTTTGTGCTATACAATTGTGTATACCAGAATATTGTATTATTTCTATTATTAATTGTGATACATCTAAGACATTTTGTAATATCATTGATAAATCTTTAAAATGTTTCAAACGTTCACATGCTTCACTTTTAGCACCACCATTCTGACATTGTGATATTGGTATAATTTGTTGAAAATCTGTTTCAAAACAACATTTTGATGCTTTTTTGAATGTTATATCTTTTGTAGTAAATGGTTGTAATTTGATTTTATTATGACAACAGTTTTCCATTTTTGTTATCAATAAATTTTGAATTTTGTACCAAAAAGAAAGGAAAAGAGTTTTTTTCTTGTAGTTATGTATAAAATTTTGAATTTTTCTAATAAATTTGACATTTTATGGGAAGGATTACTATATTATAATCCCCATAAATTTTGGACTACTTAGGAGATTAGAGTACTGCCGATTGAATCTTAATATATTGAATTTTGTACACTTTCATATACCATCTTGCCTATAAGTTTTGTCGTGTTGTGATGTAGTGCATACTCGTATAATTTGGCTAATCGATTTTAATTTCTATGGGCGGTACTAAGTACATATGAAAGCAAATTTTACTGAACAAGAAATTCGGATATACATAATTTATTTTCATAATTCTATTTTTAGGTAATTAATAGGTTTCTATTAATTAATAATTATATTAATATTAATTATGTAATTAATAGGTTTCTCAACTACGAAATTCATGTAAAATATATTAAATTAGTTTTCAAACATTTTCTCTTGCTCCACCCATTAAATATATTTATTAGTTTATGGATACTAAATGATTTATTAATTAGTATCTAATTACTAATTTAATTGATTTCCTATATTTACTATTTTTCCTATTCCTCTTTTGTAATCCAGGCATTCAGCGACACGAAAAGAGTAAAATAGTGGTGACAGTGGTAAATTCTTTGGCTCCGCCTTCATGACCTCAATATAGAGAATTTGCAACGAAAATATTAAGTAAAAAGCATTATATATAAACAATAAGTCAGTTGAAAAAGGACGACATCACTTGATTAAATTAATTACAAAAAAAAAAAAAAAAATACATTACTTAAAATAAAATTCAAAATTTTATTACAAAAAAAAGTTCATTATTGGTTTTTATGAAATTATATAAAATTTTCTGTTAAAATTAAATCTTTATTATATACTTTTGATCCTGGTTTCCTTAATATACCTTTCTAATATTGTATACTTAATACATTAAAAATTTTCACATTTTATTCTTCATCAGTATAATCATCATCATCATCATTATTATTATTATTATTATTTTCATAACTTTCTTCTAAACGATTTTCTAAATAATTTTGTACTGAATTAACAATTTTTTTTATAAAAAATTGTAAATCATTATTTTCCATATCATTATTATGTTCATCATCAATAAAACACATATTATATTCTTTATAATAATTAATTATTTTATGTATTGATATATTCCATATACATTTTTTAATATAACCAATATTAAAATTTTTTATATTTTGTTTATAATAAAATGAATTAAATATTGTTTCGGTAATATCATATGTAATAATTGA
Source organism: Empis stercorea (assembly GCA_949752835.1). NCBI lineage: Eukaryota > Metazoa > Arthropoda > Insecta > Diptera > Empididae > Empis > Empis stercorea. The sequence goes on along the minus strand of OX457085.1, from coordinate 83,411,565 downwards.
TTCTTTACCAGTCATAAAACAATTATCAATTAAATCATTTATTAATTCATTTTTATTTAATTGACGTTTATATAAAATTTTTTTATTTTTTTTATATTTAATATTATTAAAATGTAAAAATGCATAAATTAAATAATCTAATGATTTAATACATTTACATTTATTTATACATGTATAAAACATTATTTCACCAATTAATTCTGTAACATTTAAAATGGCTTTTAAAAATTTTGATACATCATGATATTGTTTTAAACGTCTTATTAAATTTTCTTTTGAATATGGTTCAAATTTTTTATTATCAATTATAAAAAAACTTGAAACAGATAAATTTGGTTCTAAACAATTTTGTAAATTATTTGATTTTATTGTTGATAAATCATTATATTGTTTTATGCTTTTGATACATGAACAAAATGGCATTTTTAATATTTTTTTTTTTTTTGTGGTAGATTTTGTGTTTTTAAATAATTTTGAGAAATCGAAGAAAAGGTGAAAATTAGTACTTATTTAATAAATTTTATTTTTTTGTTTTTGATAAATTTAGAATTTAGTTAAATTTTTTTTTTTTTTTTGGTATATTTTGAAAGGCAAAAAAAAAAAAAAAATTGAATATTTTTTTTAGTCTTAAAATATGTTGCTGAGATTGTATTTAAATTTATAGTCAAAGATATGAATAATTAAGTTTTCTATATGATTCAAGAATGATGTTCTCTGATGACTTTCTGTTTAATTTTGGGTATTTTTTCCTCCATAGATGGTTTGTAGTTAAATTCGAAGAGAATACAAGAGACTTTACTGGAGCTTTTTTTCCATGTTTTGTAGACAGTTTTTTCGACAATCTTTCTAATATATAATTTAGTTTAATAAAATTTCATTTAAATTTTTATATCTAATATATCTGTGATCCAGAGGCCGCATATAGATTTAATCTTTGACAACAATAAAATATTAAGGATATATTATAAGAACTATAAATGTGAAATATTATGATCAAAACAACTAAATTATTGATAACCGTATATTTCCCGGATTCTTTCTGTTAAAATTTATTTAAAGACAAGTTCACTCTGTAAAATATACCTTAAGATGTATTTGTATATAGACAAAATTCAAAAGAATGATTCAGTTTGATGACCTACCATAACTTTCAAATTTTATATCGTAGAGGGAATTATATAAGGTGTATTATAACATATTTTAGTTGAGATAAAAATCGTTAAAAATCGTAAAATGTTGGAGGTTTAGTATGTTGAAGTATAAATGTCGTTCTATCACCCATATATACGTTTCTGAAATTCGAATGAAAGTGAAAACGAATTGAATTCGAATTTAAAATTCATTCTGAATGCAAATTTGGTCATCACAACTTTAATTCATTTTAGTTATTGATGAAATTCAGATCACCAAATCATATTTTTGAAGTAGAATTTACTTAATTTTCAGTTCCACTAGAATTTACTTAATAACATGGTCGTATTATTATCAGTAATAAAATATATACAGCAAATATAAATTTGAAGATTATGGGAAAGTTCAAATTTTATGACAACACTTCCAGAAGTCTGTTGCACCTATAAAAAATTAGTTTGGTTAGTTAGTTTGGTACCTAACAGAATGTTAGCTATGTATATAGAATATTAGTACACGGAGAGAATTAAAAATCACTAAATTGCGAAAAACTCAGTTGCGATTTAAGAATTATCCTTTTCTTGTAAACTCTAGAACACTTTTTTACGTAGTTTAATATTTCTGTGTTCAAATTCAATCTGCCTAGAGTCGCAAATTATAAAATTTAGAACATGAATGCAGATTTTGAAAAAAAAAAATGTAAATTACAATTGTTCTAATATTTGTTAAATAAGAAATATTTTTGGCAAATCAATAAAAAGTAAGATTAACAGCATATATGTATGCTGTACCAGGAAAATAATAAATTGCTTAAAGGCCGAAACAGAACCAAAGATACAACGGCACACAACAAATACAATTGTCGCTGAGCGACATCGCTCTAAGTTAAAACAATCAAAGCGTCGTCAACGATCGGCTACAAAATATTGAATTTTTTCCACAAATTTTTTTTTATTAATAAAAAATATAAATTTTTTATCAAAGTCACCCGAAATTTATAAGATATTTTTTGCGCAACGACAAAATTAGAAATAGATTCTAAAATCGACGACAACGACAATGACGCTTGACGCCAACGCCGTGATTGCGCGAGCAGCATATGATTTCCGTATATTTCTAATTTGACGGGCGTTTTAGTTTGTCGTTGTATCTTTGATTCTGTTTAGGCCTTTATAGTAAATTGCAACATATATATTTAATTTAGCAAATTGTACTTTTTTTGTCTTACAATTTATGAATTGCGTGCGATACATTAACTTGTTATATATGGAGAAACTTCATAATTTCAAGAAGAAGAAGAAGAAGTAATAGTTTGATCAATTTATTTAATTAAGTATATATCAATATAATAATTTTATAATATAAATTATAAAATTATGAAAGAAAAATTATGTTGTATAAATTTAGTTTAAAATTTCTTCGAAAATATCAAAAAAAAAAAAAAAAAAATCAATTTGTTTAAATTCATTTATTTATACCAAAATATTAAATTATATAATATCAAAAAAAGAATTTATTATAAAAATTTTCTAAAGTTTATATATTTGAATTACACCATCAATTAATTATTTTCCCTATTATAATATTTTGGAAATTTTCTATACCAAATTTTGCTCTTATCAAATCAAAACTATTTTGGAATATAAATTTTGTTATTTAAGTAAATCTTAAATATATTTATATATATACTTTTTTATTGACCATCAATAAATTTTTTACTATCACATTTACAGCATCGTGATCTATTATCATTATTATTATTATTATTATTATTAATATTATTATTATTTAATAATTTTGTTTGACTATTATTCCAACAACAGCATTTAAATTTATGAATTTTATCTTTAATTTTTTTATCACGTCTTTGTAAATAATTTTTATATGCTGTATTTATATTTAATTTAAATTTATTATATTTAAATTCATCATTAATATTATTATTACATATATCATTTTTATATAATTTAATTAAATTTTTAGCAGCATTATGCCATTCACATTCATTAAATAACATTTCATCATATTGATTTGATATTTGTCGATAATCAAATGATTTAAATGCTGTTTTAGTTATTTGATATGTTAAAGTTGCTTGTTCTTTAGTCATTGATGTAAAACGTCTTAAATTACATATAAATTCATCTTTATCTAATTTTTTTATTTGATTATTATTATTATCAATATTATTTTTACATGAATTATCATAATTTGTTTGATGAAAATGTAAAAATGAATATATTATAATATCAGATGATTTATTTGATAAACAATTATTAATACCACAATATTGCATTAATTGTATTATTGTTTCTGTAACATATAATACATTTTGTAATAATAATGATGTATCTTTAAAATATCTTAAACGTTTGCATAATTGTGTTTTAGCATTTTTATGACATTGTTTTGTTGATGGTATAAATATATTAAAATTATCTTCAAAATTAAATTTTATTGGTTTTTTATATAAATTTTTATTTAAATTTTTTTTATTTATGGTTTCCATTTTTTTTTTTTTTTTGAAATTTTTTTAAATAATTTTGAATTTTGTGGAGTTTTTGTTGTTGTTGTGGGTTCAAAATATATTTTTGTTTTTCCTTTTTGAGAAACTTAATTTGTTATTTTTATTGTAATTTTAATTTTTGTAGAAATTCATAATTTTTATTTGTTTTAAAAAAATATTTTAAATTTTGACATTTTAATTTTAAAGTTTTTATTGATATTGAGACGAGGATCACTAGATAATTTCTAGTTAATTTTACGGTATAGAAGTAACTATATAATTTTAATTTAATGTTGATCTGTCAAGGTAACAAAGTTAAATAAATTTTTATTTCAATAACGGAATTTATAGAGGTAAATTCTTTTTTTCACTGAAATTTTGCCTAAATTTCATCAGCGAAATGTCTGGAAATTATTAACACCCAGCGAATCTTTAGTATGCATCATTTTCAACGAATTTGTTCAAGGCGATACTGTAAACTTCTTGCAAAAAATTAAAGCTTATTCAGAAACCGAAATTTATATGCGGGTTGGTCCACTTCAAAGTGGTTATCTGTTACAGCTGGGTTTCTTGGTTCATTTAAGGACTAAATTCTTATTATACTCAGGGATCCATTTTCAATTGGCGGACGTGGTGTTTTCGGAGATCTTCAAACAAATGGGAATCAAAATTGACTTATTTATTTAATAAAGTAAATAACTGCTATATATATTTTGTCAGTTTTATCAAAATCAGAATGAATTAACGGAAATTACATTTTTATCAAATTTATGTTACTAAATGCTCAATTTGACTATATACAAATATTGTACCTATATATTTCCCACCATTTTCAAGTATAGATAACTAAGAAAGCTTAAGGTCTTAAATTTTCAAAATCAGCTACTAAAAATACCATACCGAAAATTAACCTTTCAATATCATTAAGCCTTCAATATCATTATACAAGCTACCGCAGTTCATTTAATTTTGCTAAAAAAAATATTAACAAATTGAATAAAAGTAAATAAAATTATGTGCGGGTGGTAGTCTGAGCTTTAACTATATAAACAAATTAGATCTCGTGCTTCACTGTCATGTATATAATCAAAATTTACTTTACCACTCTAACATCTATTAAATTAATTACAAATCTTTCTCCTGATATATAAGAAATCTTCAGTAAACAAAAAAAAAAAAAAAACACTATTTTTCTTTCTTTTTCAGTTAATACCAAACACAAATTTGAATCACTTTATCCAAGGTTTGATTATATTTTTTTTTTTGCAAAGTCATCTAAATACCAAACAAAAGTTATATGTAATATTCTGTAATTGTTATTTTGCGTGTTCCACTCAATTTGAATATTCCAAAAGCACCACAACAACAAAAACAACCAAAAAAAATACGAATTTTGAACAATCTCTGATTGTGATAATGATGATGGTCCCTTGACCTTTTACCGTCCCGTTTAATAACAAAGCAAAAAAAAAAAAAAAAAAAAGACGGTAATTTTGTTTTAGATGACAATTTTTTTTTTTTCGTTAAAAGGTGGGCCAGTAACTTAAATATAATATACACATAGAGTGGATGTATGTAAATAACATAGAAAATATATTGCTATACTTATAACTGTTATTACACATTACATAATTATTATAAATATTAAAAAAAAAAAAAAAATTCTGTTATGACATTTTTGTTTTGTTTGGTTTTTTGTTGGTGTCGCCGCCCCAGAAGGTTTTTTTTTTTTATGAGAACACATTATCTAAATAGAAAAATCAACATTTTGTAATTGGCTACAATTAACTTTTATGTATAGGTCCAACAAGAAAATTATAATTATAATGAAATTATAGAGAATGTTTTTTTGTTTTTTTTTTTTGGTTATTTAGGTAAAAAACCTTAGAAAATAAAAAATATATTGATGTAAAACAAAGAGCATAAAACGGAATGTCGAGGTAAAAATTTTTTTTTTTTGGTATATAAATGAAAATTGTTAAATTTTAATAATATATTTGTAAAAATTTGTATATTTAAAATCTTCTCATTTAGCAAATCGATATTTTAGTGAATGATAAAAATAAAATTGTATTTTTAAGGTCACACCCTTTACTTGTTAGTAATGTCTTTTAGCTCCTCCCCCCCCTAAAATTTTGCTCAATATTCCCATATCATTAAATTTCCTTACGTGTCTGTTAGTGTTTAAGGTCACACCCTTTACTTGTTAATAATGTGTTTAGCTCCTCCCCTTTAAATTTTGCTCAATATTCCCATATCATTAAATTTCCTTACGTGTCTGTTAGTATTTAAGGTCACACCCTTTAATTTCGAAGATAAACCTTTAATTTCGAAGTTAATAATTTCTTTTAGCTCCTCCCCTTTAAATTTTGCTCAATATTCCAATATCATTAAATTTCCTTACGTGTCTGTTAGTGTTTAAAGTCACACCCTTTACTTGTTTATAATGTGTTTTAGCTCCTCCCCTTTAAATTTTGCTCCATATTCTCATAATCCTTTAGTGATCTTTATCAAGTCTTTTTCGTTTTTGCATATGGAAATATTAAAATACCTGTGACTACAAGACTCACAATCGATCGCTTTCTCTGAATTAGCCACTGGTTTACTTTTCTGACTAATGATTGTGCTCCTCTCTAATTTTCATTTAATTTCATACTTTTTCGGAAATCTCCATTTTGGTAGGTAAAACACAGTTCTCAAGGCTGTTTTGATTTAAATTTAACAAGTCTTTGAAAATATTTTCATCATAATATTGAAATATCATATATTCTGTCTGCAGCTATTTTTAAATCTTTAATTAAAGCTACTTTTTTTATTTACGGTATTATTAAAATATTTAACAATTCCTTTCTATAATCCAGTCTAATCCCAGCTCACTTTATTAAATCAAATAAATTTTGTCACAAAACTTTCAACGTTTCACCATTCTTTTTGAAATTAAAAATATTTATGTATGTTATTTAAATATTGCAATAAACTTAATGAAAATTCGGTAAATTAAAATATATTTATTAAAAATTCAAAAATTAATTGCAATATTAATAGTTAATTAGTAAATTTCATCACAAATTTAAATTTTTTTTTTTTTAGTTTAAAAATTATAAAATTTTTCCCATCTAAAAATTCAAGAAAAATTTAAAGCTTTTTACAACAAAAAAACTTACGATATAAATTTCAATTTAAACAATGGATTTTTTATTTGTAATTTTTCTTTGGAAATTCTCATGATTGTAAAAAAAATAATCTCCCCCCCCCCTCTCTATATAAAAAATCTCAGAATAATTTAATTGTGAAACCATTATTCATTAGTGTAGCGAATGGTGGTGTGTAGAAGTCTCGTCTATATATGATTTTATTCCTTATAACAAAAAAATATTTCAATTTTATATTATTTCTTCGGATAAAGTAAATTTTTTAAGACAACTAATTTTTTTTTCTTTATTAAATCGTTTTTCTTTGGTATATTAAATAATTATTCGCGTGGGAAACTAAAAAAAAAAAAAAATATAAAGAAATTATTTTTTTTTTAATTATTTAAAAAAAATGAAGAATTTTGAAGCAGAGATAAAATGGAATTTAAGAAATTGATTTTTTTTAGGTATAAAAATCACAGAGGGAATTTGTAAATCATTATAAATGGATAGGAATTTGGAGCGAGTCATAGTTTTGGTAGTATAGTATGCGGCTTCTTATTATAGGAATTTGTTTTAGCTCCTCCCTCTAAATTTTTCTTTAAATTTATTTAACCTTAAGGTTATCTGCACCAAGTATTTCTTTTTCCCTATTTGGTTATGGAGATTTCATTATTCTGACTGCAAAAATTTCGCGATAACGATCGATATAGTCGTTAAGCTCGATCTCCATTATGGATTCTGTCATATGATACTGAAAATTATCACGAAATCGAATGGAAGCATTTTGGATATTTAATATTTGTACCCAAAATTGTTATTAACCAAACACGTCAAAAATGTCATAAAAACGATATGATTTATTATCATACTATTACCGTCGCCTAATTATAATGATTAAGAAACCCCCTAAGTTTCTTTAAATAGTCGATTTAATGATCTTCTCAATAAAAGAAATCTTACAATTACGGTCCCAAAATCATCAGAAATTATTGATATATATATTCACTAACTTCATTGCACAAATTGTTTCCTTTGACGTTGGATGCTCATGCTATACCTTCAGTGGCTACAATGCCATTTTCAAAATTTCTAGCATATTAAAGAATTTGAATATAGAAATCATTTTTAATCTTTTGGAAATTTTTTTCATATTTTTTTTTTTTATTTCTATTCTCCTTTCAAAATAATTTTCTTGTTTATATCTAAAAATGATTTTAACCAATTTTCTTTTCTTCTATTTGCATATAATTTCCTTTTAAGAAAAACCACAAAAAAAAAAAAAAAAAACCTTGTGAACATATTCATGAAAATGGAAAATTTAAAATTCACGAAAAAAAAAAATTAGAGCAAAAATATTATTAAAAGAAAAATTGTTTGTAAAGAAGCAAAAAAAAACGAAGAAAAACCAACAAATGAAATTTCAATTGTTAAATTTTTTATGGAAAATTTCCGTATTTTTTTTCATACTTATATATAAATTTCTATTTTAAAAGTAAAATATAGTTTTTCCCATTTTATTCCATAAGAGAAAAATAAGGTTTTTTTTAAATAAACGAAAAATTATATGGAAAATAGGAAAAATACAATTTTAGGCATCCAAAAAGTAAAAAAGAAGCAAAACTTCAGTAAAAACTTATACAAAAAGAAAATTTACTTAATTTATTTTCTATTCATTTTTTTTTTTTTTTTTGGTTTATAAATGGCACTTTTCCTATTATAAGAAAAACAAGAAGAGGCAAACAACAACATATAGAAGAAAAAAAAAACTTTAAATAGTTTTGTAGTGTTTTTCATTATTTTTCTTTACTTATGTATATTTTTTTTTTTGTAAATAAGATTTTCCGGTTTTGGTTTTAGTTTTTTTTTTTTTTTTTATTTCTTCCTTTTGTTTTTGAATATATTTTGTTTTTGTTGTTTCTTCTTCTTATCAAACGTGGGAAATCATTAGCGGATATTTTATAGTGGGTGGGTTATTGCGGTTTGTGTTAGCCGGGAAAAATAAAAAGGCGGAGAATAAATTCTTTTTTTTTTTTTGTGGTATGGCAAAAAAAAAAAATAAAAATTTTTTAATAGATTCTTTTTAAATTGGAAAGAAAATTAATTGTTTTTCTTTGATTATATACGAAGACAAAAAATTCCAAATGAAAATTCTGATTTTTTGAAATTTTCTTTTGGAATTTATTGATAAGAATTTTCTTTAATTTTGAGGGGGAGGATCTTTTTTATAAGATATAAAGTTAAAATATTTAAATGAATTTTTTTTTTTTTTTTTTATATATTTTTATAATTAAATTTTAGGATAAAACTTAAATTAAATTTGTTTTGTTTAAGGATTTAAGTATAGAAATAGCAAAACAATAAAAATTTTCCTTTCATTTTGAAACAGTTTTGTTTCACGAAAAACTGGTCCTTGGGTCCTATATCAAATTTAAGGTTTAATTTACAATTTATCCCATCATATTGAAATTTTTTTATACTCTCTTTAATTAAATTCTTCCAATTTTAGTTTAAATTGATCACATTACTCCTCCATCTTCAGAATTACAAATAATAATAGCATTGCTCATCCCTATACAAATTTTGTATAAGGGGAGGAGCAAAGCGTTCAAAACTATTTCAGACATTGTCGTCCATTTTCTAAGTTTTATGAATTTTCAATAGAGAACTTTTTCATAACTAAGAATTTCATATTTTTATTGTCCTTACTAAGCCCTGGTTACAATTTTTCATATTTTGCTCCGCCCTTCCGCTATTACTCAGCCTTTCGCTGTTAAGAGGCAACCATAATGTACTTATGCAAAGCTTCTGCAAAGTGTCAAAATTAAACGAATGCATATATATTCTTCGTTATGCACTGTCATTGCAGAAGTGTAACCATAAAGTGACATTTGAAAAATATAAACTAAAAATTAGTGTATAAAATTTTATGCGTAGTTTTCAATTTCAAGCAATATTTCATCACTCTTGTCAAATTTCCTTCTGCACTACGTAACTAATCCTAGTTACGTACGGAAATTTGACAATCAAAATTAAAACGAAACCGAGAGCAAAAGTTAACGAAAGCAACCATATGCACATTATGGTTCGAAGATACGATTTTTATATAATCGTATCATGCATAGAGTTTGCATAAGCCAGCATATGCCTATTATGGTTGCATCTTTAATCCGCCTTCATCTGTTGTTAAAGCATGCATCCATTATCAAACCGGTTTGACAACCCGGTTGGATATTTTTGTTTTCAAACGCACCATCCATTTGCCAACCAGTTGTCAAACTTCACTTGTGATTAATTTTAGAAGAGGAAAGATATCATTTTAGTTTTTACAACACAATTACATAATGGATACCGAAGATGCTTGTGTAGCAATTATATTGGGAATTTTGACAAACGAAAAAGAAAAAAAAATGAGAAAACATAAATATTGGGTGAAGGAGTGGCTAGGCTAGCAAAACGGGCAAAGTACACTCATGAGAATCTTTTAAATGAATTAAAAATATCAGCACCTGCTGATTTCAAGAACTTTTCACTCCAAAATAAAAATTTTTTCACTTGACATTTTATATTTTTTTTTTTAAACTACTCAAATCATCAGTATTATTAAAATGTGCTTGGTTGACAAATGACGCCATCCACACATAAAATCAACAACTTCAAACACGAATGACAACCAGGTTTGAAGAGAAATACCAACAAATTGGCAAACAACCTTCAAACCTGGTTGTCAAACCTTCAAACATAGCCATCCATTATCAAAACGGTTTGACAACAACAAGATTTGACAACCCGGTTTGATAGTGAATTGACCACTTTACGCATATAGATCATTTTTCGTACTTAACTATACATAATTCAATTATGTTCTAGCCTTTAAAAATTATATTTATGCCAAATTCTCTCTAAAATATATTTCCAAATAAAATGTCAAAATATTTGAAAATTATTTTAAACAAATAATTTATTTAACTATTAATTTTTTATTATTTCAAATAAAATTGAATATCTTCAGGTAAAATAAATAACAAAGTTTCCATCTTTTATTATATAGTTTATTATAATTTTCATCTAATAATAATCCAATTTTCTTTCCAATTTCCAGAATGAACACAACAAAAATATTACCAAACCCTCATGTAATCATCGTAATATAAATAAATATAGTAAATACAAGGAACAACAACAACAACAACAACAAAAAGGCAAATAGAAAATTATCCTGAATAGGAAACTTCACAAATATTGACCTAAATAAATATTTGGAAAATTTTTGAATCCTATACCAAAAGAAAAATTTGATATAAAAAAAAAACCACCAAATCATCTTTTCATTTTTTTTTGAAAAAATATTTTCTATATTTAATAACTAAATAATAAATAACAGAGAGAGAGACGAGCTACGTCGTCTTTCATATTTTTTTTACTAATCGTAATAAAAAAAGAATTTTCTACAAAATCGGCAAAAACAAAAAAAAAAGGACACAGATGCCATCATAATAATTTACAGAAGTTTATTTACAAAAAAAAAATAAACTATAAAAAATTTCAAGTCCTAAATAGTTAGTAAGAAGAAAAAAAACCCCCCACAACTATACACAGGACTAAAAAGGATCTATAGTATTATACCAAAAAAATAAAGAAACTATTAAATAAATTTTTGGAAGGGGGCGGGGGATAAAAAAAATATAACGATTTAACCAACAGTTCTTCAATATTCGATTTGCGGTAATAATTTTTTTTTCATTTTTGCCTTGTTACAAGTAATTTTTATTAGTCAAGCATAAAATTCAGAAAAATATCCTTATATATAAAAGCAAAAGGACAAAACAAAAAAATTTAATGCAGTAGTAAATTTTGAACATATAAAAATGTTTTGGTCTCTCGTATAAGTAAAACTATAGAAATTCGAGAAACGAAAATTTCTTTTAAATCGTCCTGTTTCTTCCGCTTCTGGGGTGCGGTATAATTATTATATAAGGACTAATAAATATTTATAACAATTTATTAAAAGTAATAAAAAAAAAAAATTTTCCATTTTTTATATATATTTAATGTATAAATAAGGATATTAAAAAGGACTTTTATAATGTTATTTAATACTGTGAAAATTTATATTATCATTTACACACACATGCAAGGACTTTATAATTGAATTTTATATGAAAATTTTCTATTAATACACTATAAAAAAGAAATTCTTAAATTTTCATGATTTTAATATACGGTACTAAAAAAATTTCCCGTTTTTTTAATATAGCAAAAAAATTTCCCTTAATATACTTATATTATATAATATTTTTAAGTGAATTTAATTATCAAATTGTGAAATATAATCGTAAATCGTAATAAATTCAATCATAATATAAAAATTTCCCATTTAATTTCGTAAAATTTCCCATTTTAATAAATTTCTATAATAATTTTAAAATTATGAAGTGAATCTTATTAAAGAAATTGTGAATTATAAATTATAACTAAAATATAAAATAAAAATTTAAAAATTTCCCCTATTATAATAAAAAAAATTCCCCTTTTTTATATTACTAAAAAAATTCCCTTTTTTTTTTATAAATTTTCTTTTATTTTTGTAATATTTTTCAGTGAATTTTAAAATAGAAAAAAAAAAAAAATTTTGTGAAATATATAAAAATTAAATTAAATTTAATTAAAAAAAAATTAGTGAAAAATAAAATAAGTAAATTGAAAAAAAAAAATAATAAATAAAATATTGAAAATTATTTAATAAAAATTTAAAGAAAATATTTTTAATAATTTGTGATGAATTTGCTTAATAGAAGATAATATTAATTTAATATAAATAATATTTAATTTATTTAATTTTATTTAAAACCAAAAAAATAATAAAAAATAAAAAAATTAATTTATAAAATTAATTAATATAAAAATAAATTGATTGAAATTTTCCACATCCGTGGAAAAAGAAATAAAAAATAAAAAATTATAAAAATAATTAAATTGCGGAGAAAAATGCATCTAGAAAAAGGATTTTATATAATAATTGGATTACTATATTTTAGTATTGGAATTGTTAATGGAAATATTGGTAAGTTAGGAAAAAATTTTAAATGAAAAATATTTTTAAATTTTTTTTAAGTGAATTTTGATTTGTTAAAATTTCTTCAATTTTTTACTTTGTATAATTTTCCAGAAATATTATTGGAAATATTATAGAAAACTGAAGTTAATTTTGTAAGAAACTTATTTAATTATTCACAGAAAACTGAATTTTTATGAAATTTTAGTTTCAATTTTCTAAATAATTTCTAAATAAATTATTGAAAAATTTTGTTTATGAGAAATTAAGGTCTTAGCTACAAATCTTAGAAATATTCTACAACCATAACAGCACATATTTATATAATGTACTGTTAGAAGAAGATTGCAATGTTTAGAGGGCAGACGCTCTTTAAGAACTTAGAAAAAGTCTCAAAAAGACGCGACCTATGAAAACTCATTCAAATTCGCGGAATGCACAAAATCTATTTCGCACTTCGGGAAGACAGCTCGTCAACTCCCCGATGTCTTTACCTTCATGCGGATTACAATACCTTCACAGAGTAGTGGTATCGTTAAGGATCTACTGTGCGATCTATATGCAAGGCTTCAACCGCCACGTTTACCTAACCTAAACCTAACCTATATAATGTGCTGTTATAGTTGCAGAATGGGAGCGGTATGTAAGACATCATCACAAAAATTTTCAGTAACAAAATCTTGCTTTTTTTTATTAATCTTGCAACATTAAAATCTTGCAATAACAAAATCTAGCACAAGAAAATTTAACATTTGCAAAATATACACCAAAAAATCTTGCGATAACAAATTTTTAAAAAAGTTTGACTGAAAGTCCAAATTTTCCCAAAAGCACTATTTAAAACAATAAAAAAAATGTGACAATATTTTAATAAAAAAAAATCATTTTAATAAAATTCTTTTAATTCAAAATAAAAATAATTCAAAATTCAGTCAAATTTTTCATAAATAAAGGAGCCATCAATAAGATGCTGTACATCAAAAATTCAATACAGAATAATATTCTGCGCAATCCGCTTCAAAAATTCAATTTTGCTAAGGGTGTCCCTTTTCCAATTTGTATGCAAGATTGTAGCGCGCGCAATTTTTATGCAAGATTTTGTTTAATTTTCATGATAGATTTTGTAATGGAAGATTTTGTAATGCAAGCTTCCATACCCAACCGACTTTAATCATAATCACATACATTACCAATAATATAAAATATTACACATTAATTTTTTATTACCAAATTCAACTAAAAACCAAAAAAACATATTTATTAAAAAAAAATTCTTTATAACCAAAAAAAATGAAATCAAATTTAAAATTTATTTTCAATAAAAAAAAATTTTCTATTAAATAATAATTTAGCTCATTTCATTTTCCACAATTTTAATGTATACCCAGATACCATTAAAACCATCCTTTACCCATCAGGATAATTTAATGAACTTAGAAAAAAAAATAATTTCAAATCAATTGCAATAAAATTTTGTAAAATAGAAAATTCTCTACATGATTTTCATTTTCGTATACCAGCAGAAAATACCATTAAACATGAAATTCTAATAAATAATAATTTTTATTTACAAATTTTTGTTGTTGTTGTTGTTGTTATTTGAGTTGGGTATAATTTTCATTTTAGGCTTTTTGCCCATCAATGTTATTACAGTTCCACCTTTTTTTTTTTTTTGTTTTTTATCCATCAGGCATTAAAAATTTATACAAAATGTTCTTTATTTTGGGGTAAAATGAAAAAATCCTTAATATCATTTAAAAAAGGCAAAAAGAAAATCATTAATTTTTTATTTTCCTGGTAATATAATACATTTTCATATATCCTTGTTTTCTATATATATGTATATCTAGTAATTGTGTGTTAGCCATAAAGATGAATTACAGATTTCAGTATACAAATACAAATAAAATAAAAACAGCAAAAAAAGGCAAAGCAAGAAAGAAAAAAAATTGTATTTAAACAAAAAAAAAAAAAAACAAAAAAAAAAAAGGAAAAATAAACATATATTTGCGTACGTGATTTTTTGTTGTTGTTTCTTTTTTTAATGATTTTTCCACACATTTTCCACAAAGAAAATATATAAATATATTTCCATTATTTTTTTTTTTTTTTTGGTATTTCGCTTGGAACATATGTTCGAAGATATATGGAAATGTCTAACCATCCGTAAAGCAATAATATTATTATTATAATTGTAACATCAACAACAACAACAACAAAAAAGGATATTAAGAAACTTTTACAATTGTCCATATTTTCTTTCAAAATTTACTTTGAGAATTCAAAAGGAAAGACAGAGACAACAGTATTAAAATTGGCATTTCATCTCACTCTCTGTTGTGAGATAAAAAAAGGCTATAAATCTGGTCCTTTTTGAGCATTTACGTCTGGCGTTTTCATTTCAAATTTTTCTTTCAGCAATTTTGAGTTAAATTTTGAGTACTTATTTAAAACCAAAAAAAAGAGCGAGACAAAAGATCTTTCAAATGAAATTTAATGTAAAAACAAAACAATTTGTCACTTGGCATATTTATGTCTCTTTCTATTTCTTTCGTTCGTATTTTCGTATACCGCATATACCACAGAGAGAAAATTTAAAGTGACGACAAAAGTGATGAAAGAAAAAGTATATGTTATGAAAATATCGACAATGTAAAAGTAGTCTAAGAGAAGATATAAAGAAAAAATCCGTTTAAAAAAATGATAGAACCCATTTTTAAATTCTTGTAAATTCAAAAATTGTAAATTCTTAACAAGAACTGAACCTAATTTTATTTTGTTATTTACTTTTAATGTTATTAAAGAGAAAAAAAAAAATAATATTTATGATATAAATAACAATAATTTTAAAATTTTATATATTTTTGGTGGAAAATTAATTTTTATGAGTCATATTTATATAAAATCAAATTTTTAAAAGTCGTTTTCTACAAATTTTGGATGTTTTTGAGCTTTTAAATTTTTATTTATGCAAATTAATTTTTGCGAGATAATCTTAATGCTTTATATTGATTGATGTCTTATTGAATTTCGTTAAAATTATATAATTTATAGAAGGGTTATTCTTGCTAGGATTAGGATAATTCTTTTTAGACAATTCTTCTCAGAGAATTTGTCTCAAGTGCAATTCTTCTCAAACAATTCGTCTCAGACAATTCTTCTCAAGGATCAAACGCTAAGTCTTCCCAAGAAATTACCACGGCGAATTGCAAGTGATAAGAATTTCTGAGAGTGTCTGAGTTATCGGAAAAGAATAAGCCGGTCACAATTTCAGCTTAATGGCTTCAGTATTTCAATTAAATGAGATTCTTCGGTTATTAACTCTGAATAATGTCTAAAAATTTCTAGATACTTATTAAAACCAAATTGTCGGCATATTTTTATACATTACTTTGCTATAATTTTTGTCTAGAAAATTACATTTTACATTTATGGTGTCTAAGGTATTTTCAAATTAATTCTTTGATTACTTCATTCCAACCAAGCATCATCAGGAGACGTTGGAAAAATTAGATTTTGCAGAATTTCACCGAGATTTTGTAAAATTTATTCGTAAATTTATTTCAATTTTATAATTAAATTAGGATAAATTGATTGGTTTAATATTAACTAATCCTTCGTTTAACAAAAAAAAAGAACCATAATAAATCTTGTCATATTTCCTTCGTATAATTAGGACTGAATCTCCTTTGTACTTTTTTAGAATATTTGACGATTGTAAGCTAATTAAAATCTTAATATAAATATACGACATCTTTTGAATTTTGAATATTTTTCTCATGAAAATTATTAAACAAATCAAAATTTCTATTACGTAATTTAAAATAACAAAATTTAAAATTTAAAACCATAAAAAAAGGATATTCTATAAAAATTTCAAAGAGAGAAGAAATTTTTTAATTTTACATTTTTCCCCTGTAAATTTCCTTCTTTACAGAAAGAAAACCAAAATAATTTTTACAAAGTTTTTCTAAATAACAAAAAAATTACAATTCTACATTCTAAATTGGATTTGTTTTGAAATAAAATGTAACTTTTGTCACTTCAAATGTATAATATACCAAAAAAAAATTTATTTACACTATTTTATTAACTGACGTTTTGAATATAAAATATTTTGATGAAAAATCATTTTGGTTACGAAATTTGTGAAAATAATTCAACCCAAAACAATTTATTTTTCTCTTTTGATTTTAAAATGCAAAAACTACTTGTTTTTATTTGCAAGAATTCAGATTAACATCAAATTGCACACAATTTCTTAAATAACATTTCTTGTGTAGGTCAACCATTAAAAGAATTTTTGAAAAGTAAAAGATTTTACTTTTAAAAATTTATCATATTTCTCCAAAAACTCATCAGGATAGCAAAATTTTACAGGAAAAATGAATCCGTAAATATATACAAAAAATTTGTTATAATTTATTTGTTATATGAAAATCATTGTAATAAATTTGTAATTTTGAAAATTTTACAAATTAAAGGAAAATTGGTTAAATTTTAATATAAAAATAATAATAAAATTTACAATATAAATGTGAAATATGAAACCGGAAAGGAAGGAATTGTCGTCCGCGCTCACACCAAAACCAAACCTGAGGTCGTAAATTGAAATTTTATATTTGTATATCGTATTTCATTTTAAGTTTTAAATTATTTTTTTTGGGCTAATATACAGGAAAAATGATGGTTTATCGCTCCCTAAAAAAATATTATTATGTCACAGTTGAATAATAATTTCAAATTAACGATCATTTATAATTTTAATGTAGTCTCTACTAAATTTTAGTCATGCAACAAGCAAGAACAGGAAATATGCTTTAACCATGGAGTCCTAGTAGTCCTAGTCCTTTTTTTTTTTTTGAGTTGGTTTATTAGATTTAAGTATAAGTAAGTAAATTTCTCTAGTTTCACATTTAACTGATGTAAACGTGCACATAAATTTCTGATTGTCCATCTGTTGGTCAATTAGAAATTGTTGGTAGAAATGCCTTAATTGACAGATTTATAAAATGTAAAATGTTATTTCACTTGTTAGAATTTAAATGTATGCCACTAGAGAGCGCAGTATACATTTATACAGTTGCTGACAGAAGTATCCGGCCACTTCTTTTATTCAGTAGAATTAATCTTAGACGTTAAGTTTTAAATATCAGAAAACAAATAATTATTATATTTTAACATTATTTAGTCTTGTAATTTATAATCGAATCATAGAAATATCAAAATTAAATATACTTCAGAAAAAATCGACAACCAAACAATTAAGTACATAATTCGGAACGGAAATACAATTTTTCTCGAATGACGCACTATTTGGAATTTATTTGGTAACTAAACTTACTTTGGGGAAGTCCCCCGTATGCATACACACTTAGTGGCCGACTTTAGTGTCAATTGTTTTATGAGTTCGGACAGCTGTGTAAGTTTTTCTGATAATTAATTCATTTTTCTAATATGTTTTTCTAGTATTATAAAGTGCATTAGTAAAGGCTTTTTATAGCCAATATTAAAAAAAATACTTAATTGAAAATTAAGTGAAAAACATTAAATATTTTGAACCAAGTAGGGTGGCCGGATACTTTTGTGTGCAACTGTATATGAACAACTGGAAATTTTACAATTCACAAACACATCTCATTTATATGAAACTATCGCATAATTAATTCAGCTATGCAACATAAAATATTTTCGCTGTTTATTGATGTGTAAACATATAAAAACTGGTTTTTAAAATTTCATTAAATAAACAAAATTTTAAATATTAACCATGTTCAAAATTTTAAATGTTTTTATCTAATAAATAAAACGATTGCAAAATTTTATAATTATTTCCGAAAAACATTATAAATAAAAATTTTTTGTTTAAAATTCCGCTCTCCCCCTCAAAACAAAAAAAATGAATTTCTTCAAATTTAAAGATCATATAGTAAAAAATTATAACATTTTCCCATTAATTTAAAAACTAAAGAATTGTGCCACAAAAAAAAACAAGGGCCAAAAAATAAAACATAAATGAGAAATAAATTTAATGATTTTTGCATAAAATTCTTAAATAGTTACATCGTCATCATTGCTCATGTCACGGTACATTCACCTCGAACCTAAAAAAAATTACAAAAATATTCACCCTCTTCACACAATTCTTCATCCACTGTTCAAACCAATTAAAGTTTCTGAATGAAGAATAAATTTTTTTGTCGGAATTTTTTAATGTTTTTTTTTTTGTCGAGCTAATGTAGACCAAAAAAGACGAATTATTTATTATGTATGTATATGTATTAATTTTTCCTTTAAAAATTATTCAACCTTGACAAGAGAGTGAAACATAAAAAGGAACATTCAATTTTTTTTTATTTTTTTTTCACTTTTATTCTTTTGTGGTAAAAAATTGGATTTTGTGTGTGTTGTGTAGTAGTTTGAATGTTGTTGCTATTTTGTTGATCAAAAATATTTCATTATCCTTTTTTTTTGTTGTTGTTGTTGTGTTGAAGTGAAATTGTTGCCAAAAAAATTTGGATGAAATTTTTTTTGTTGGGTATTTCTTCTTCTTTCTTGTCAAGTAGAATATCGTGTTTATATTTTTATTCAATTTAACAATTTTTTTTTTTTATTATTTTCATTTCAAGAGATTTAATGGTTGCATAAGTTTTCCGGTTAGTTTGGCATCCTGACAGGATATTTTAAATATATATATTATTATAATAATAGAAAGAAATAAAATTTAAAAGTTGAAAATGATTAAGAATAATAAGTGATATGGTAATGAAAAAAAAAAAATTGTTAAAGAATTGTAATTTTTAATAATAAGGATCCACCCCACTCTCATAGTATAGATCCTCGCCCATTTATTAAAAGTTGGTTTTTTTTTTTTAGGAAATTGTTGGTTGTAAATTTATAATATTAAATGGCATTTGAATTGTTATTTCTATAAATTACAGTCGCGCAATATTAATGGCATAATAAAAGAAAAATAAATTCTATTTATTATTTTAATTAGTTAACAACATTTTCTAAAAAAAATTTATGTATAATTAATAATGTACAAAAAAATATTCGCCGCCTATCTAATAAATTTAGTACACTAAAACCTCGATTTGCGCGTCGTTTTCGATGTTCGATATTTCGATATTTCAAAGTTGCGTCATTAATATCAATATGTCAATTTACGATGGTTAAGATTTTTCCCAAATCTTTCAGTAAATTTCCCACATATTTCATTTATTTAATTTTTGTAAAAAGAAAGTCAGTTGCGTCGATCCCAATTAACGACGCAAATCGAGGTTTTTGCGGTCCCAATTAACAACGCAAATCGAGTACTGAAATGAAAAATTTATTAATTATTGTTTTAAATTGAATATGAATTAAACTCCACCTATCAAAGAAAATTCGCTCCACCCCTTAGTAAATTCATTTCTGTGAAGTAAATTACTTTCTATGAAGAGGCACATTTAATCAGCCCTTTCATTTAGCCTACAACAATTCTATATATATAAATGATGTATTTAGTAATTACTCCCGCCCACTAATTTAAATTTAGACTTGCTCTCCTCTTAGATCCTCCCACTAAAACAAATTTCAATAAATCCCCATTTTTCCCATCAATATGTGCTGTACTATCTTTTGCTAAATAATGTGTTTCTAATTCAGTTTTACTAAACACTTAACCTCAAAAACTAAAAAAAAAATTTTTTTACTAAAAAAAAAAACAAAATATTTTTTTTTGTTTTTTCAACTCAGCATCTGTTGCTGACCTTTCTATCTAATTCTATCTATAACCTCAAAGTCTTGACATTTATACACAATATATATATTAAATTATTATTATTGTTGTTATGACTATTATTAGGCACAGGTATTATTATTATTATTATTATTGTTATTATTATTAGAGTCCTTGTAAAAGTAACGAGCAGACAAATATTATACTTACCAAAAAAATTTTTTTATATATAATAAACTTTATTCAAGTATGACACCGATATAAACAAAAAATGCCTTTAAATAATTTTTTGTCTTCTTTTGTTTCTTCTCATTCTACCCTTAAAAAAAAAAATTTCCTACATACATATATATCCTTTTTTTTAAGGATCTTAATGACGGTACAAGGTAGAAAAAAAAAATGAAACAAAAAAAAACATAAAAGTATATTATAAATGATGAATTGTGTGTTTCGTTGTTATATAAATTTCTATACAGAAAGTGAGATATATAGAGAGGAGTACACCAGAGGGTATATACAGTTGCTGACAAAAGTATCCGGCCACGTCTCTTATTCAGTAGAATTAATCTTAGACGTTAAGTTTTAAATATCAGAAAACAAATAATTATTATATTTTAACATTATTTAGTCTTGTAATTTATAATCGAATCATAGAAA
Organism: Empis stercorea; assembly: GCA_949752835.1. Taxonomy (NCBI): domain Eukaryota; kingdom Metazoa; phylum Arthropoda; class Insecta; order Diptera; family Empididae; genus Empis; species Empis stercorea. The sequence goes on along the minus strand of OX457085.1, from coordinate 83,390,362 downwards.
TATCAAAATTAAATATACTTTAGAAAAAGTCGACAACCAAACAATTAAGTACATAATTCGGAACGGAAATGCAATTTTTCTCGAATGACGCACTATTTGGAAACTATTTGGTAACTAAACTTACTTTGGGGAAGTCCCCCGTATCCATAAACACTTAGTGGCCGACTTTAGTGTCAATTGTTTTATGAGTTCGGACAGCTATGTAAGTTTTTCTGATAATTAATTCATTTTTCTAATATGTTTTTCTAGTATTATAAAGTGGATTAGCAAAGGCTTTTTATAGCCAATATTAAAAAAAATACTTAATTGAAATTGAAGTGAAAAACATTAAATATTTTGAACCAAGTAGGGTGGCCGGATACTTTTGTGTGCAACTGTATATACAGAAATGATAATGTGAACCTGTTGTAACAGTTGTTGTTACGGAGTCGTGCGTATATATATATATTTTTATATAAAATGTTTTGTAGTTCTTTTTTTTCTGCGCTGAAAAGGATAATGAACTTTTAACTTTATTATTTTTATGTTTTCTGGGTGAAATATAATATAATTTACTACTGTCATTCTCATAAAAAAAAAAAAAAAACTACCTGTTTTTGAGTATTAAAATATTATATATAAATTCTTAAAGGTTTCCTATTAAAAATAATAACAAGAAATGGTAATTTAATAGACGATTGCGTATAGGGTTTTATGCTTTTTGATAACATGCTGGGGTGGTACGATAATGCTTTGAGATATTCGTGTGTATGTGTGCCAGTTGTGGTATTTAATTAAGTACAAATGGAAGGTAATAATTTTTTTGTTTTTTTTTTTCGTTTTCTGCTGATCACCTAATAATCCTTCTACTCTATACTCAATGAAATTCAATGTTAGAAATAATTATAACAAAATATATATATATATATATATATATATAAAGGCTTAAAAAATAGGTGAAATTTTTGTTGTAAGATGAATTTTTTTTTATCTTGGATTGTGTTACTTAGATTTTTGGTTAATGTGTTCGTATAAGACGATGAATTTTAATTAAATTTTTGAAAAATTTTGGTTATATATAAGAGATTTCAAGTAATTAAAATTTTTAAGTTAAAATTTTGATATAATTAACGAAATTTTTGATTGCAGATTGAAGGTAATCCTTATAAAAATATACAATTCTATATTTTTTCTATATTCTATATACATAGTAGGAAATTTTTGTTTGAAAAATTATGAATAAACGGAATTTTATCTAATTTTTACACAATTAGGGCCTGTCTAAATTGGTTAAAAATTGGTTAAAATTCCAAATTTTGACAAGCAAATACGAAATTTTGGCATTAAAATTCACCTTTTACAGGTGACGAAAATTTAACTTTTATGTCAAAATTTCATGACGGTCTGAGCCAGCTATAAATTTTGGCAAAAGAGTTAAATTTCATTCTAACCTAAAAAAATATTTTAATACTTGCGTAAAAATTAATTGTAATGACAATATTTCAATTAACATAAATTGCATATTAATTATAGGGAATGTGGAAATATCTAAATCTGCATTGATTGTTTTTAAAATATTCCAATAAAATGGTTATATGTGGGAAAAATTTTCACGATTTCTACTCATCTTGAATTTAATTTTTAATTTGAATTGTCAAAAAATTTTAACCAATTTAGACAGTGTAAAAAATATTTACCTCAGTAAAAATTATTTCACCTTTTTTTATCTTTTTAACTTTTTAACCAAATTAGACAGGCCCTTAAAATCAATTTTGATTGTAAATTTGTCCACAATTCTGTCTAAAATTAAATTTTTTGACATATTCATAAAATTGTTAAATTAGAATTTATAATTTAACTAAAACTAAAATTTACACCAAAATTATTGAATATTATCATTGAAATCTCGAACACTTTTTCTTGTAGATCCTAGTAGAAGAATTCGGCAAGATAGAACCGATACTAATTTGATTTCGTTTATTTAGTAAGTGGTATATAATGTCGACATTCTATGACCGTGTATAAAAGGACCTTGCGGCGATATAGATACCCTCTCACTACTTTCAAACCAATTAACAAAACTTATCTTTCAACATCAATTATCATTTTCGAGAACACAAATTTACCTAAAATGTCAACAGCAACAAAAGAAACTTTTATTAATTCAATTAATTTCAACAATTAAAACATCAATTTTATTTTTCCCCGATATTTTTACTAATTTATTGGTGCACATAAATTTTTATTCCATCCTTATTGCCAACAAAATGCTGCTTAAGTTTAACCATAAATAATCCTTTTTTCAAAAACTATTTTTTATATTATAGTTTTCAATTTCAATTTTTATAAGCGTTTTCTATACACAATTTATTTACTCCTGTCTAAAGTATCCTTATACTTACCACTAGACGGAAAAAAGAAAGAAAAAAAAAACGCCACAAGGGGGCGGTAAAATGATGTCAAGTGTTTCACTTAAACGTTTTTTGTGCTATGTTCCTTTTTTTTATGATTAAATTATTTTCCTTACAAAAACAAAAACAAAAACCAAAATTTATATCGATTTACTTTAACATTTTAACAATTTGATTTTACTATCGAATTTAGTGGTTTTTTCTTTCAATATATTTCTTCTTCTTCTTCTTTATATTTATCCTTAAAAGAGTCCTTTTTTTTTTTTGCAGACAGTACACAAAGTAAAAAAAAAGGTCAAGTGGCAAAAGGTTAAAATTGGTTTATTGGAAGGATATAAATAGAATTTTTTTTATTTTATAGAAATTTAATGCAATGAAAATGTCCTTTTTTTTGCCTTCTATATATATATATATAATGGAAATTGTAACTTCAATTTTGATTTTTATATGCAAGATAAAAAATGAAAAAGTTAAAAACGAAATTTTTCTATACACGCACATTTTTCAGTGTATTTTCACTTAAAAGAACCCAAGAAAAAGGATATTTGATGCTTTCAAATGACAATTGTGTATATATATATATGGTTAAATGAAATTGCAAAACAAACTAAATATTATGAACTTAAGACAATTGATTTTGAGGCGTGTAAAAGGACAATTGCGATTATTTGTGGTTTGTGTTTATTACTTGGTTTTATGGTTTCGTTTGGTTTCTGGGTTGTGGGGTTAAAAGTACATATATATATAGTCAATTGAATATTTTTGGGTAAAATAATAATACATATGTATGTGTGTGTAACAAGTGTTTTTTATTAAGAAATTTTTTTATAGGGAAAATATAATTTTCATATTACAATTATGTTTTTCTATCATTTATGGTTTTATATGATTATATATGGTAAATGTTTAATTTCATATCATTAGTATTGGTAAAAGGAGATAAAATGTCTTATTAAAGTATATTTTCATTAGAAAATACGAAAAAATTTTGTAGAAAAATTAATTTTTATTGAAAATTATATACAAGAAAATTAGCTTTTATTACTCATTTAAATATTCAAATTTCAATAAATTTTCTTTTGTAAAATTTCTAAATTCATTTTCAAATGAATTACAATTACAAATTACATTTTTTGGTATACAAATTCTACATTCTTTGACGGTCGGACTAAAGTCAAATTAAATAAGATTTAAACATAAAAAAAATCCATTTTCATATTCATAAAAAAATTATGATGATTTTATCAAAAAAAAAATTTATGTAATTTATAGAAATTTTATTTGTAACTAATTAAAAATTACACAAACACGCAAAATTTTGGAATAACTATAAAAAAATTTATCTTTACATTTTCTCATTTCTGGTACACTAGAAATTATTTCGTTTGTCTATTAGGCAAATATTTATAACCCATAAAAAATTTATCAAAATTTTTTCTTGTTATACATACATTAAATATCCTTCAAGAAGGACTTCTCTTCAGTTATACGAATAAGAAAAATTTGCTGACAATTTAATTAGGTTTTTTTTCCATTCGTAAGAAAAAAAATTATTTAATTTCTTTTTGCCAGAAGAAGAAAGAAAAAAAGAGAAAATTGTAGGAAAAAGAATGGAAACAATTATTTAAGATAATCAATAAGTAATTTTTAATTATAGTGGGTTGAAAAAGAAAAGGAATATAATTAAAAATTGTTAGTATTTTAAGGACTTTTCAATTTAAATATAATTTCTTCTTATTAAATTAGTTTTCTGGTCGTTCTGTCTGTCAGTTTGATGTAATTTTATCAAAACTCTTTATGTAATCGAGTAAATATAGGTAAATGTGTGTGATAGAAAAGTTTGAAACATTTTGAAATGAAATTAATTTAAATTTCTTCCGGTAGATGACGCTAATTAGCCCACAAAAATTGAAATATAATTATTTAATGGCTAGAATTTGACCCGAAAAATCAATAAGTCCTAGGCATAGAAAATTCTATAATTCAAACTCCTCTTACACTAGAGGCGCTGCCTATTTCACAAATTGTGGTTCTTGGTTTTGCTAATAGTAAATATACCACCATACTAATTTCCTATAAATATATACTTTTAAATTTTCTGCCACTAGACGGCGAAATATTAATATAATTTTTCTATATTATTATATTTTTAAAGTAAACAGCAAATATTTTTTGACCTAAATTTTCTTAAAGTAAATTTATTTTTCATTAATATATAATTTAAAATTATAAGTAAATTCAAATAAATGATAAAACAAAATTGAAATTTTTAATTTAAATAAACAAAATTCAAAACTAGAAAATATAATTAAATGAAAATCAATATTAAAATCTCTACAACAAAAATTTCTCGAATCATAAATTTTTCATATTATTTGATTTATATTTTAGAGAGAAAATTCAATATTTTTTTTCGTTATTAAATTTATTTATTTTTTTAATAATAATTAAATTTTTTTTTTTGTAAAACTCCTCGATAACTTTTTGATCTTTACTTGTGGTACTTTTATATCAAAATAAATGAAATAAGAAAAAAACTCGATTATATCTAAACCAGAAATTGCTCCTTATGAACTCTCGTTGTACCCTTTTTCATTTTAAAAGTGCACATAAATAGAAACTTGATTTTTTCCTGATAAATAAGTTTTTCTCTTAATAATAATAATTTTATCATATTTTCAAAATTTATTTACAATTTTTTATTTATCTAAATTTTATAATATTGCAAATATATATTTTATATACTATTAAAATTTTAATATGTATATAGCATTTTCCGGTCGAATTCGTCTTTTTTCAGATCAAATTCTTTGATCGGAAAAATTATTCTTCAAATTCGTCTTTTTCTCACATCAAATGCGACTTTTTTCTGAACAAATTCCTTTTTCGGATCAAATTCTTAATTTTCTGATCAAATTCGCCTTTCAAGATTAAATTGGCCTTTTTTCACATCAAATTCGTCCTTTTTCGAATCAAATTCGTCTTTTTTTTAGTTCAAATTCGCCTTTTAAGATCAAATTGGCCTTTTTTCACATCAAATTCTTCTTTTTCTGACCAAATTCGTTTTTTTTTTTTTCAGATCAAATTCGACTTTTTTCAATTCAAATTCGATTTTTTTCACATAAAATTCGTCTTTTTTCTGAACAAATTCCTTTTTCGGATCAAATTCATCTTTTTTCTGATCAAATTCGCCTTTCAAGATCAAATTGGCCATTTTTCACATCAAATTCGTCTTTTTCTGATCAAATTCCTTTTTCAGATCAAATTCTACTTTTTTCAGTTCAAATTCACCTTTTTCAGATAAAATTCGCCTTTTAAGTTCAAATTCCGTTTTTTTCAGATCAAATTCACATCAAAGTAAAATTTGATTTCATAAAAGATAAATTTGATCTTAAAAAATGCGAATTTGACCCGAAAAAAGACGAATTTGATCTTAAAAAATGCGAATTAGACCCGAAAAAAGACGAATTTGACCCGAAAATGCTACACATATTAAAATTTATTTATATGCATAATAAATAAAATATGTAAAATTGAAGAAATTATTAGTTTTTTTTTTTGCATACCAAAATGAAAAACTTTATTTGGTTTTATTGATAGAAAATTTATAGTATATATATAAATTTTACTAAATATAATCGTACAATATTATTTCATATTGATTATTACTTAAAAAGATAAAATTTTGAAATGATGAAATTTTCCAAAAACCATAAAATATTATTTTATCTGTGTAAAGTGTTTTTATATATAGACAGACAAAAAAAAATATCTACTTACTCTTAACAAGTTATTTTGAAAGTTCAATTGAAAGAGTAATTGTACTTTGAGAAGTTTATGTCTGTGTCTGTCTATGGGGAAAACTTAATATTAATATTAAGTAAAATTTAATATATTTTCATATTTTTTTGATGAAAATAATATTTTCCAATATTTAGATAAAAAAAAATTAATATTAGATTATAAACAGATTTTAAAAGTTTAATTTTGTTGTAGAGTTTTGGAAAATAATTTAAATGACATTAATTGAAATTCTAATTTTAAGTAGGATTTTGATTAAAAATTTTGATTTTATTTAATGGTATTCAAGTAGTTTAGCACTTATGTTGATTTAGTGGTAATTTCGAAAGACTTAAATATAATTACAGCATAAAATAGAAAATACATGAGTCTATCTGCCTACCACAAAGAACTCCTCCCAAAACGACTAGCAGTAGCCGCCACATATGACATTTGATTTTTTGATGAAATATTTTTAAAAGAAATGAAAGAAAATCAAGAGATTATATTGATATTTTCATTCGACATTTCTCAATTATCATTTTTGAGATTATCTACACAACCTTGTTTATCTAAGAATGATTTTAAATATATGGAATGGAACAATTTTGTATTTCTGTCTCTTTTTCTTTGAATTTTGAAAAACTGTGTCGAATGCCAGAAATCTGAATGAAAATTTCATCGATGTAGTATATGTGTACTATGTATACGTATAGGGATCGTAAGGAATATCACATATTAATATCGTAATCTTATCATTTGTTTTCCTTTCTACATATAATTTGAGAAAGTACACTACAAATGAAACAATTTTCGCAGAAAATATGTATAGTCCCACTGCTAGTATATTCACTGCCACATATGCTATTAATTCACTAATACTTTCTACTTATATATATTACGTCATTTAATATAATTTAGTTTTGGAAAATTTGCGCGGCAGAAGTGAATTTTAACCACTGTGATTAGTAATTTATTTGCAAATTCTTCAAAAGTCAAAAATAAAGTATCTAAACACACAAGTAGAATGTAGAATTCATCAGATAGTGATAGATGAAGAGTATTTTATGTTACATAGCAATTTAATATTACAGATAAATCAACATTTAATATTCACATATTTACACTCTAATAAATTTTTACTACAATTAATGTGGGTAATTTAGGTGCCTACTTCGAATGTAGCAAATTAATTTTACTGAATACAGGAGCAATATGTCCTCGCATCTATTAGTAAATTTACTTGTAGTAAGAGTAAAATTTACTCTCCAAAGGAAGTACATATTGCTACTTTAATTGTACTAATTCTAAACTTAAAGAGTATTTTCTTAAATAGAGTAATATTTAAAAAGTAAAAAATATACGGTATATACATATATATATATATATATAAAATATATATAAATATAAATATATATATATATATAATATATATAAATATAAATTATATATATATATATATATATATATATATATATATATATATATATATATATTGCATCCAGGTTGATATTTTTATTTCATCTAAAAAATAATAAACACTTAAAACATTAATTCAGTAATTTTGTGTATTTTTATTTTTAATGAAAAATAATTAAATTTTAAGTAAATTAAATTTTTTTAATTGTTAATAGTTATTAAAAAATTATCGACTGTTGTTACAAAAATTATTCAAAAAATTCCTAAAAATATTTTTGGAAAATAAAATTTTCTTTAAATTAAAAATTTAATTTATGTAGTACAACTAATTTTAATTTTGTATTTTTAAATGCTGTCATTTTTTGTTATTAATATTTTTCCTTTTTTTGTTTGAATTTTTATTCCAAATTTTCCAATACTTAGAAAACCATTTCATATTACAATGTATATTAACATAGAAGTTAAATATATTATTTTAAATTATATACATTATTAATTAAATATTATCATAAAAATTGGTTTTTTATTACATATTATTATTTAATTATTTATTATAATCTTTTATAATTTATGAGGTGTCACTCCGAGAGTATAGCAATTTTATTTAGATTTTTTTCTTTAAAAATGAAAAATATTTATATTTAAATCATGATCAGAACAATTATTTTAGTAAAAAAATAGTAAATCTTTAATTAGATTTCACATCATTTAATTTTTTTATTAAATTATTAATTCTATTAATATTATTAATATTTTTTTTTTGTCCTCGTATTACTTCAGGATAATAATCAAAAAAAAACCTTACAATAAATTCTAAGGACAGTGAAATCTTTTTTGGATACTCAATATTAAAAGTATAAAAAAAGCATATAGCATGTGCTGCAAAATTTATTAAGCTTGAATTTTTATCGGACATGACTATCTCGTTTTCAATAAAAATATAAAATGTGGAGTCTGAATTCAAGAAAGATGTATCTAAAAATAAAAAATATAAAGTATTAGTGCATGTTTATTGAAGTCCTTTGTGGTAAAACTATATTCGAAAATTAATATGATGTTTCAAATTATGTACAAAAGCTTTAAACCATATGCTTATTAAAAACTATAAAGTTATATGTATATAAATATTTGAAATGCTTTTGTAGTTCGTTCAAAACAATGTTAATTTTCAAAGGCAATTGTACTGCAAATGACATAGTCCAGAAGAAATATTAATAATAATAATTACATACCAGCTATGGCAATCCACGGTGTATTTGTAGAGGGCGACTTCAACTTAATCTCATCAAGATTTATTCCAAACTGAAAATTTATAATAAAGATTTAATATAAATTTATGTTTTCAAATTATTTTTTGAGTTAAAAGAAACATATTATTTTTATATTTAGGCAGTATTACAATTTAAACTCACCTTAAAATGCATAAATAGGCAATCAGGATCTTCTTTAAAATAAGCTACAATTGCTGTTAAAATTGACTCATCTGAATCGTTGCATTTAAAATATTTAAGTAAATGATCTTTTTCAGAATAAAATTTTTTTCGGTAATTTTCAACGTTTAAATTCATCAGCTGATTGAAATGCTTATGCAAACATTCCACATCAAATATAAATGGCCATTCATCCTTTATTTTTTGAATGGTGGGAATATTTTGATAATTGTTGAAAAATTTTCTCTGTATATAATATGTCTTTTCCATCAGACTTTTGATTTTATCTTTTTCTTTATTTGTACTTGCAACAGAATTAGAATGCATTTCAATAAGGACTTGCTGCATTTGTTCCAAATTTGTATCAGATTCTAAATCTGCTGCTGGTTGCCAGTTAGAACAACTATTTTTTAAATTGTTAACTAATTTCCTTTTATTAATTGGAATATTTTGTTGCTGACTAGTAGAGGCTATTGAACTTTTGTGAGGTTTGTTTAAATAATTATTTTTATTTTTAAGTTTAGTAATTAGTGTTGTTGGTGTGAGTGACAAGATATGACCAGCAGCGTCTCTTTCTATGAATGATTCTGGATAAGCTTCAGCAGCTTCTCTAGCAATTCTTCGAAATATATTCATAGGAATATAAAAAGACATTTTCCTTAATTCATGCAGTACAATTTTAACAAAAGTATCCAGATGTTTTCCCAGATTTACTTTTTTGGTTAATGCATCTGAAATTTCTTCTGGCATGTTGTCCCACTTAATTTTATAGTTACGAAAAAGCTGATGACATTGTTCATTTGAACTCGAAGTACATGAGAGTGCCGTACTTGACATAGTTAGTGTTGTAGCTAAACTACATTCCGAAGATAAATCGTCTGCTTGGCATGTTGACACAAATTTTTGAATGGATGTTTCAGATTCAATCGATGATGGTATCAAATTTACAGTATCATCAACCGAATATACTCCACTAGTTAATTGTGTAATATCCGAAAAAGCACTACTTGTCCAAAATTCTGTCTGTCCTAAAGCCATGAGAAGTGATTTTTCTTTAAGATGATATTCTAAAACTTCATCGTCTAAAATTTCACAGCCATTGCTTTCCAATACTAAATATGATCCATATATTCCATATTGTAAGGCTAAACAAAATTAAATCAAATTAAGATACTTATATATACAGATTAAAAAAAACTATAAAAATTTACCTTTTTCAAGAACTTTTGCGATTTGTGCAAAGCACATAAAGCTTTTTTTTTGCTTTCTGTCGGAGCTACAAATCTGCACCATTAATTTTTCCATTTTGTGTTTAATATTGAATTTTCAAACGATGATATAATCTTATAATTTATTCTAGTATTACTTTTTTATTTTAAATAAAATATAACTATAACTCATTAACAAATTAATATTAGTTTGTTTTTAAAAATTATTAAAATTTTATATTCTTAGCATACTATAAAGTTCGGTACAAAAAATTCTTATCGATCATTAATGATTATTGTTTTTATAGTTAATCTAAATTTTATAATTAATACATATTAGTTTAAATTATTAATATATTGAAAAACAAATCTTGTGAATCATTAAAATTATATTTTTTTATAATTAATTTAAATTTTATAATTAAATATAACTTTTTTACCAGATTATTTTTATATCAGCTGAGGAAAACTACATATTGGCGAAAAATACTTTTTTTTATTGAATTCAACAATATGGATAGGTTGATGAATTAAAATTTTACTAGTTGCGTGGTAAATTTCATCGTCTTCATAATTCTCGTAAAGCAATGAATTTTCGTTATACCACATTTTGGTAATTAGTCCTTTAAAAATACTTTTTTTATAATTTTCATCAATAAAAATCAAATCAATACGAAGAATATCTATTATTCCCAATTCATCACAATCTATTAAAATATAGTCACCCTTCTTAAATATTGTATTTAAATAACAGATTTTTTCTGTTGTAAAAGTAAATCCTTCTGGAATATAAATATTTGTGATATTTTTTTGAAATAAATCTACTTTGTCACATTGGATTCTTGTTTGAAATCGATCTCCGAATAAAGTAGCTTGCATATGTTGATGGCGCAGTGATAAAGTTAAAGTCACGTTTTTAAAATTTCTAATTGTTTTCAAGGAAGATTTAAAAAATTGATGTTTCTGTTCGAAACCCATCGTCCATAAGTGTCTTAATGGTCCAAGTTGTTTTATAAGATGCGTATAATGATATAAATAATGATGTTTAGGACGGAGTTTTAAATTTGGAAAGCATTGTTTACGATATTCAAAATATATATGAATATAATGCGATAGAAGTGCAATTTGACCTTCGGATATTTCATAAGCACAAATAAGCCTACACATTTCTATCATTGCCGAAAAAAAATTCCATACAGGATCATTATAGTTTGATATATATTGAAAAAATATTAATGGTAGAAGATTTAAAATATGATATATTTCATTTGCCTTTCCAGGTAATTTTTTAGCTGAGTGTTCAATACTAGGAAACGATAAATTCAAATGAAATTTTTTCCTTAAAGATTTTAGAGAGAAATTTAATTTATCAATACTGATTAACTGTTGTTCTGTGAAGTATTTTAATATAGAAAATAAATCGTATGGAATAATTCCTTCAAAAAGATCGTGAGCTATACAAGGCGGCAGTCCGGGATTGCAAATGTGATAATAACTTAGGATATTCAAACAGGAATTAAATTTAATACCTTTAATTGAATTAAGTTCGTTTAAGGATGAATTCAATTCATTTATGCATTCCTGATAATTCTCTTTTGTGCGACTTTCGCATACAGAAAAATTATTTTCTCTTAAAGAATTAATTGTGTAATAACAATATCGACATATATATAATGCTTTACTAAAATTTTCATTGAAGCCTCCAATTTGGTGACTACCCAAATTATCCCCAAGAAAAGCATATAATGTGCCATAATATTTTTGTACGATATTAGTTACAGGATTTAAAATATTAATGCCATTAGTTTCTAATGTTTGTAAATCTTTTATAACTGGACTAAGTATCCTATGAAAACCAAATCGTTTTACAAACCGTTCATTGCAAATTAGTACTAGTTGAATATTTTTAATATTTGCTCGATATTTGACGTTAATATTACCAATCGACATATATACTCCTAGCAATTTGTGTTTCTTTTTTGATGATCCTAACGGATTGCAAGTTTCAAAGGCATCCTGATATAGAATTAATTCAATATTTTTGTTACTAGATTGTAAAAACGAGTTTTCTTTATAAACAGAACCATCGTTGTAGTCCGAAAGCACTTTGACTTGAGAACTTTTAGGTTGACTGAATATTTTAAAAAACAATTTGTCTGACATTAGGGATTTTATTGTTTCTAATATAGGAATGTAATGAAAAAACACTTTTCATGATTTTGGCCAAAACCTAAATCGATTTTTTTTGGCCTAATAAACGCAGCATTTTTTCCAAACAAAGTATTCCGCAAATATGTAGTTTTTAGCTGTAAAATATCTGGCATAATACAATTATTTTTTAATTCTGTAATTAATAAATTTTCATAGTTAAATAAATTTTTTTCGCGACAAATTTTTTTAATAATTTCTTCTTGATTATCACTTTGCTTTTCTAGAATTTGTAATAATTCCTTTAAAAAAAACTGAATTGCAGCATCTGACACTCGAAAATGTGATTTTAGTTTCATAAATAATGTTGAGAAAATATTTTGAGAAGAAATGTTGTTTTGATTAACTATTGAATTGGTTTGTGTGGTAATATTGGTTGCATCCGAATTTAAAAGCTGAATATCAAAGTCTTCTTGCAATATATTTTTACAAGATTTTTGTCTATGTTTTCTACATAGATGTACCCTAAAACAATTTGTATCGGAAAACTTGTACAAACAATTTTCGAAAGGACAAACAATTATCGAATTATTATGCCCTTTAAAATGTTTGCACGTGTGTAGACACATTTCTTGGAAACTTGAAGTTTTGAAATCACAATTTAAAACTTTACATTTTATAAAATTAATAAAATGTGTGTTTTCAGTATTTTTTTTGTGGTTTCTTAACCAATGGCTTTTGTATGAATTATACACAACAAATTTTTTTTCGCAAATTGGACAAGCAAAACATCCATTTTTCTTTTGCCTATGTGAATAGGCATGTGAATTATAATTTTTGTAATTAACTGCATTAAAATTACACATTAAACACTTCATTTTAAATAAAAAGATTTTTATTTTAATATTACCACTATTAAATTCAATTTTTATTTTTCACTTCAATTCAAAAGAAATTCAATTTTTATTTTTTAAATTTTCACACACAAAATTTTTAAAACTGAATGAATTTCTTTCTGGTTTACTTGAAATGAAAACAACAAATTAACGTTTTTACTCTAGAAATCGAGTAATATTGATAATTGTTTGTAGTAATATTCCTCTTAATATACGAATTTTACTCTTTTGTTAGTAAAAATTACTTGCAAAAGAGTAAAATTAATATAATAACAGGAATATTATTGCAAAATAAAGTAAAAAAAACCTATTTAGAGCATTCTTAGTTTAATTATTAGTAAAATTAATCTATTGTGAGGATTTTTAATACAAAAATGAGTATTTGGGGATGTTTTACTCTAGAGAAAGCAATTTTTTACTTCATTTTATAACAAAACCAAAAATTGCTATAAATATAAAAGTAAAAAAACTAGTATTAAAATAGTAAAATTACTCATGTAGCCCTTCGATTTTTTAGAGTGTACACTCTAAATTTTTCTGGTTAAGCTTTCGGTAACAATTTAATTTTTATAGAGTTTAGGCTAGTAAAAAATATAATTTCAAAAGATTTTAACACTAACCTAGTTCAGCAATATCCACTGTAATTTTATAAATTTTTCTACAAGTCGACTATCTCTTTTACTGTAGGTGTAGGAGGTCGCCACAGGAATATAAGATCTTGCTGGGACTCGCACTGCTGTTGTAAAAGGTCTTATAGTAATTACTCTCTCTGTAACAAATTCGACCTATGTATATATACTTGCAAAAATCTTTAAATACTTAGATAATAGACTTTCTGTCCCTCTAGTAGAGGATCGTATAGTTATAATTAGACAAATCTTGAATTGCATAATGCTAAATGTTAAAATTGATTTTATCTAAATTTTATTTAGCTCTATACAATATTTATCTTAGAAGATAACATTCAAATTCCAAACAAATCATATTATATAAATATTTCTTTTATCAAATAACGAGTAGTATTTAGTTCATATTTCCATTTTTATTTAAAAATTTTCCTTGTTAACAACAAAAAAAAACCTGTCAAATACAAATCATTGAAGTGTAACGATATAAAAGTCAAGTAATTCTTTATCTTGTAAATGTATTTCTACTATATACATTCTGGTATATACAAACATTCTACAATCATTTTTTAGGGCTTTTTTTAAAAAAAAAATCCCTTATGTTAACGCTTTTCTGTCCGTCCGTCTCTCCGATGTAAACAATAAAAACCAGTTATTTAACATAGTTACTGTACACACAAGTTTATGATAGACCCACCGACGGAAAGCTTGATTTATTGAGAACCAGCTGTAATTGATAGAATTTTAAATTTCGGCCGGCAGGCGGCGCTATTCGCATTTTTCCAAAACATCTTTTTCCGAATGAAAATTTAATTTTATATAGTAAATGTGCACCAAAAACGAAGTTTGACCACTCGTTGGAAAGATATTTAAGAGTAGAATACGATGTCAGTAACCATATTTCAAATTTATACCGCTAGAGGCGCAAAATACTAAAATATGGAAAAAGAGTTTTCAAAATTTGTTTTCCAATTGTGAATAACCTCCAAAAAATAAAATAGGTTTAATGTCGCATCTGAAATTTAGTAAGTAGTAGTATAAAATCAGTTATAATTTTAATTTCTCCGGCTAGAGGGTGTAACATGTAACATATACTCAAAATATGCAATTACAGTAGATCATTTAAAAAAAGCCCATAATTATAAAACTACTTATCAGTAGTTCGGCTGCGCGGCATTTTTTTTCTTATTATGTCGATCTAAAATTACAAAAAAAAAAAAACATCGATACATTACCAAAAGAAACCTTAGAATAATATTGTACTTGTATATATTTATATCAATTTGTCTCATATTTCAATTGTAAAAGTCAATTCAGAATTTAATTTTATCCTTAAGTAGAGCATGAACAATTTAATATTAAATTTATAATAATATATGAATGAACACAAAAAATCCCAAAGGTATGATGAAATGTGAAAATTGTCGTCAATAAAAAATGTGTAAAGAAGACGAATTAGAAGAAATAGCAGAAAAGAAGAGAACAAAAAAAACCAAACAAAATTGATTAAAAAAATTTCGTTATCCAAAAAAAAAAAACGAAAAACTTTAATTTTTGTTTACATTTTGATTAAGAATGCAGACAGCAAAAGGAAAATTCTACTTATATAGAAATTAAGTTTTAGAATCCTTTTAATTTTACGAATAAATTTTACCGGAATATTAAGGACGTTTTTCTTCTTTTGAGAAATTTTTTCTTATTTAAAGAAAAAACTTTGAAATTTAAAAAGTTTTATTTTTTTTTGTCTACACATGAAAAAATTTGATGAAAAATTGAGATTAAATAATAGTTTTAAAAAAAAAATTACAAAGTTTTTTTCCTTGTGATGAGGTTAAAAGCGATTTAATTTTTATTTTTTTTTTTGTTATAGTTTAAATATTTTCATTTTAATTGAAGAAAAGTAAAAAAATTAGACGAAATATTTCAATAATCGCGAGTTAAATTGATCTTAAATTTTGAATAATTCATCAAAAATATTGAGTGAAATTATTGATTTTATTAAGAAATTGTGGATAGAGAGATCGTTTGTAATTCAAAAACTATAATTATGATTGATAAATGAATGAAGATTTATACTTATTTTAAATCAAAGTTTTTACTATAATCATGACAGTAAAGAGCAAAAATTACTGATCCTTTTTCGATTTTGTCTATAAATTTGGATAGAAAAAGAGGGATCCGCGTACACTGAAGCTAACAAAAGCTATTGAATCTTCGATTTTCACAACTATGGAATATTTTTGCTACCCATTATGATTCAAATCTAATTTTCACGATCCTTCTCGTAATTGAAGTAATAAATTAGCTTCGCGCGATGAATCATTTTCACAAATATTCTTTAATGTTCGGTGGAATTTTCTGCTAGTCTAAATGATGTGCTAGTCTAGGCTGTTTTATTATCACGCTTCGTCGATTTTTCACTTCGCCAACAGCAACAGAGACAGTCCAATTTTCGTTGCTGTTAAATGTAATTCCTTTTAATTTGAAAAAGTCTCTTAGCTATTTAAAAAAAAAATAATTCATTAACCTCTGTCATCTATATTTACTTTTATCATATTTCCTCTGTTAAAAATTTCATCTTTACAAGGATATAAAAAGGATATAACTTTTTTTTTTTATATCTCACTCTTTGTTTCTGTCAGTGTTTCTTATCCAAATGAAATAAAAGTCATTTTTTTTCTCTGTCAAACTCAAAAAGAAAAATATAATTTATATTATTATATTCACCATTTTCAGTTAAATATACTACTTTTTTTTTACTAGATCCTTTTAAAAGGAATCATGTAAAAGGATTTAAAGTAAAATACAAAAAAAAAAAAAAATGCTGACGCTTGTATTTAAAGATATATTGACTGTATAATATTTTTTTTTGCCATTTCCTTTTTTTTTGTCGATATTTCATTGTCCGAATCATTTACATCTTTCAAATTTTTTTTCCAAAAAATTCTCCTACATCCACAAAAAAAAATAAATTACAGTGGAATTTCTTTCTGTTCTTGTCATAATATCAAATGAGCTTATACACACACACACACAAACATACCAAAAAAAAAAAAAAGGATCAGCTAATTTTTCTTTTTTGCCATTTAATAATATTAGAGGCTAAAAAAAAAATTTTTTGGGAGTTAATTGACTCTAGGATTTTTGGTACAATTAATTTTAAGGATTAATTAAATGTTTTGCCCTCAAAAGAGAATTTCCTTTTTGTTTTTTGTTTTTGTGACATGAATAAAGAAAAATTATTTGAAATTTAGCAAAATTAGGTATAATAATTATTAAAGTGACCATTTAAATACAGATTCTAACTAAAGTATAAAAGGATGGGGTCTTAAGGTTATAAAAAAAAGTTTTTTTTTTTATAAAAGTGAAAAAGAAAAAAAGGGTTTTATTAGTCAAAAAGGATAATCATATAAAATTTTTGAGCTAAAATTTTTTTTTTTTTTTTAGTATAATTTTAGACAAATTTTCCAGTCCGACTGGTTATAATAATCAGTCCAGTTAGCTATATGAGATTTAAGGCCGGCGCAGAATTGGGGCTTTAATCGAAAGCGTGTTAACTTTAACTTTTATTAACGCTAGCGGAAAAAGCCAGACTTCGCAAAATTCTAGTGTAGATTTTTTTTATATTTGTCAAATTTTCCTAATTTTTATGTGATTTTCCAGCAAGTTTTTGCCTTCCATTGTTAAATTTTGTTTTTTGACAAGATTGCGCCTCCCAATATTAAAATAGTCTAGCGCTGGCGTTAATTTTTCAACTTGTTGAAAGCCAGCGCTGGCGTTTTTTTCATCTAGCGTTAACTGCTGGTATTGTGTTCGCTTACATTGATTTCCATATGTTGAAACTTTTTTTAAGTTAACGCTATCGATTAAAGCCCCAATTCTGCGCCGGCCTTTAACAAGAAAAAAAAAATCGTTTTTTGGTGGTGTTTTTTTTTTTTTGGGTGCCGTGACAGATTGTAATAAAAAGAAAATGATGAGGACATTGGACTTTTTTGTTGTTGTTGTTATAATCATAATATTTAAATATTTATATATATATGTATATAAAAACTGTGCAGGAAATGTTAATGCCAACAAAAATCTTCTATTTTATGTATATAACAAAAAAAAAAAAGGATTTTTCTATAGTTTTTCACATGTTAAATGATGAAATGATGTAATTTATTTGTGGTTTTAATGGTCCTGAAAGTTATTTATATATATATATGGTTTTTATTACTAGAAATTATTATAAATTTGTCAAAATAGGCTTTTGTCAAGCCCAGTATATATATGCGAAAATATTTTGTGATATATTTCACTGTAGAATTCGTCATTTTCTTTGGTATTAAAGGAGTGGTGAGTGTAAAATTTAAATATTTATGTAAAAATCATAATTATCATCGTAGCTATAATATAAAATTTCAATTTTTATAAGAATCATTAAAAATTGAACAAACAATCTTTCATTATTTTGATTATTCCATTAATACACCAAATACAAGGTGAATGCTTCTTGGCGCCCCTAATTATAGTTTTACGTTTAATGGGTAAACCAGAATGTGAACATTTAACCATTTTTGACTTCGTTTCGCAGAGGTTCATTCAATCAAGAAAATATTAAGTCAAAATTTTATATTAACATCGAATGGAAAATCGATCCATTTTCTAAGAAAATCTATTATTCCTTCAAATCTGGAATCGATGAACAACAGTCTTTTTAAATCCTGCTTTTCCTCGATCTCGTGTCGAATGAATTACAATTTTCTGCATAATACTAATTAAACGCCTAATGTTATGCTCATAGAAATTTCCTCCACTTTCTATTGCTGCTCCACATTAATTATGAATTTACGTTGTTGAATTTGACCGCTTAAATTTCTATTTTTTAACCATCATGAAAAAGGTGTCCTCGTACAAACTTGGTCAAATTAAAAGATTTTTCAATTTTGTTTATGGATAGTTTTGTTCTAAGCACACAAACCATCAGCACAATGTTATCTCTTAAGCCTGAGTGATGATTCAGTTGTGAACAACGGAAACTAATCCGTAAGACTTTTACAGGCTTTTAGCAAGCCGCTAAGCGGTGATATTTTCACAACTAAAGTCAAATTTTCAAGAATATTATAATTTTTCTTGAAAATATATCTGCTGGCTTCAAACACTTATATTCTGCTTTGTCCTTAAGTTATCCGCCTAATCCTTTTTTATATTAATTTCTAAATATACCTTGAATAGATTGTGACTTTTAAATTATAATTTTCAAAGAAGAAATAGTATTTTTTTAAGGAAAATTTTTTTGTTAGAGATAAGAAAATCTTATTCCTTGTTAAATGTTGTTTATAAGTAAATATATTTTATAATATTTATGCAAATATATTTCATTTATTTTATAATTAAAGTAAAACTTTTCGTTTAGCAGCAAAACAAAAAATGATTTTAAAATTATAAATGATAAGACACAAAAATGAAATTTATATAATATAAAAAAATTTGCATAAAAAATGTTTGTTAAAATAATTATACTACCTACATCCTTTTTAGGGCTTTTTTCCCAAAAAAAAATCCCTTATGTTAACGCTTTTTTCCGTCAGTCTGTCCGTCTGTCCGTCCGGTGTAAACAATAAAAACCAGTTATTTCATATAGTTATTGCATACTCAAGTTTATGATAGATCCATCGATGGAAAGCTTGATTTATTGAGAACCAGATGTAATTGATGGAATTTAAAAATTCGGCCGGTAGGCGGCGCTATTCGCGTTTTGCCAAAACATCTTTTTCCATATAAAATTGTAATTTTATATAGTAAATGTGCACAAAAAATTAATTTTATATAGTAAATGTGCACAAAAAGACCACACGTTGGAAAGGTAGTTACGAGTAGAATACAATGCCAGTAAATGTATTTCAAATTTCTACCGCTAGAGGCGCTGAATACTAAAAAATATAAAATGTTAATATTCTGAAAATGTGTTTTCCAATTGTCAATAAGCGCCAAAAAATAGGTTTAATGTCGCATCTGAATGGTAGTAAGTAATAGTGTAAAATAAAATCATAGTAATAATTTTAATTTCTGCAGCTAGAGGGTGCAAAATATACTCCACATATGCATTTAGAGTAGTTGAATTTAAAAAAAGCCCATAATTATAAAACTACTGATCAGTAGTAGTTCTTCTGCGCGGCATTTTTTCAATTTGTTTTAATTTCAATTAATTTTTCACTGAAAAGAAAATTTTCACTAATTTTTCTAGCTTTAATTATTATATTTATTAAAGAAAAATTTTTGTAAAGCAAAATTTTTGAATTATAAATTACAAATTTAAATAGAAATTCTTGTTCATCATCAATTTGAAGAGTTTGTCTTTCTATTATACCAAAATTTTTGAGTACTTATAGCTTTTCCTAATATTATAAAAACATTTAATTATAAATTAAATTACTATATGGGTAACTGACATACCGTATAAAATATATTTTTTAATATATTAATTAAAATGTCAAAGTTTTCTTGCAAAGAATTTTTCTTGTTATAACATAAAAAAATAAATAAAATTTTGATTTGAAATTTTTTTCTTTTAAGAAAAATCACAGATACTTTTAATTACCATAGTAAATAATATATGTGTAATATACTTATTAAAAATGGAGAAAAATTATTAAATATATAATTTCTTTTTTTTTTTTTTTTTTAAAAATAAATTCTACTCCTTTTTCATAAATTTTTGTTTAACATAATTTTTATAATATTTATAATTGAATAATAGAAAAAAGTATAAAATTTTTGAAAAGCAATATTGATATTATTAAAATCATTTTTGAAATGATTTCATCATAAATTATTATACAATAAAGAATTTCAAAATTAAATTAGGAATTTTTCAAAAATTAATTAAATTAAATCGTTTTTCCCGAATATAATTTTTTTTTTTTTTTTTAGGAATATTTAAAAAATTATCGTGTAGGCAAAATAAGTACTCAGCACATGCGACATATTTTGGTATTAGAACGGCAAAATTTTAAATAAACGACAGATTTATATAGCAATTATGTAGTTCAACATCAAAATATTAGATAAACTGTAATAATTAAATTTCTCATTTGTCGTGACAACAACATAATTTATCGCATTGAATATACATATATTTTGTCGTGGAGCAAATTGTCATTATGGAAAACATAATTTGTTATGCCCTGCCAATTACATTTTCCCCTATTTAAATATTTTTGAAATTTAGAATTCGGATTGATAAAATTTATTTAAAATACATTGATAACTCGAAGCGTTCTAATTAGTTAAAACTTCAATTTCAGAGCATTGGTATTTTTGCTCTAGTCTAGAGTAGTTTTATAAATCAAATTGTATAATATAAGAATATATTTTTTAACCATAAATTCAAATTTTAATTGCACGTTTTTGAAATTTAATTTAAACATAATTTCAAATATATATTTGAAACATTATTAACTAAATTTTTGCCTAGTTTATATTCGTATTTCGGATTAAATCAAGCTCTACAATAAGTCGTATTCGATTTTTAGCTAAAATTTGTATACTTCAGAGTAAATATTCATACTCTGGACTGTATATTAAATAAATTTTGTGTTCTGGATTATTTATAATATAAACGAATCGGCCGTCGTAGAAAGAGTGAGTCCTTCTGGGTAAAATTGTCGAAGATTAGAGAATCAACTATATACTCAAAATAATTGAATTTTTTCACCAAAAATGTCTAATTTAATCTGAAAATGCTATATTTTTAAATAAAACCCACAAGTCCCCCAATATAACAAAAAAAAATTATAAAATTTCATCCTTAAAATTAAAAAATGTTTAAAAATAAAGAATTTTCCACTTTGACTTTTCCTTATATATAACATAAAATATATATATGTTTATGTCGTCGGTTGGGTTAAAGTAACATATTATTATAGCAAAATATAATTAAGTTATATTCTTGTAAATTTATACTGTATTTTTTTTTTTTTGTATATGCCGCCACCCTAAAAATATTCTCCCTGTCTTAAATTTCCTAAAATAATATCTTTAGAAAAAAAAAAATTAATTTTCCTACATCAAAAGAGTTTTTCCATATATTTATTTTTCATAATTGAGTTTTTCCTTACCAATTTGTTTTTTTTTTTTTTATTTCTCATGTATGTTGTAAATTACATTTTCCTCCCCTAACTCATATTATGTATAGGATAAGAATATTACATATATACGTGTACGTATATATAATACAAATTAAGATCTGTGTTATTTTCGTCCTTTTTATTTAATCTTTTGGATAAATTTAACAAAATTATATTACATAATTTACGTATTCACGTATGTGTAAAAGCGTATCCTTGAAAAAAAAAATTGTTATGTGAAGAAAAAAACGACGACGACGACAAGGAAAAAATTTCTTAAAATAAGAAAAAGTTTTCGCTATAAAATTAACCCACAATCCTTAATAAAAAGCTATAATCAACCTAAAAATTGTTTTTTTTTTGTATATTTATGAATTATCAATGTATTTGTACTATAATTTTATATGTCACTATATGACGAGTGAATGTGTATTAGTTAGATTAAATTTGTATATAAAAAATTAGTTAGAAAATAATTTTTTCTGTCTTCTTCAAATTTCTATAAAAATATTTTTTCGGTTAGTGAAATGAATTGGAGAGGGGATAAAAAATTTTTCGGTGGTAATTTTAAATGGTTTCTTATACATATTTTACAAATTTTCTTTAATTTTATTACCTTAGTTAGAAGGAGTATAATTGTGTAAAATTAGGGTGTTTTTTTTATTTGTTTCTTTTAAAATCCTTAATTGGTGCGCGGTGTTTTTTTTATCAATTTCGTAATATAATATTTTGTCCAATCGAAAGGACATGGAAAGTGCTCATTTACTCATTTCAGATCACACTTAAATCAAGAAATTCATTCAATTCATAAAGGATTAAATTAATTTATATAGATTGAGTTTTGATCTCTTCCAGCTACAAAAATGATTAAAGAATAGCCAAGACTGTTAAAATTTTTTTGTTAAATATAATTTAGATCTTTAAGTTTTTCATAATTACGCCTGGAATTAATAAACTGAATTTGTTGAAAAGGATAACTAATAGTTGAAAGTTGTAAACTTTCGAAAATTTCAGAAAAAATTCAAATAAATTTGAAAATTTTAAGAAATTTGAAATGATTTTAAAATTTCCAAAAAAATATTTTTAATTATTCTACAAAAGTAAAAGATTTTCAAATTTCTGAAAAAGGACACATGTCCAAAATATAATGTTAAAACAATAATGTAACGCGATTAACTTAATGTTTCCACAATAAAAATTATGACAAATCCTTTAAATTACATTCTAACATGAAATTTACATTCAAAACTTTCACAAAATTCTGAAATTTTTTTAATATTATTTATTATTATTTATTTTTTTTTAAAGGATATTTTTGAATTAACTTATTTACTGTCTTACGAATCATATAATGATGTTAACTGGCCCTTACACCGTTATATATATATATAATAGCTAGGACATTAATCATTTAATTTCCAATATATGGAAAATTGGTGGTTAAATGATTGATGTTCTAATAATGTACGAATGCTTTTTTTTTAATATTTTTCAATTTTTCGTTTACCAATATTCAAGGACGAAATTTTTGTATATCATCTAAGATATATAGCAAAAATATAATTCGTATTTACATAAATATTGGAAAAAGCCTTTTCAAAACCTCTTCAACATAATATATCATTGACTACAAAATTTGTCTCCACCGAAAATGTATTTAAATGAAAATCCTCCAAAAATTGCAATAAAAATATTTACAATTTAATTGAAACACTCTGTATACACACATTTCAATTGTTTGTATATTACAAAAAATTATTGGCTTAAGGATGTTTATTTATTATATACACAAACATATAAAAAAAATGAAATTTTCTCTTTTTTTTTATTATTATTATTATATAACACACAAAAAAGAAAAAGAAAATAAGTATAATATTTCCCTGTCAGAAATTACCCACTTCCGATTTCCGTCATCTTACGCAAACGTAAATATATACGTACATATATATATAAAAATTCCTTTCAATAACCATGAAATGTGGTTACCAGATTAATACTATATCTAAATACACATATAATAATAATTTATACTTCTAACTAATTATAAAGTAACCTTAAATATTTGTACATATCCTGTGGTTAACATATACACATAAAACATTATAAATTTATATACTTTACTTATAGGAACAAACAATTTTACAGTCCTTTAAGAAAATCGTAATATTTTGTTATAATATATTTTTAGACTCTCTCTCATTTTTAATTTTTTTTTTTTTTTATAAACAATTTTCAGATTAAATTAACCCTTTTTTATTATACCATACCATTTTCATTATAATTTTATTCATTTTTCAGTTAGAATTGATCATTTTTTTTTAAATGAATAAAACGTTTTCTTGACTAAAAAAATATTCAAAGAAATATTCCTTTTAGTCTAAATTTTGAAAAATGATTAAAAACAAAATCAAAAATGTTAAATTTTTCAATGAAAGTGAAAAATGAATAAAATTTTTTGAATTTTTTTTTTGTGCTTCACCATCGCGAAATTATGTAATTTGAATTATTATCGTGATTTTCACCAAAATCAAGTTCAAAATCATGAAATTTCCAAAAAATTAAGATGATTTTGAAATCACATCAAAAATTTTGTAATTTTGTAGAAATCATATGTTCAAAATCATGTCAGAATCGAATGTTAAATGTCAAACGAAATTATCTAAAATCTGATGTGAACAGTTCGACATAATTTCGAAATCACATAATTACGCGCTGCTGAAAACATGCTATTAAACAAAATTTAATTAAATTTTAAAAAATAAATTTAATTCAAGAAAAAACGACTAATTTAATCTGAAAATGATATTGTAGCAAAGATTTTGGAATAAAGCCCAATAAAATTACAGAAAGTTGTATACCCAAGGTCTTATCAAATTGACTATATGAAAAAAAAGTCGTCCCTCATACCATTTAACACTAAACAACAAAAAACAAAAAAAAAGGATATTCTAGAGAACTTATTTATACTTGAGTTTAAAGATGTTGTTTAATAAAATTTTATTTACCAAAAACACTTTAAGGATTGCTTTTGCTTTTTTTTTTTTTTATTTTATTGAAATTTAATATTATTATTGCGGTGTAGATTTTCTTCATACACAAATTTATATTTTTTGAGGGGGCGGAAAAATATGTCTATTGATTAACATAAAAAAAAAAAACTAACAAAAAAAATATTAAGTAAAAGTTTTTATTAGTTTATTTACTTTAGTTAAGGATATTTTATTTATATAGTATTTTTTTTTTTTTTTATGGTTTTGGTTGACCTTGTTTTTTGGTATAATATATAAAAGTTTATATTTAAAGTATGGTGACACTTCCTACTGACTATTAAAGACATTATAATGTATATTATTATATAAAAAATATTAAATTTGAAATTGATATAAAAAAAAAAGTAAATTATATTGTCAATTTAATTTAGACAAAATAATATTACGTAATTTAAATGTAAAATGACGTAATTCGGTGTAGTATTATTTTAACATAATTTATTATATCGATTTTTATTTTAAAAAATTTGATAGTTTACAATAATTTTTAAAATTTTATAAAATGATTAATTAATGAAGTCCTCTATAGTAAAGGATTAACAAGTTTTAAAGATTTGTTCGACTTTTCGTCAATTTGCCAATTTTCATATTTGCCAATTTCTTGCAGAGTTGACAATATTAAATTAATTGTAAATTTCAGAGTAATATTTAAAATTAGTGACAATAATAATTGTCAAATTGAATCAATTTTCTATTAGTGAAGAATTGGCTATAATAATTAATGATGAATTGTCAATTTTGTAATTGGCAAAGAATGTATCGTCAATTGACAAATTCTTTAAAATTTCCAATATTCTTCACTTATATTGGAAATTTACTCAATTTGTGAAGAAGAAATTGCCATTTTAATAAATATTTATATTTTAAACTTTTTTCAACTTTTTTCAAACCTTGGTCAAGATGACATTACTCATATCTCCAATATAAATGATCGCAAGTTTAATTTATAAAGTTGGTTTAAAGCATTTTTCAAAATTTGTTTATAAATTTTGTTACTCTTTAAGTGGTAACTATACAAACGACATATTTAACAGTCTATGATTCACATATTATAATAGATGTAGCTGTACAGTCGAAATAACACTTACAATACGAAATTGTATATATAGGGTGTTGAATCAATCAGCATGTAATTGACCTTTCTAATACGGGTTGTTGACTGTAGTATAGTCTTCACTCTACAGTGATACTGGTTGCTATAATAACGAATAATTTTTGCCATGAAATTTGGTTTTATATCATCGCATTTGGTATAATTACAAAATGATTTTGTTTATTTTTCAGCTAAATTAATGGTAAAATTCAAAAAAATTTATAGAAAATTTTAACATGAAAATGTCAACTGAAATATTTATCCAAATAAACTTTTCAATCCAAAGAAAATTACTTACTTTATATTTATACTAAATGCATATTTTTACAAACTTTGAAAAAAATTTTAAATGTGAAAAATGACTTCCATTTCTCTCTCGTTTCTTTTTTTTTTGTTTACATTTTACCTTTTTGTTATATTTTTTTTAGTTCTTCCAACTTAACATTTGCAATGATAATAATCTAATTATAATAAAAAAAAGGGTCATATATATGTGAAACCATGTGGAACATTCTCACGGTCAGAAAAATGCATAAATTAAGTTAATAACAGAAAATATATTTTTTTTTTGTATATAATATTAAACAAAATTTACTTATTTAAAAACTTCATTTTTTTTTTTTCATAGATAAAAATCTAAAATTTTAATTATTAATAATTTAATTCCTATATATATCCTTTAAAATTTATATTGTTCAGACTTCCTCTTCTGTCTATGACTGTGTTCCCATAAATTTATTTGAATTAAGTTGTAAATCAATACTTTAAAAATTCACCTGTACAATCTTTTTTCTTTGTGTTGTATAATAATTTATTAAATATTTTCAACACCTATCAATAAATCGATTAACTAAATTGCCTTTGTGTATACCGGGTTTTTTTTTGTGCAGGAACAATTTAATTTAATTGTCCTTGTTAAATACTTTGACAAAAAAAAAAATTTATATATATATATTTTTTTTTTTGTAAAAAGCTTAGCGTCAGGTTAAATCAGTCTTTAATTGAAATTAATCCTTTTTCAGATTTGAAATTATAAAGTTTTTCAATTATACTTAAATTTGTCTCTTTCTAAGAGTAGTCCTCTTCCATCGTTCATATTACATTTTGTGTTATGGACGATATTGCAAGTTGACTGTTAACACGATAAATGTAAAATATCTGCTAGCAAACTGTTTTGTTAACTGTTGAGCCTGACATTTTTATTATCTAGATTGATAACTATATACTTGTTAGTCTGTTATGTAAAGTGAATGTAAATAAACTGTTGAATTGACTATGAAATTGTTATTTAGAAGGAAGCTAATATAGTCAAGTATTATTATAAGTACTTATTAATCTGTTATAGAACTGTTAATTTTATGTATGTAATTTATTGTGTAAATCCTAACTAAAATTTAAACAAATTCAATTTTTAACATTGACAAATTGATTTTTGTGCATCCTCTAACTTCGAATGTCGAAATTCTGTAACCATTTCGTTCTCTATTCTATAAGACTATAATTTAAAACGTAAAAAGACAAATTTGACCTGTTAAAAGGTATATATTTACTTTATTGTAGACTAATAAATTTATATTATGGACATATGGCAACAAAAATATATATATATATATAATATATATATATATAAATTCCGCATTGACTTCACTCTCTATAACAACACAATACGTCGTAATAATAATAATAAAAGGCAATTTAATATAATAAATCATAATGAAATTCGATATTTATATATTGTATCGTATCGATATCGATACTCCTATAATGTTGTTATATATATGTATATATTATTGTTTTTTTGTTATCCATGACAGAACAAAATGAAAATTCATTATTTTATTTTATTTTATTTTTTTTTGGAAAGAGAATTATAAATATATATTTTATTTTTTTTTTCATATTTTTATTTATCAAATGATGTGCTCAATTCTTTGTCACAAATTTCAGATCATATTTCATTTGAAAATGATATTATATTATTGTTACA
Source organism: Empis stercorea (assembly GCA_949752835.1). Classification (NCBI taxonomy): domain Eukaryota; kingdom Metazoa; phylum Arthropoda; class Insecta; order Diptera; family Empididae; genus Empis; species Empis stercorea. The sequence goes on along the minus strand of OX457085.1, from coordinate 83,362,221 downwards.
TATTATTTTTATGTTATTTATGAAGTTTAATCCGATATATAAGACATGAAATATTTTTTGTATGTCAGATGATAAGGAAATCATCATTAAAATAGTTTTGTTCAATTAAACAAGAAGATTTCAAAAATTTTATTTAATATTTAATATTGTAAGAATATTAAAAGTATTTTAACATTGTTATACCAAAAAATTTTTTTGTAATTTAAGTATTATCTAAGGTAGGTGGAGCTGTTAGAGTATTAGAGTGGCCATGTGAATTAGCTGATGGTTAGACCTGTATACAAGGATATCACTCATATTAAACAAAAACATCAAATTTCCCTACTTATAAGTATATGTTAAAATTAATAAAATTAATAGATCGCAATTATTTTCGTTGATGTGCTATAAAATTGATTAAAAATCTAACTAAATATTGAAATTTTGTCAAACATTAACATTAATTTAACATTATATACAATTCCTTTAACATGTTTGTGATCATACTGTATAGGTGTAAATAGTGAGAGTTAAGAATTGTTTACTTAATTTACCTTAGACGGCTTAGTAAAATGATTTTTAGTTACTGTTAAAGGCAGGTTGACACCTAACTGAAAACTATATATAAAATTTAATTTGAAATTATATTTCAATCCAGTTCATCCTGCCATCTATTTTTTCCTCACACATACTATTACTATAATTTTAATATCATTTCTATACCACATTTAATTACAACTTAATTTCAAATTTATAAGTAATATAAAAAATTAAAAGATTACTCTAAATTTTATGGTAATCCGTGTGGCAACCAAAAACAACATAAATTTTGTCAAATAAATTTTCATTTTTTTTAATGTCTTCTATTCTACTCTTTGTTATGCCAAGTTCCATGGTCTACTACGTACTACACTACAGGATTAAAAATATACAAATCAAATCCTTTTTTACAAAAAAAAAATATTTTTGTCTTTCAGTTCCATTAATTTTCCTGTCAACTGAAAATCTTCTTCCACTGTTTTGATATCATGAGTTCGTGTTGTTTCCTATATCACTAAAATACCTCCGACCTGAAATTTTCTTCAAAAAATTGTTTTTTATAATTTTAAAACCACCCAAAATTCAACCCATTTTCTTTTTTTTTATACTTTATTCAAATAATTTTCACTTTATGGAGAAAATTTAAAGATTTTTTTATTTTATGCAATGAAAATCGCGTGACTTCCTTTTAGTTTTGTGTGCATTCGAAATTAATATATAAGTGAAAATTGTCTTCTTATATTTTTTTTTTTTTTTTGAGATTGTGTTATGTTCATTTGTGATTAAACACACTATAAATTTAATTGCAATAAGCAAAAAAGGAAAATGGTAACATGTGGAAAAATTCTATAGAAATCTAAAATTGTCTGAGCGTTTTTATATATTATGTGAAAAAGTGGTAAGAGTGAAAATACAAATTTCTCAACTACGGGCTCTGTGATTGTAAAAAAAAACTAAAATTATTATTTAAATTGTGATTTGAATGTGGGAAAAATTTATAGGGAAAAATTTATAATGTAAAAAAAGAACACTTCTACCCTTGACAAAGTCTACAAGGTGTGCAGACAGAGTAGCGAGGTTTGGGCGTTAAGTTAATAGCCAAACCAGAGAAAGAGATAATAATTATTTTGCTGTAGACTTGATTTAATGATGAAATGGAAATTTTAATTTTTTATGTAAATTATTAGAAGAAAAAAAAAATCACTTTTTTGGGTCGAGTAATTTGAATTGAATTGAAATTTTCATTAAAAATGCGCATTTTTTTTTTACAGTATATAATTTTAAGACTGCGAGTTAGTAGAGATAAAAGTTTAGTTTCCAGAGGATATTATAGAAATTTAAAGACAATTTAAATTGATTCATGGAATTAATTAAATTTTTAGGACTTTAGGCTAATTGAATTTTGAAATTATGGGAATTTAATTTTTTTTTTTTTTTAAAGAAATTTCAATACAAGCGAATTTGGTTTGTCAAGGAACTGTGCATCATCAACAAGCGAATTTGGTTTTACAAGGAAATGAAATTTCAAGGCTATGAGGTCTTATCAATTATCTTAAAATAGTTAGGGCTCGGATTCTCTGAGTCGATATCGCGTAGAACGATAATCGAGTAAAAATTTCGATAACGATTTTCGAAATCAAAAATTGGAATCACGTTAATCGATTGATATCGTATCGAAATTATTTTAAAATGTACTAGATTTTATTTCAATAATAATGTCAAATTATATAAAAGAAATATAATTTCAAAATATTTAGCTAAGCCCAGTACACTGCTCTTGCTAAACATAATTTTCCATATAAAATTTAACTTCAATTATTAAATATTAATATTTAGTTAATTATTAATTAATGATGAATAACATTTAATTACTAATTAATAAAACTTCATTATTTATCTCTACTATTAAAATTAAGTTTAGCAAGAGCAGCGTACTAGGCTTTATATAAAAAATTATTGTTTTTTTTTTATTTTGATTTAATTATTTTTGATAAATAATTTCATTAGATGACAAAATACCTATCGAATGAAATTTATCGTTTTACACTCGATCATCGTATGATAGAATTCCAAATAGGAAATTTATCGTTAGATTTCGATATCGTGTACTCGATATCGACTCAGAGAATCCGAGTCCAGTTTGTGTAAAATTGTCTATATAATTGACTTTGACAGTGAACGAGTTGAACATTTAAAATACATGATTTTCTAAATCTTTTCTTCATTAAAATCAATTTTTGTTGTGGTATGCGGGAATTTGCCTTTGGGCGAAAAACTAAGTTCATAAATTGATAATCGCGTCCTGTACCTTAAATTCACATTTTTAACTACAATTATATCTCTTCTTTCTACACTCTTAGTCCAACAGCTTGAAAACTTTACTATTATATCAATTTTCACAATTTTTTTCCCACCATTTACAAACAAACAAATTTTTCAATTTTCATTTTTTTAACAAAAAATATGAAGATAACAAACATACAAAAAAAAAAAAACATTAAAATATTATAATAAAAAATGTCCAAAAATTTATGATTGTTAAAAATTAGTTTTACTTTTTCGAAAAAATAAAAAATTTATTTGTGTACATAAATAAATCAACAGAAAATATTTTTAAACCAAACCAAAAAAAAAAAATATATACTTTCCCCGGAAACTTCCACCCCTGAAAACCGGAAGTTTGTCTGGCCATATTTAACAGTTTTGCACACCAAAATAAACAAAACAAATACAAAAGTCTTCATGGTAGCATGGCGTTAGAATATTTTCCAAAATGAGTTTATAAAAAAAAAAAAAAAAAAAAAAAAAAAAATTATTTTATCATAACAGAAAAAAAAAAGTTTTTTTTTAATGAAAATTCAGTTTTCATATTTTCATATTTTTTTTTCCACAACATTTTACACATTTTCTAACTTTTTCCCATGTATAAAAAGTCTGGTAAAAACTCAAATACAAACACAAACATAATAATAAAATTTGATTTTTGTTAGTGTGTGTGTGTGTTGTGTGGCGTATAAAAAATTTTGAACTTACAAAAATTGAATTTATTACCAAGGACTTTTTTGTTTTTTTTTTTCTTTTTGTGTTAGAAAAATTCAATTTTTTTTTTTCCATTTTTTTAGGTGACTTGAATATCCTTTTTTTTTTTTTTTGTGTAGTGTGTATACCTGGGTAACAATTGCTGACATGATTTAATATTATTATTGTAACAATTTTTTATTTGTTGCAGTTTTTTTTTTTTTTTTTTTGATGTCCTGATTAAAGCTTTTGTCCTTTTTTACTCGCTTTTGGTGAGAATGGAAATATTTTTTACTATTGATTGAAAGGATATATAAAAAAGAAATAAAATGTCATATATCCTTTGGGGAATATAATTTTCTTTTATATAATATATAATTTATTTCTGTTTTGGTTACGTTTTTGTTAGCTTCTTCTGTGTGTCATTTTTGGTATAGAAATTTTTACGAAAGTGTTAAAGGAAATATGTATAATAATTTTGTCATAAATATTTTATATATATATGTATAAGGATATTTGTAGACGAATAAAAGAAGGATATAAATTTGAAATAGAATTATTATTATATTGATTTTTTTTTTCGTCTTTGGGGAGATTTATTTCCTTTGGGAATTTTTTCTGTATTTGTTGATTTATTTCTGGTTGATGTCCTTTTTTTATATTTATGGTTTATTAAACTTCTTACAATAGTTGTGGTTCGCTCAGTTTTCTATAAAATGATTTTGTGTTGAATTTTTTTTGAAGAATAGCCAAAAATGTTTTTATGTATTTTTTCGCTCAGTTATTTAGTTAGCTGTCTTTTAGCTAGAAAATATATAATTTGCTGTGGCTCATTAGATACTAAGCGGCAATAGCTTCTTTGTACAATATCAAATCCCTTAATTATTCAATGTCTTCAAGGATATATATTAAATTTTAAGTTACATTAATTTAGTGTTGAACAAACAAAATAGTTTTCGCTCAGTTTACGATAAAAGATGGACGGAAATTTTTTTTCAAGGACTAATGAAAAGGCTGAAGTTGTTCAAATCCATTTATTAGTAATTATCTTAAAAAACTATTAAATTTGGAGCCATAGATTGTCTATAATCAAAATCAGCGAAAAATGTAAATTTCAGTTTGTTGTCGTCACTTTATTTTTTAGATATTCTTAATTTGTAGCTATGGATTATGAAGAATTCTGATGAATAAATCTCTTAGATTATGTAGATTGCAAGAGTAGCATGCAGATTAGACAAGAAAGTGGCTTTAGATAAATTAAATTTAGCTAATTTTCATATGTAGACTAAATATTGCCTGATGGTAGATAGAAATTGAGTTTGAAAAATATTTTAGACGATAAATTACTACATTGTCGAATGATTAGTTAACAATTATCATATTTAACATTTCTGTGAATTACTGAAATATTTAATTCATAGAATAAGTGAATCAAAGATTGACTTTTCTTTATTTTCTAAATTTTTATATTTCCAATAAAAATCTTATTTGTTGGAAATTGACTAATTTAGATATATCATCATTTTCCAATTTCGAATTGAATTTTAAATTATAATTTTCATAAATGTAATATTTTAATTGTAAAAAATATTTTCACATTTCGATAAATTTTTACCAATTAAAATCAAAATAAATTTTTCTATATCGGAAACTATACAATAATTATTATTATTATTATTTTTGTTGAATTAAAATTCCAATTTAACGATTTTATAAAGCAATAAAAGAAAGTATCACACAAAAATTTGTAACTATAAAAAATTATCTTCTATAAAGTTAATATTTTTATTTATTTATTTATAGTTTTTCATTTGAATTTTTCTCTCTGATAGTCCTGGGATGGTAATTTAAATTTTATTCGTATATTTGTTCAGTTTAAGATAAAACATAGAAAATTCGGAAGAAAGGAAGAGAAATTTTCTTTTATTATTTTTGGGGAAAAAAAAATACAAAATTTTTTATGATAGAATTTTATTTTATTAGTAAAAAATTTTTCCAATAAAAAAGAAAAGTTATCATTTTCCTTAATTAACTATCTTTACGTATATCGAATTTTCTATATTTTTTTATTTAGATTATTCAGTGATAAATATTTTTGGTATTAAGCCAATTTCTTTATTCTCCTTTTTCTGTTTGGTTACAAAGACAAATTAAAAATTTTAATAAAATATTTTACAAAAAAACTATTTGATAAAATTACAATTAAAAACTGGAAATTTTGGACAATATTTTTTTTATAGTATTGTAGATTGTAGATTCAAGCTCGGGTCGGCAGAATTCTGCCTGGTCACTGCAGCCGTTGGCTTATTGTAACTACCCCTTTTCTTCTTACTCGTTTGACAGACCAGTACTGACAATGAAGTTGTACAGTCTTGTCAAAGAAATATTCCATGATTCCGATGGGGAGATGGTATAGCTGCCGATTAGCCTCTTATATAGTAGGGCTTCACATTCGCACAGTATATGCTCAGCTGTTGCGTCCTCATATTCACAGAATCTGCACAATCGTTCTTGACTTAGACCTAATGTGTGCAGATGCTTCCTGAGTCCACAGTGTCCAGTCAGGAAGCCCACCAGAGTTCTGATTCTTCTTCTACTGCACTTTAGTAGCTCTGTTGCCTTCTTTTTCGATGGGCCTTGTATGAAGAGCTTCGAATGTCTGGGCCCTTCACTGTTCCTCCATTTATCTGAAAAAGAGAGAAAAGTATTAGTTTTGATTTGTAATTTAGTTAGGCATCGTGGTACACCACAAAATGGTTCTGGGCCGAGGAGTGGTGTACTTGCGCCTTTTTTTGCTAAGAGGTCTGCCTCTTCATTTCCGTCGAATCCTACATGAGCCGGGATCCACGAAAGAATTAACCTATTATTAGCTGCTAGAGCTTTTAGCGTGTTTAAGCATTCGCCTATTAGCTTCGATTTCAGCTGGTTCGAGTTTAGGGCTTTTAGAGCCGCTTGTGACTATCCGAGAAGATCGTTATCGTCTTGTTCCTATATCTTCTTCGTAAGTTTTCTTCCGCGCATATTTGTATTGCATAAACTTCTGCCTGGAGTATAGTATCAATAAAAAATCATAAGTATATCTACTTTTTGTAGTAAAATTAGAAATCAATTTTTTTTTCTCAAATTTCCTTGAAAAATGGGAAAAATAACTATTGAAAAATATTTTGTTTGTGAAATTTTTTCTATTTATTAAATTTCTCAATTGATTTTCGTCCTTTTTTTTTTACTTTGTTTTTTTTTTAGTTTTTTTTTTTTTCAAATTTCCAAGGAACCAAAGCTCTAAAAAGACAAAGAATTTTGTTATAAAAAAAAATGGATAAAAGAATTTTTAAATTAAAATTTACTGCAGAGAAAAAGGATTAAAATTTACTATTTTTTCTATTAATATACTCGTATATAATTTCAATATTTGACTTAGCACTATGAAAGGTTATATCTGTTCTTTGGGAATTAGATCAAAGTTTCAAAATGGTTAATTAAAGTTGTTGGCTAATTTAATGTTAAATTTTATTTGATTTATAAAAAATTTCCAAAAAAAGTAAAAGAAATTATTTGAAATATATTTGAAATCCTTTAGGCTATTTTATCCTGAATAGAAACTAATTGATAAAAATTTAATGCTATATAAATATAATATAATAAATTGATTTTGGATTACATTTTTAATCATTTATTTACCATCTTTTCTCACAAATAATTTAGTCAAGATTGAAGATTTATCGATGTAAATGTATAAACAAGTTTACCATTTTAATAGCTCCTTTTAGTTTTACTATAATTTGCTAGTACATTTGTCATTTATATAGAATTTGAGGACAGTTTATATTTTTCGCGAACTTAACATAGTCATAGTGTTACCTACGAAATCGCCATACAAAGATTTTAACTGCGACTTCTGGTTTGCCCAGTAGAAAGGTAACAAAAAAACGTCCATTTCCAATCAGTGAACTAGGACATTTTAGATTTATTCAAAAATTGAAGAGAAAAGTCAGTGTTTTGGGAACTTATACATAGCTATAAAGATTTTTCATCACCTTAAAAATTTTTGATTTTGTAAAATCACAAATTTTAGTATCATTTTACTGATCATTTTTTTTTCTTCTTATTTTCATGTAATCCATATTGCAATGAGAAATTTTTATTAGAATTATTGATTAGAATTTTTTTTTTGAAAAAAATATTTTTTGTATCCTACTTCTTTGCATTTTCTAACAAAACTAACCAAATTATGGATTTATTTTCTATGATGGTATAATACTGAATCTACTATGTATATATTACATACATTCAATGTTATTGATTTCATTTTGTAAAATGATTCTCCAATTTTTTTAGTATCATAAAAAATTGTAAATTCTTTTTTTTTTTTTTTTTTTAAACCTTTCATTTCCTAAATTAAATTTCCAATCATATAAAGATTATATGTATTCTCCAAGTAGGAGGAGGATATATTTTCTATTTTTTAATTTGTTACCAATTTCACTATGATCTTTTACAGAGTAATGTTACCAAAGATCAATCAGATTACAAAGAAAATAAAATATTTATATTAGATTTATAGTCTCAAAATCCTTTAAAATATGTTTAAAGGGAGATTTCTAAAGGATATACATGTAAATTTTCTTAATTGTATAATTGTAATTATATTAATTGAATTTTATTTATTTTTTTTTTTACAGATTTTTCAATAAGAGAACAAATTGGTAAAACTGTAACATTAGAATGTCCAATTGATTTTGAAACATGCGGTGAATTACATTCATTAAATTGGTTTAAAGGTGATGAACGTATTGCTGTATTACTTGGTGGTACAAATACATCAAATGTAATTACAGAATATAGTGATAGGTAAGTGTGAATCAAAATTAAATTATTTACTTATAATAGAAGATTTATGTAAATATATGTAAAATGATGTTTTTTTTGTTTTTTGGAATCAATTTAATATTTTAGAGTTGAAACAGGACATGCACCGTATCGCCTTATAATACGTGATTTACGAATAGATGATGAAGATGTTTATACATGTGATACAACATTTTTTATACCACAAGAAACATGTGAAGTTTCTCGAGGATATCGTATTGAATTGAATGTATTAGGTGAGTTTCTCTTTTTAACACAAAAAAAAAAAAAATTAAAGATTACAAATATAAGTAAATTGGTACAGTGAGGAAAATTTAATCCAATTTACTATATATAGTATTTCTTTTAAGTTATACTCATCGTGGCTGAGTTTAATTGAGTAAAATTATTAGAATAAGGATTTCTTTAAAAAAACGCTAAATTAATAAACTAAAATATATAAGTAAATGCTATATTAATTCGGCACTATGAGCTATTATATTAACAAGTATTCTATAGCGTTCCATTTAGCTATAATTAGTACTTCAGAGTACTACTTACTCCGGAACATTTCTATCTACTACTGTCTATGGGGAGTAGTAGATATGAAATAGAAGTTAAGCTAAATATTCCCGCAAGAGTAGTTTCGGTGAAAGTTGTTACGTTGCATATTTTTAGGAATAGTTACACACTGATGACTGATTCTTCGGATTATTTTGGAGCATTTATTTGTCCACAAGCCTACAAAAGTACGTCCACAAAATCAACATGTTATTTGTAACATAACAAAATGTGTACAGACAAAATTTTTTAGGTTTTTGTACAAAATACTACGACTAATCCGAAGAATTAGTGATAAATAAAGATAGAGTGATCAATATACTTCGCAGAATCAGTTCAGTATTCCATTTAATGTCTAAGCTTTTCAATACTCTTCTTGAGTTCTAATTTTACTTAAAGTATCATACAAAATTCTATAGTAATATTCAGTATAGCCTAAAAATATGCAATTAAATTTTCTGAAATAATAAAAATCTAATTTTATACTATTTTTTTTTTTTTTTTGTTTGTTTAATTTTTTTTTATATTATAATTTTATCTAATTTTCATTTATGCAGCGCATCCACCCCCAGGTAATAAAATAATAACAAAATGAAAATTCAAAAATTATTTAAAAAAAAAAAAACAAAAATGGTTTACTTTTTTGCGCTATTTATTTATAACGTCTTTTATGCTTTCTGTAAAATTTAACATAATAAAATGTGTCTCACAAATATATTCTAAAATGCTCTGTAATGCATTCATTTTTTATTATTGTCTATGTCTATACTATATATCTATTTATAATGTTTTGTCAGCTTGTGTGTGTGTGTGTGTGGTGTGAAGCATGTCCTTTTTATCATATATATATATAACAAAATTTATTCAACCAGAATTTAAATCATATAAAAAAATATTTTTTATTATTAATTTAAATATTTTGATTATAATCAGTGCTTTTTTTAACATTGTAAAAACATGAAATAAAATATATTTAAATAGTTTTTATACAAAATATATATATGTAGTTGCAATTTGAACAGGATAATTTATTTTTATACATATAAAAATATTATAAATTGTATTTACACGAAAAGAAATAATAAATGGAAAAAAAAAATTTAGTGAAAAAATAGCAACTATAGCAAGTTTAGTATACTAGAATTTTAGGTAAATTTAAATATTTAAAGTTAAAAAGTTTTTATTAAATATTTCTGTCGAACTATTTTCGTACAATTTTTTTTTAATCAAAGTTCATTTTTAATAAATATAATTTTTCGCTTAGTTTTCGCTCAGTTTTCGTTCAGTTTTCGTTCAGTTTTTGCTCAGTTTTCGCTAATAAAGTAACAATTACATATATTTTCATTTCTTACATTTAACTTTATTTAAGGAAAATATTTTTATTATATTCTTTTTGATTATTTGTTTACGATAACTAAATTATCGCTCAGTTTTCGCTAAAAAACATATTTTTGACAGTTTCATATCAATAGATTTTTTAAAACCATTCAATTTTGATTGAAAATTTTTCTTCACTCAATTTTGATTGAACAAATCAATTTTTCAGTTTTTCACAGATTTTTAATGGTAGAATTTTTTTCGTTCAATTTTTATTCAATAGTTGTTTTTTTTCGCTCATGCAATTGAATAAAAAATTTAAGTGAAAAAATCTGTTCAATAAAAATTCATGATCATAAGGAAGGAATTAATAAGAATTAAAAACAAATCATGAATTTTCATTAATTTGTTTGTTGTGATCATAAATTTTTATTCAATAACTTTTTTCGCTAAATTTTGATATTAATTAGCTTTTTTTTCGCTTAAATTAATATTTTTCGCTCAAATGAAATGAATATTTTTGCTATATATCACTAATAGTTGTTATTTCTTTCCGTGTATATCAAAACAAAATTTAAAAGATTATTTTTTTTCTATCATATTTTATTACCTTTATTATTTTCCATTATATCTAACAAAATAATCTAAAAAAAAACTTTTATGTGTCATGTTCAACAAAATTTAATATATATAAAATTGGATGCAATTTGATATTTTAACATTATATATATATATAATTTGAAAAGTGTGGTTTTATTTTCAAAATTTTAATTAAACTAATATTAATATAATATTTAATTTTAAGTGTTATTTATAAGTAAAAATATATTATCAGCTGTAATATTTTGGTTATAATAAATTGTGTATGTAATAATCAAATTTAACATAAAATTGTAAATGAAATTTTATGCTTAATTTAATTTAAAAAAATAAATAATGCCCTTATTCCGACAGTCGTGTCGTATTTAACGCCGTAAAATAATTTCGTTTCGTACCGACTAAAAAAATGTATTCTCAGAGGCGTACGAAACGACGTTAATATTATTTATTTCCAATAGATGGCTTTAATGATTTTTTTTACTATATTTCATTTTTTATATTTTATTTATAGTTGATTTGACTTTCAATAATTTGATTTTTTTTTAATTTTTTTTTCAATGATTCAATGATTTGATTTTTTTTTTAATATTTTATTTTTTATATTTTTTATTTATACTTGATATTAATAATAAAATACTACATTTTCGTTCTAGTCAATTGCAAAATTGCTTACGACAAAAATTATAGTTTTTTTACAAATAAATTCAAGTCGTACGCCTCCAAGAATACTAGATTTTGTTGCTGTTTCGTATCAATATGACTAATTTCGTATTGATGTCCTAAACACTATTGGTACTACATGCGAATTTGTAGCTGTCAGAGCAATTAGAAAACACGAAATTAAATTAGACTAAACACAATTAGGCTACGAGATACAACTACAGAATTAAGTTAATTTCTAATTTTGCAGTCGGAAGCTGTCAGAAATTACTATGACACCTTTCAAAAAGAAAAAAAAAAGTAAACATTGATTGGAAAGATGAATTTTGAGGAAAGTGTAATAGAAGAAGTAAAGTGTAAAGAAATTTTATATAATTTAAAAGACCCAAAATATAAAAATATTTTTATATATCTTGTCGCTGGTAGTCGGTATTGTGTTTACATCAGTAACGTAGCCGGTAGTTGTGGTAGGTAGTTGCAGTCGGTAGTTCCAATTGTGTTTAGTACATGATACGACTCTCGTGATACAAAATTTTTGTAAAATAATTTATTATTAAAATGTTTACCAAAAAAAAAATTTATATAAAACTCAAATAATTTCAAAATCATAAATTACACAAAATTTTTTACAATCAAAAATTTACAGCTCAATATTTTATATAATTTTTAATCGATATATAAAAAGAGAGAAGCTTTTTTTTTAATTGTTGCATAATATAATATTTCTGTCTCCTCATGTGTATTATAAAAATTCCTTATCCATTATTTAAATTAATTTCAAATTTCTAATAATTCTTATATTTAAATTAATATATATATATATATAAATTGCAGTACCACCATCAGAAATTTTAATAACTGATGATAAAGGTAATGAAATTAAAAATAATACAGAAATGGGTCCATTAAATGAAGGACATACATTACGAGCTAGTTGTATTGTTAAGGATACTAGACCAGAACCACAAATGACATGGTTTCGAGGCAATAAACGTTTAACAATACGTAAGTATACAAAAAATATATTTTATTAATAAAAATTATTATTAAATTTTTATCCCTAAATAAAGAAATTTTCGTTTAGTTTTTTTTTTTTTTTTTGAAATTTCCCAACGAAAAAAAAAAAAAAAGAAAATCATTATATAATTTTTATTAGATTTTTGATACTCGTATATCCTTTTTTTCTCAACATGAATTGAAAATTTGAAGATTATTATATATACATAAATATAGAAACCTGACAAAACACAGCAAGAAGAAGAAGAAAATATATTCTAATAATAATTTCAATTTAATATACCAAAAAAAAAAAGGAGAAGCGCAAAAAAAAATAATAAAAATATGCTCAAGGACATAATGGGAAAAAAAAAATTATATGAAATGAATCCTTATGAATGAAATTAATAAAGATATTATACATTCATTATTAAAATACTCCCATTTTAATATTAGCTCTATATTAATATTTTTTTTTTTTTTCATCTTATTTTCTCAGTCCCCCAAAAAAAACTCCCATCAGAATTGAAAAATTCAAAGCGAGAAAAAAAAAATCCTTTTCTGTTTAAATAGATGGAAATAAACCCACCCTAAAAATAAAATATAATAAGATGAAAAGAAAAATTTTCAAAAAAAAAAAGAAGGAAAATTCCTATAGCAGCTACACAGCAGTTAGTTTTTTTTTTTTGTCAGTAATAAAATTAATTTTGCAGTCATAAGGACAATAAAGAGCACCGAAAAATCTTTAATGCATTCACAAGTAGTGCTTTTGAGTTTCTATAATAATAAAAATTTGAAAAAAAAATATTGTTAAATTGGAAGTAAAATGTAATTTTATTTAAATTAACCCATATGGATATCTATGGTAGATTTTTATACGGAAAATTTTATTTTCAATTAAGTCGACAATTATTGATAGATGGTATAATGTAAAGAAATTTAAGTCGACAATGGATAGATGGTATAATGTAAAGAATTAGTTGAAGTCTAAATATGAGTAAGTTCATAAATTAACACCATAGAAGAAGTGTACCATCGACATTTGTGTAGCACATACAAGTAGCACATTAATTTAGATTGAAATTTGATTCAAAATTAATTTAATTAATCAATTATGATTTATAAAGGCTCTGGAAATAATCTTTTACATAAATATTGTCTCCAGGTTCTATAATAATTGGACAAAATGTGATTAAGAAATCCTATTGTATTTTCCGTTAAATTAATTTTAGGTAACATGAAATTAGGTGCAATTATATTGACCCAGCTTTACTTGACAATATTCTAGTACTATTTTTGAACATGTACTGATATATAATCGGTATTCAGGCCAGTCGTCAGGCAGTCGTTATCCCAGTTATATCCCATCATCCAATGTTAATAGTTATCCACTCCCAATATTAATTAATATTATTTTAAGGGACCTCCATCTATTAGCGAAAATGAGTAATATAATTGTACTAGCTTCATCTACGTCTAATTTGAAATTACTAAATTAAAGATTTAATTCTCATTTTTGTGCATTTCTCAAAAATCACAATTTATTGGGTTAAACAAGAATTTTCCCTTTTCTTTTTTTGGGTTGTTGAGTAGCTCAAAGATAGCTTTAATTTTTCTTCTATTATTTTCATCTTTTATTATTTAATTTTTTTTTTCCCTTTTATATAATTTTCCCTTTTCTTTCTTGTATAGGAATAAAATTTCCTTTATCCTTATTGTTGAATATAATAAGGAATTTGTCGTCGCGTTTAGTTGTTGTCACAAATAGTCTATAAAACACATTATATATGGGTGTGTGTGTGTGTGTGTCTGCATAAGGACGACAAAATAAAAAAATTTGTAAAGAATATAATTTAATTTAATAACTTTTTCGTGTGATGAAATTTCAGCACAATAATTTTTTTTTTTACCCTCTTGCGATTTTTGAAGTATATATACGTTTTTTTTTTGTGTCGTTATTGTATGTGGGAACATTTTTATAGCGTTGTTAATGCGTGTCAAAAAAATTGGTTTAATTTTATAAATATTTATTTATTTTTCCTTCTTGTTCTTCTTTAATATCCTTGTTCGTTTTTATTTAATTTTTTTACTTTTCCAATTCGGTTTTGTTTTTTTTTTTGCTTATATATATATTTGACATTCAAAAAACGTATTTACTAAAATTTACCGTATACATATATATATACTTCATTACGTACGTAATTTTTTTTTTTCGGATTATATTACAAATATTTAATATTCACCACAAAATTTTACAATTCCTTTTTTGTTGCGTTATTGAAAATAATATTTAAGGATGCAAAAAAAAAAAGAAAAAAAGGATAATAATTAAATTAAAATATCCCGATTACAAATATGGTGGTGGCGGTAATTATTCGATATATTTTATGTAAAAACGATTTTATTAAAGGATTACGCGATTAGTATTCATTTAATGTTGTTTAATGTTAAACTCAAACGATAGTAGTTTTTTTTTTTGTAATAATAGAAAATAATTATTTGGGGTTGAAATTTTATGATTATTTAATATTTGGGGTTGTAAATTTGAAAGGATGATGAAAAATTATTAACATATATAACTACTATATAGAATAGATTATAAAATCAAGTAAAAAAGTAAGTTTAACAAGTTTATGACATTGTGTGAAACCATGTTTTTATTATTGACCTAATTTTGTTTTGATGTTACAGTAAAGAGTGAAAAATTTAATTAAATTGGCCTGATTAAATTGGTAATATTGACACCAAAGAGGGGGGGAATTTTGTGCTAAATAAATTTCTTGCCAAAATTATATTACTAGCTTTTTTCATATAATTAAAATTCTATCAGTTAAATGTTCATTTTAATATCAAAAATGGTGAAAATTTTCAATGTTATCTTAAGCACTTTTTATGTTAACTTGTTGCATAAAAAACTTTAAGAAGCACTGAAAAATCTTCAAAGATTATTATCTCCCATCTAAATTATTAGTATACGATTAAGAAATAATTAAAATATCTTCATGTAATCTTCTTAGTCACTGAAAGTCTTTTAAAAATTATATCAAAACTTGAAAAATTCCTGGTAAAGTTTGAACCTTAGTCTTAGGTCTGGGTTAACACAATTTCATCGTTCTATAAGGTTTAAATTGCAATTTTATGGTAATAATGGCGGACGTCATAAACTTCCCCCAGGTGGTCTTACTAACAAAACTTTACGCACTTCGAAATTTTGAAATGAATATAAATTTTCTTTTTTTAAATTATAATTTAGCGTGTTTTAAAATCATTTTTGGTTTTTAAGGAATAAAAAACATTATGGGCTGGTTATAATTGTACTACCACCACAACCACAACCACAGCTACCAACTTCATACTTATGGAAACCAATGGTTTGAGTTATAATAGACGCGACCGTCGCCGCGAATGTGTAGTCTCTAATTTTAAATATTTTGAAGCGCTGACAAAATGTAGTAGCGAATTGTCAAAATTAAAAAAAAAAAATCAAAATTCAATTGTATTTTTATTAGTATAAATGAAAAAATTAATTAAATTATATGCATCCCTTTATGCAAAATTCCGGCTCCATTTTTCTAAGTCCACTCTGATATTGAATGGAGATGGAATTTCTAGTTCGTAAATATCTCCATTTCGTTTCGCGAAAACTGAATAAGACTTACGTCTCAGAAATGTCTCAGTTTTGTTTCGGTAAAAACGAAGAACATTTAATATAACAGTTCCGATTCGCAAATGTCTCCATTTCGTTTCGCTAATTCGGAATCCATTTTTCCGTTTCGTTTATGTCTCCATTCCATTTCGCTAAATCTGAGTCCAAAATTCCACTTCGTTTTCGCATCAGTATGGATACGCAAAAAACGAAACTTGTACGAAAGTTAATGTGGTGACGTTTATATTTATTTTAATGATTAATAGTTTTGTTATTGTTAGAATAACACGTGTATTTTTTCTTTGTTTAATTTGCTTTAAAATAAAAAGTACTTATATTATTTTTATTAATTTGATTATTGTGATTCAAGGTTAATTAAAAAAATGGATATATTAAAATTAATTCATAATTAAAGGTAAAATTATGAAATATGCACTATTATAATATATATGTATAACAAACAAAATCTCATTTTAGAATAAGCTTTGAACAAATTTCCTCCTGCAAGACCATCTAAAGTAGTAATAATAGTTCAAAAATGGATGCGAAGGATCGCATTAGACAACAACCACAACAGAAAATACCAGCGCATGTAGAGGAAGAAAGTTAAATAATACATTTATTAAAATTTAAAATCAATTCAGAGGCAGAATTAAGTCCTCTTAAAATTATTTTTACTAAGTAAGACTGGTGAAAAATACTACCTTTATTAAAGGGATAATAAAATATGTGATATTTATTAAATGTTAAGTTAGAGGAACTATTTATGTGATATTAATTAGACCTTATGTGATTTGCTAATAAATTGTAAATCACAATATATGTTATTTTTTAATATATTTTTGATAAAAATAACATAATATTTTTTTAAATAAATGATTTTTATTTATACAAATAAAAGCCGATTCGTATAAGGAACACCAATCTCGTCTCAGAAACGTTTCGCTTTTTCTGATACGTTTCTGATACTACTTTTATGATTCGTATAAGGAACGCCATTTTCGTCTCAGAAACGTTTCGCTTTTTCTGATACGTTTCTGATACTACTTTTTTGATTCGTAAACGCCTCAAATTTATGGACTCAAAAACGAAGAATCCAGTTCAATCTACATACGCCGGATGACTCCATTTTACATCGTTTTTGAGACACATTTGCGAATCAGAAACGAAGTTCGCCATATATAAGTTACTTATTTTCTGAGTCAAAATGGAGTCAGTTTGCATAAAGGGATATAATTTATTAACGTCAAAGGGTTCGACTCCTTAGGGTTTCAAACACAAACCCAATTTTGAAAGTTACGCTCTACAATTATCGCGCTATTATAACTCGTCGCGCTACATGTAGTTGGTAGCTGTGATTGTGGTTGTGGTGGTAGTACAATTATAACCAGCCCATTATACTAAATATAATTGCTGTGTTTTAATGAATTTGTTATTTTGAATTTTTTTTTTTTGAAAATTTATGATTAAGGATATGGACAGAATTTTATGGATCAAATAAATTATAATGCCCAAGAATTAAAGAAATTATGTTTCAAAAAGTTTGATATAAAAAATTAGAATTAGCTCAAACCGTGTGCCAAACAAGTAATTTAACCAAATTTATCCTTGTAGATGTAATATTTATTTTTCTATTGCTATTATCCTTAAAATTATATATATATTTCCAATTTATATATTCAAATCATCTATAATCAATCCTTTTGATGGCTCATTTTTTGTTGGTTCAGTTATCATTCTTTCTTTTTTCTTCTCTCCATTGTCCAATTTCAATTTTAATATACCCCCAAAAACAATCAATTCTCTATTCTTTTATCAAATCTATTATATCCTATTTTTTTATTGTCTACTTCTTTTGAATCGTCCTAGTCAACTGTTTTTAACATTTTTTTTTTGTGTGCAAAATCCAAGAACAACAACAACAACAAAAAAGCATCGCCAATTAAATATCCTTTCTTTTTGTTTGTGATGTCATTCTCTGTTATATCCAATAGAGAGTTAATAATGATTATAAATATTGTTTTGGGGGGTGAAATAAAAAAAAAATAAAATAAATAAAAATGATGAAACTTCAAATAAATCCCTTTTTTTTTTTGCCATTTATTAAAACCCAAAATGTCCTTTTTTTTTTATCTCTTGTATTTTATTTCTATTAAATGTTTTATCTTGATAATAAAAAATTGTTTTTTTTTTGTTGTGTTTATTTATATATATGTATATATTTTTTAGATTCACCAACATATCAAGAAAATGAAGGACTATTTACAGCTACATTGGAATTATCATTGGTATTGTCTAGGCAAGATTTGACACATGATATTGAATGTCGTATTGAGACACCAGCATTAGATAGAATTGTCAGGAGTATAATTCAATTGGATTTACAAGGTAAATGATAACAAATAAAAAGGAAAATAAAATAAATATGTATATCTATAATATATATAGATTGATTAATATTACGGTATATACAATTTATAAAATTTCCTGTTATAGAAAATTGTAAAGAAATAAATTTTCTATATTAAATTTTAGAAATGTAGAGATAATTCTTTTATGGTATATAAATACGCTAATAATTGACTACAATTTGATTTACATAAATAAGGGTAAGATTTATTATGTCAGGGGAATAAATTGACACGTGAGGCTGTCCTCTAGAGACTTGTTCCCTAGTTCGCCTTGGAGACCGAAAAAGTATATGGGTCGAATCCCAAAAGACATCATTAATGGATCGTGTACTATAATTCCAAATACAATTTTTATACAAATTACAATTTTTGACAGATGATATCCTGGGCATTTGGTTTTAGCTCCGAGTAACAAGTCCTTTGAGACTTAAGATACTGAAACCAAAGAATCGCTTTAGACTATTTGTTCTGAAGTAAATAAGAATTTCTGTTATAAAATTTTATCCTAAAGTTAATTGACTTACAAACTATTTTTAAGAACAATTATAAGTTGGACGTCATATAGTTATGTTAATCATGTCCCTAAATATTAGTCAATTGTTTTTCAAAATATGTATACAATAATCTATCAGTAAATTATACACTATTCTAACATAAAACAAAATGATGGAATTTAATTGCAATCAAAATTTACATCCCTGTAATTAATTAACTTATATTACAATACTACAACATTAATTATTGCCTTTTAAATGCCTTCACCATCTCTCAAGTAATTATCTCTAAATAATATAATACATCTCTTCCCACCTTTATTTTAATTACTATCCCCAATTATAAATCATAATATACAATTTTTAATATGGTAATCCTTGTTTTGTTTTGTAAATTCTCTTTCAAATTACTATAACCATAGAAAATATTCTACCATCTTGTCTATATTCCAAAAATACTAATAATTATGTTGACTGATTTAACTATAATAATGGTCTCTGACAGATATTTTTGGTGTCATTATCTATAATTATCGATGACACAATGATTAGGTAAAATATGTCTATTTAAATCTATTTGTACCACCATCTATTTACAAATCCTTTTCAATATACATACTATACATAATAATCTTGATTGAACAATATTTTTGTTATTTTCCAATTGACCTGTCAAATTTCAATATATAGTATAGGTACCACAAATTAATATACAGTTGCTCACAAAAGTATCCGGCCACTTCTTTTATTCAGTAGAATTAATCTTAGACGTTAAGTTTCAAATATCAGAAAACAAATAATAATAATTATTTTTTAACATTATTTAGTCTTGTAATTTATAATCGAATCATAGAAATATCAAAATTAAATATACTTCAGAAAAAATCGACAACCAAACAATTAAGTACATAATTCGGAAATGTAATTTTTCTCGAATGACGCACTATTTGGAATTTATTTGGTAACTAAACTTACTTTGGGGAAGTCCCCCGTATGCATACACACTTAGTGGCCGACTTAAGTGTCAATTGTTTTATGAGTTCGGAAAGCTATGTAAGTTTTTCTGATAATTAATTCATTTTTCTAATATGTTTTTCTAGTATTATAAAGTGCATTAGTAAAGGCTTTTTATAGCCAATATTAAAAAAAATACTTAATTGAAAATGAAGTGAAAAACATTAAATATTTTGAACCAAGTAGGGTGGCCGGATACTTTTGTGAGCAACTGTATATGTAACTATAAATAATCGTAATTATCATCTATGCTAAATAATTATTGGAAAATTTACGTAGTAATGTCATAATTATTGTGTGAACTATAAAGATTAATCTTTATGGGAATATGATTTAATAAATATATTTTTTTTTTTTTTCGTTTTTCCTTTTAATATTTTTAGTACGACCAACTGGTATTAGTTTATCAGGTGTTGAACATCATACAGTTCAAGGTACAAGGACAACATTAACATGCGAAGTAAATAAATTATTAACAAAAAAAAAAAATTTATTTAAATCCAAAATTTATATACATAATAATAATTAATTGATTTTTCTAAAAAAAAAAAAAAATTAGGTTTTTGGTGCACGTCCTGTTGCACATATAATATGGAAAAATGGTACAAAAATAATTGATCCAAATAATGATAATGATATGGCTGATATGAGACAATCACATATTGTACAAAAAGATGGTACATATCATACAGAAAGTCAATTAATATTTACAGCATCACGTTTTGAAAATGATATTATATTTGGTTGTGATGCTACAAATATTGTATTAATGGAAAATAATGAAAAACCAATGCATTCAGAATTAGCATTAGAAGTGTTATGTAAGTTATTTTGCTATTTAAAATTTATATTAATTTTTTTTTTGGTTTTAATTATTGTTTTTTTTTTTGGTTTACTTTGGTATAATACAGATCCACCAGTTGTTAAAGTAACACCAGAAAATATTATTGTAAATGCAACACAATCAGTTTTATTAAATTGTGAATATGTTGCAAATCCAGCATCATTAACACATGTACAATGGTAAGTGAAAAATATGATTTGAATTTTGAAATGGATGTATATATTTTTGAGAGATCGGAGAAATTTGAATATTATAATTTTATGACCTAAAAAGGTCAAAAGGTTTTAATAATGATAACCTAATTTTAGTATTTTAAGTAATAATTAAAATTAAATATCACGCAAATACGAATTTCACGTCAACTAAATGTACAAAAACTGAAGTGTAATTACTTTTATACCGAAAAAACGATGCACCAAATCTTGTAATCAAGAAATGATATATTGAGTATAGTGTCCTTATTTTAGTGCATTTAAATTTGTTGAGAGTTAATGTTCCCAGCGATAATGTTCCAAATTCTGACAGTAAAGTTGGGGTATAGAAGGACAATTCACCCAAACACATTTACCATTTTTTCATAAGCCATAAATATTGTGACGTCACTTATTTAGGATATTTTTTTAATACTTTTATAATGAAAAATAGGAACTGAAATAAAATTTATGTGAAAATTATGTTGTATAATACATCATAATTTTAAAATTATCACATAATTTCAAATTTTCTTACAAACAGATTCAAAAATGAGCAAAATAAGTTAGGGTCAAGGCACAAAAAGGTTGTTGGAATTCTCATGTCTGCGGTGTTGCTATCCTGATATGTTTGAACATAAAAATATTTACATAAAAAACGAACTTGTATAATTCTTCCTACATTTGCAATTTATATTTCTAATTTAAATATTTCAACATTTTTCTTATATTTCTTATCGTAAATAAGTAAAATTTCTTAATTATATTACGTATTAAAATTATTTTCATTTTCTAAACAATTTATTAATTAATTTCTTGTCCTAATTATGTCCAAAAAGTTCATAAATTTAGTTTTTATTTTTTCTTTAAAAATTTCTATTTGTTTATTTGGTATTTTTACTTAACCGCAAATTAGTTTTTTTAATCCTTCAATTTTCATTTTGTATATTTTTCTGGATTTAATTTCGTATTTTAACCAAAAAAAAAAAATTGTGTTGTTTTAAAAAATACTTTTCAATCCTTTTACATTTCATCCTTGTTCCAAATTTTATTTTAAATACATACAATGAGGATTGATAATCCAAAATTAACACAAAACCAAAAAAAAAAATTTTATGTTTACAACTCAATTTAAAATTTTTTTTTTTTTGATATGTTAAATTAAAATCATGTTACTACATAACCATAGAACGAATATAGAATTTATCATTTTAATTCAAGTCTATATAACTACTACACAATTTCAGTAATTTAAATTTATTTATAAGCAAAATTGGAAGGAGGTTTTTTCAACTGCTGCTGTTGTATTTACCACTACCAAGACCAGAAATTTAAAATGGATAAAACAATTATTTTTTTTCATTTTTATGATTGTGTAATCATTGAAAACCGCAACTAATTAAAAACAAATATAAAATATACCATCCACAGAAAATATTAATTTTATTTATTTATTATTGTTTTAAATAAAAAAAAGGAGTAGGAGAGAAAATATTCAAGGAATTATAAATATTATTTTCAATTTTATTTTGGTAATTTCGGACTGGACAATTATTTTTTTTCCTGGTTGCCAGTTAATGGAAAATTGTAATGTTTTAGAGTGAAAATGAATATTTAAATTATAAATGTTGTTCGAATTTAAAGAATTTATAATTACAAAAATCAAATAATGCAATGTTACAGCGTACATGGCTGTTATATTTCGTAGGACTAATTAGATTATGGTATATACTATGAGGGCCTAAAACTATGCAAAATTTAGATGGATAAAGATATAATATTTATAGCGTCCAAATGTCAATTAATACTTTTTAAACATAAACTAATGCGCCAGTTAATGTTCTATTTAAAAATTTATTAAACAGCGCCTGGAATTATGCACATTGTGTGTTTAATTGAAATTGGAAAAAAATCGAATTGATTTTAGTTACTTTAATTTCGTATATATACTCTGAAAATTACTTAAAGTCAGTACAGTGTAGACCTAATTTGTTATTTTGATGCTAATTGTTGGAAGAAAACTGTTGGAGACTATACTATCTCATTTTGTAATTTTTGATTTAGTGTAGCTCATAAAAATATGCAAAAAATTTATAGGGTTAATTTAAATTAGAAAGAATTTATTTCAAAATGATACCTAAAATATAGTAGTGACGTTGTTGATTTTACTATCTATTATGCTGGCCTCCAAGACAAGCTTAGGTCACCACTGATTTGGGACACTGTTGCAATTAATTAATTCAAATTAATTTCCTTTCATATTGATAACTAAAATTTATTTCTATTATTATTTTATATAGGTATAAAAATGGTGATCAAATTCGTGTTAATGAATCATCTCGATTTGAAGGTGGTCATTCAGAAAGTGCTGCTCTAATAATACGTGAAACACATCGTGGTGATGGTGGCAATTATTCATGTGAATTATCAAATTCAATTGGAACTGGTGTATCAGATACACAAATTGATTTGGATGTACAATGTAAACAAAATTATTATTTCTATTCTTTTCATTACTTCATTGCTTTATTCCGTTTTCCTTCCTTTGTTTTAAATTTTTAGATGTTCCAATTGTTGAAATATTAATGATACCAGAAGGACCAGTTAAAGAGAATGATGAAACAAATGTAACATTATTTTGTAATATTATTGATGCAAATCCATCTATATTGCAACGTGTCAGATGGTATGCTAATTCAACATTATTGAAAGAATTACCAGATTGTAATGAAACAAATGTAAGTTAACAAAAAAATATTTATTGCTATTTCTCTTGTGATTTATGTAATTTAATAATAACAAAAAATTTCTTATGTTCTCTTTTTTTATGTTTCTTGTTTTGTTGGCATATGCCATGCTTCTTTTATTTTATTTTGTTATTTTGATGCTGACCGACTTTTCTAGGAGGATTTTTGTAATGTTGATCCAAGTAAATTATTATTAGAAAGTATTGGACGTGGATTTGCTTATAATTATTCATGTGAAGGATATAATGGTGCTGGATGGGGACCAAGAAGTGATGATAAAGAATTGGTGGTAAGTTGACAAAAAAAAAATTATTGGAAATATTTTTCATAAAAAGAAGAAACTCTTGTATAAATTTTATTATTTTCAAATTATTTTTGCTTATAAATTTAATCTGTTATACATTTTTTCGATCTATGAGAATTTGATTTTATTAAAAATTGTTGAAAATTTATATATGTATATAGGAAAATGGAAATTGTAAAGGAAAATTATTAATTTAATGGAAATTTATTGATTTTTATTGAAATTTACTTTAAATTTGATGTTTTTTTCAGGTTTATTATGAACCAGGACCAGCTACATTGACACATTATCCATTAATAGCTATTAAGAAGAAAAGTGTTATATTTTCTTGTTCAGTTGATGTTCCTGGTGTTCCAGAAGCCACAAGGTGATTATTTTTTTTTATAATTTTTCAATATATCTAAATTTTACCTTTTTTTGTCCTTGTCAGTTAAGTCATTTTTCATTATCCTATTTACTCCTTTTTGAATTATATTTAATAAATATTTGTCTCTATCTATAAATAAATTTAGATATCGTTGGTTCCGTGGCGGTCAAGGACCATTAATGGACGTTGTTACAAAAGATTGGACAGTTGATCCAGTTGGCTTAGATAGTCGTACAAATTTTTCATGTTATGCATATAATGATGGTGGTCACGGAATACAAGCTACAATTAATTTAGATGTTCATGCACCACCATTTTTTATTAAAAATTTAGTTCAATATACTGGTGTATTATATTCAACAAGAAATGCATCATTAATGTGTCGTGTTGAATGTGTACCACGTTGTGAAATAACATGGTTAAAGGATAATGTTAATATTAATAAAGAATCAAATCATTATTTTATTAAAGAAGAATATATGGCAGCATCACCAGCAACTGGTGATTTTGAATCAATGATGTCAGTTTTGGTAAGTCAAAATGTCAGAAGTATTATAATTGTAGTTAAGGTTAGGTTTGGTTCAATTACAATTCGAAAAATAATAATTGCGTAATTTTTCGTAATATATAGTCCTAAATAATGGACTACATTATTCGGGATAGAATGTCGTCAAAACCTCTATAAGTTAGTCTGTGGAGCCGGACAAGAGGATTCCTAAATAATGAGTCATCTAATTATAAGTCTTCTTTCCGTTTCACTTTCGAGCATAACTATATAATTTTAAATTACATAATCTATAAGTCTGATAAGTAGTCCAAAAATTAGTTCAATAATTAGCACAATAATACATATACTTCTTAATGACTGTTTTATATAGTAACTTGAATTAATCTTAAATTAATTATAATTTATAGCATTTCAATATGTCATCATGGCCAAATCAACAATTTGATATTCATTCTGATAATGCTAATTATTCATGTGTATCATCTGAAAATGGTGTTGGTCCTGGTGTCAGAAGTTCAACATATTTAAATATTGAATGTGAGTTTCCTAAATAATATTCATTGAAAATATAATTTATAATCTTAAAATTTTCTGATATATATTTATAAAATTATTTAGATAAACCAGAAAATACAACAGTTTCAAGTCAATATATTAATGTTATAGAAGATACAATACCTAGTACGGTAATATGTTCATCAAAAATGAATCCTGGTAAAATAAAATATATATAAATAAAATTTTATCTGGTTTTTGCTTAAAGATTTTTTGTCTTTTACAGAATTTAAATATGAATGGTTTTATCGAAATGAATCAATAACACCTGGTAATGCATTAAAAATGAATTATCCAATTAAAAGAAATAGTAGTGGTACTTATACATGTGTTGCACGTAATAAACATGGATTAGACACAGCTGAAACATATATTAATGTACAATGTAAGTGAAAATTGTAGTTGTTTCTTTTGATTTTTCAATGTGTTTAGTGGTCAAATTGATATTTTTTCAATTCAAAATAGTCTTTTTATAAGTCAAATTGTTCTATTTTATCAAAATAAAGACGAAACTTTTCGAATAGGATTAATTAGATTTGGAAAAGTACAAATTTATTTCGAGAGAGGACAGATTTTAAATTGGAAAAGGACGATTAAATTTCGGAAAGGACTAATTTTATTTAGGAAATGACAAATTTTTGTCTTGGAAAATGACGATTTTGAATTATAAAAAAGACTAATTTGACATTAAATTTTACAATTTACTTATATTTTTTAAATGATATTAAAATTAATAAATAAAAATTTTCTACATTTTCAAAATGTTTTATAAAAGATCCACCAACTTGTGAAATTGATAGGAAAATAATTGATGATGAAGATACATTAATTTGTACAGCATTTGGTAATCCAGAAGAAGTAAGTTTTACATTTTTCTAGAATAAACTTATATAGACGAATAGTTTTTCGCTATACAAATATATTTTTTTTTCCTTTTTGATTTAGTCTGGTTTTCAATGGTCAATAAATACAAATGATACTGCAGCTGATATTGGTTCTGGACGTATTGATATTAATAAAAGTTATTTTGTATTAGATGATGATTTATCTATAACAAGAACATATCGTTGTGTTGCTAATAATACTGTTGGTATTGGACAAGTTTGTTTTATTGAAGTTGCAGGTAAATTTTTGCACACAAATTTCCTGTAATTTTATTATAAATTTCATAAAAAAACAAAAATGCTTTTTTTAACAAATTATTAATAATTGCTTATTTTTTCATTCCATTCATTTTCATTTAACATTTTTTTTTTTTAACCAAAAAAAAAAAACAAAATTATATTGATGAATTATTAGTAAGGCCCAAAAGTGAGTATAATATTAATTTTCTATTAACTATTATTTTTATTAATATTTATTTATAATTATAAGATAAATTTGTATGGGAGTTCTATAATTTTTGTTTTGGAATGGAAATAATGAAATTTACTTTATGGGTTTGCTCATATTTGGATTTCTACTTATTGGAAATTTTGAAAATTTTCTTATAATTTGTTAGATTATCTATAAATAATAAATGAAGAGATAATCTAAACGACAATAATAATTGTAGAGGAAATGTCTGTTAATTACTGAAAAACCGAAAATAAAGACGAAATGGAGTAGCGACTCTATATTTGTGGGTTTAAAAACAAAGTATTTTCTTACTGGCCAATATTTCTTCTGTTTGTATGTATTTGTGGCTTGCCTTGAATAATATTTCTTCGTGATCTATATAATTTCTCTATTATCATATCTGCTCAAAATTTACATATATATGATTGCCAAATATTACTGACGAAATTTCTTTGATACTTCATATTCATTTTAGTTCCAATCTAGGAATTATTGCCACAACACTTAGCAAGTAGATTTAGCTTAGCAGGTGGCAGTTGCTATATGATTTTCAGCTAATAAAATAATTTTATATAGTTATAAAAAAGTTTCTGTAATGTCGTTGGTTCTCATACTATACTAATTTGAAATTTTATATCATGAATTTTTGTACCAGGATAACAATATTTACAATTCTATTATTCAAATTCAATTTGAAAATATCTAAACAAAATAACGAAAAATTTATTTAAGATTTTGAATTTATATTTCCAGAAAACTCATTTATTATTATCCTTTTTGAACAAATTAAACTTAAGAAATATATTTTTATTATTTTGATTATCCTTAATGGAAAAGAAATTATATTTTTTTTCTGATCTTTACTGGTTTGCTTAACCTTTGGTGAATTTTTATAACGAAATACAATTTTACTTTAAATTTATTAACAGGGACGCATTGACAGTCCCATTCGCCCTGAATAATTTTGAAAAAAATGTTAAAAATTTGAAAATATAATTAATTATGTAAAAAACTTTCAAATAATTTAGCAACTTTGGTTAATTGGATAAAATTTTCGTATGATATACTTGAAGAAATACTGCCCCACTGGCGTTTTGTATCCCACTAGCAACATTGTGTCCTACTATCCACACACGTTAAAAAGTAAAATTAGAAATAAGTGGTAGTTCTGTAGTAATGCCTAAGATGTGATGTGTATCGATTACTGCGTATAAAGTGATATCTAAAGTTTGAGGTTTGGGTTAGACTCATTCGATTCCTTAATGGTTCAATCCTCTACTATAATTACAAGGATGCATTACATTTAAAACTATAATTAAGATTAAACTTTGCGATTTTAATTTTTAAATGGTCGTTAACCTAAACAACATTATTTCCCAATTTTCCATAGTGTATACCAAACAACAATAATTTTTCTGCATATAAAAAGTATAAAGAAAATTCTTAAAATTTATTTTTTTAATTTTTGGTTCTATATAAATTTTTCTTATTTCTATATAATAAAATGTGAATTTGTTATATTTTTTGAAAGGACATTAAATTATCCTTCGTATTTTAAAATATATATAAATCCATTATGCTAAAAGGGCATTTGTATTACAGTAAAAATATAACATTAAATGTATTTTATATATATATAAATCATGTGCAAGGATATATACAAATAATATATTTCTGTATAAAGGATATTCTTTCAATTATTATGTCGTCGTTGATATTGCACTCTTAACATACACCAGAAGAAGAAGAAAAAAACAAAATTCAAAAAATGAAACAGATTTCTTTTTATTTAGAAAATTTTTCTCTATACTAAAGAAAATTCTTTTACAATAAAAATACAAAAACCGACAAGGATAATACTGGAAATGTACAATTTTTTTTTTCCAATTGCATTTTTATAGTTAAAGAAATTGAGATAAGGACAAAAAAAAAAAAATGTTTTAGATTTTCTTTATAAATTTTTTTCTTTCTTTTAAGGAAAATTTTTGTATTTAGAAAAATAGAAAACTCTGAGGTAGTAGAGTGTACGTTAGAGTTAGATTATGTATTATACAAAATGAAATTGTCTTCTTTTTAAAATAGAAAAAAACAAATAATAGGAAAACTGTTTTTATTTTTTTTTAAATATTAAAGGATTTATTTTGTTGTATCCTTTTAAGATTTTTATTCAAGAAAAAAAAAATGTGAAGTTTAATGTTGATTTTATTTTCTATTTGAAGTTTATTTTAGTTTTGTGGAGAATATCTGGGAATTTGGACAAACAATAATTATATTTGTTTCTCATTAAAAGGACCTGCAACATTTTGTTATTTATTTTGCAGATTTAACTCATAATAAATTTTGTGTTGAATATAATCTTCATTTTTTTGTGTTTGTGCGCAAATTTTAAAGCCTCAAGTAGTTACAATCAGATGGCGTTGATAGACATTCAATTAATCCGATATATGGCGCTACACATGTCAATTTTATAGACAAAATTGAATTAATAATAAATGTCGTAAAGTTAAATTTAATGCAAACAAAAAGTAATATAAAATAAGATAATTTAATTCAAATTTTAGACTATAGATGGCTCTGCATTTTAATTTAAACCATTTATTTCAAATTTAGTTAGAAATTTATTAAAATTATGAAATGTATATTAACTATAAATATTATTTTACATCCCTCACACGAAATATGTGCAATTTACAATATGTGTTTACTAGAAGGTTTTTGGTTGATCCTTAAATACTTTATTCAAGAATATTCTCAATTTTAGAGACCTTAGAGAATTGCTCCACTTAATATAACCATATATATACTCGACTTTTTTCAGTCCATTTCCGTAATATTTGATATCGTCTTGTCAAATTTCTTATACAAATTCATATGAAACTAAAGTGAATAAAACAAATACATATAATAACTCGACTACATAAATATTAAAATTATAAGTTTTCTTCCAGCTAAAATCACTAAGGGAATAAAAATTTCTTATCCTTTTTTTTAAATTCCTTCGTACAAAATTTAATCCTTTTACATAATATATAAATACTTAAAAATTATTTTAAAATCATTTTTAAATACTTTTATGGCATATAACCTCTTTTTTTTTTTTTGCACCCATACTGATTTACTTTTATTATACAACATGTAAAAATGTTTTCTAACCTATTTTGTAAATAAATAAAAAATTCAAATGAAAAGAAAAACTCAAGTATGAAAAATATCCTTTTTTTTTTATGTAGATAAAATAAAAATGTGACAAAATTATTCATCTTGGTATAATCCTGACAGAATATAAATGCATATCTCTATCTCCTATATTTATTTACAAAAGTTTCTATATATGTATATATAAAATTTTAAGCTATATCCTTGTTATAGATATATTTTGTTTTTTCTCTCTATAGAATAGAACAATTTAGTTCTACATGTGTATATCCTTAGAGATATAACATGAATTTACATTTCAACCGCACAATATATATTTATGTATATACATTTTTTTTATCTGGGTTCTAAGGGTTAAAAATGATGTATTGTTTACGTATGCAAATTTAGACTAGACAAATAGAAAAAAAAATTATATATGTACAACCTTTATGCATGTATGTATATATAGAAATTTCCCAAAGGACTCTACTATATTTGGGAAGTAGTCGCGTAACGATCAACGATTTAATTAAAAAGGATAACACACATAAAAAAACACAAATTGAATAATTTTTTCGTTAAGGGTGAAATTTTTGTTGTACAGAAAAGGCTTCAAAGTGTGTAGCAGGTGTATTTTATACAGAATGTCTAAAAAAAAAAAAAAATTTGTTTGTTTGACGTATTGCCGAAAAAAAAATTACAATATTTTCAACATAAATTTTTGGGGCATTACGCAATGTTTTCTGTTATAGATAAATCTAACTTAGTCATTGGAGGATAATTATTTTTTGTAGATGGTTTTATGTCAGGATGTTTTATAATTGAAATTTTTTTTTTGTGTGAATCTAGTAGAGAATAGATGAAAAAATTATAGACGTATAAGTTTTTGAGCTAATTTACAGAATGTCTAAGTGTAATTTATAGGCTAAAATTACAGACATGATGAGAGGCTCAATATTTTGAGGTTGACTTTACATTTAAAAAACCAATAATTAAAAGCAAATAATATTATTTTCGTGACATTAAACATACCACACGAAATAGTGCTATGAGTCTAGCTACTCAATCAGTAAAGCATTAATATTTGTCTCTATTTTTGGAGAGTTTACAAATAAATTCGAAATTAAGTCACCAACCAACGTTAGTAGAGGGGGATTAGAGTGACTAATCCACATACCTATAGGGTTCGTTGTAGCCCCTTACGAAACATGTATCTTCCATTTAATTATGCCAGGAATCGTTCAATCCTATTTCTTTCATAAAATTTATCAACTTAACAGGTTTTACCAAATTATATACGGCTTTGGTTTTACCCTAATTAATTCACCTAGATTTTCTGCAAAATAAAAACCGAAGTTTTTGAATCTTTTATTACATAAAATTGGACAGTGACATATGAGATAGGCTCAATAGTTTCATCATCATTGTCTGCACTACCTCTACAAAGTGTTTCCACTGTGAGTCCCAAATTAAGTCATATTTTTTGAATTTCGGGTGGGAGAATGTTGCTATTCATTAAATATATTTAATTTACACTCTTTATTCTTACTGTCCTTATTCGTCAAGTCCATACACAGTTGACCTAATTAATTATTTTTGACTCTAATTAATTATTTTCATTCCAAAACAAAAAAAAATACTAACAAAAAAGAGGTCCTTAGAGTATATTTTAACTAAATTTAAAATATACCGTATATATAAATTTAATTTCGAAAAATATATATATATTTCTTTTAGGACAATTAGCATGGTGGCAAAGATGGGATCGAACAACATTATTTATTGTAATTGCAACCGTACTTGCGATATTATTAGCTGTTATAATAATTTGCTGTATTATTATTTGTATTTGTCGGAGGAGACGGAGGCAAGATAAATGTAAGTGGAAAATTTACAAAAAAAAACAAAAATTTGAAAAATTTACTTAAAAATAATTTCATTTTAATTATTTTTAATTTTACTCTATTTTTTCGTTAGTGAACTTTTTACATGTTCAATATTTTCTTTTACAATTTTTCTATCGTAATTTCTGCATCTCTTTTTAATCTCATAGAGGAAATGGAGATATGAAAAATAACTAAAAATATGATTTTTTGGTCGCCCGTTTTTAATTTTTTGGCTCTTTGAATTAGAAAAAGATGACACAATAAAATGGAGAGAAAAATGTTGAAAGAAAATGTTGAACGTGTAAAAGTAATTTAAGGATTTTGTTTTTTAAATTATTTTAATTTTAAAATCTTGTTAGAGATTAGGTGAAAAAAAAAATCCCTTCATTATTATAAAAAAAAAAAAAAGTGTAGTTTTTATCATAATTTTTTCATTATTTTATGTCAGGATCCTTTTTTTTTTTTTAGATTTTCTTCTGTTATTTATATATTTTTAATTTGCAATTATTATTATTTTTTTTTATATAATTTATTCAAAATTTTTATAAGCATGTTTTTTTTTTTTATATAATTACAATTTTTTAATTTGTTTTTGCTCTTGAATGATTTTTTTTTTTTCAAAGAAATTTTTCAAAAAAAAATTTTATTGCAAATTTTGAAAATTTCATTTTTCTTTAATAAAGTTTATAAAATTTTTAAGATATTAATGATTAATGAGATGTTTATGAATAAAAATGAATCGAATAATATTTCTGTGTTGTTCAACTCTTGCCACTTTAGAGCTATATAGAATTCATTTGAAAAGAAATATTAAATAAAATAGGACGAATTTTCCAACTTTTCAAATAAATTAATTTTAGTAAGTTTAAAATAGTCTACGATCTACGTTAATTGACTATGAATACATACATTTATTTAGTCAGTTTGATCATAGTTTATATAATAATAATTACAATGACTGGTATATAAAGTATATCAGCTTTATAGACACATTACATTCCGTGTTACGAGTATTATGGTCACAAAATAAGATTTTAGCTTAAAAATCGGTAATACTATATGTCACTATTTTTGGTACCATGAAGAAAAATGTTTCTCTGAAAACTGGTACGACATAATTATCCTAATGCATAATCAATTCGAGCTTACTAAAGTCTTGCTCAGTCTACATATAATCAAGGAGCAAAGAAGCGTTCTAAAGCCGAGACAACGAAAGATATTTTAGAGGAATTCATGACAAATTATAGAGAAATTACAAAAAAGAAGATGGAAGTAACGAGGATGCAGTGATCGATATGACTTCCTTCAAATGTTTTAAACACGGACAACATTATATATATTAAGGACTAAAAGACTAGTTTGAATGGTTAAAAGACTAATTTGATATTATAATACCAAAATTATTATAATATCAAATTAGTCTTTTAACCATTCAAACTAGTCTTTTATCAAATCCAATTCTACCTTTTGCAGTCGTCCCATTTTTTGGGGAAATGATTTTTGTGCGAGTTGTAAAGGAATAAATAATATCCTGAAAACACTAAAGTTGATTATAATTTTGATGAAGTCTTGCATAAATTAAAACGTCCGAATTGGCAAAAATGTATAGCTAATTTTTATTCATTTCGTCTCATCTAATCATTAAGAATTATTGAAATTTTTTAATAATAATAATATAACCTCAAAGTTTTTATAGCCAATGCTTTTTTTTATATAAAAAATTTAAATTATTTATTTATATTTATAATTTTAACAATAAAAACATAAAACTTAATTATTTACATTCGTTTTTTTGATTATTCAAATTTGCTTTTTTCTATAATAAATTTTTTAATTAAATTTTTTTATATATATATATATTTTTTTTTTTTACATTTATTTTGGTGCGCTTTTGTATATTTCATCTAAATAAAAAAAAAACAACTGATCCACAATTTACGCTAAAAATTAAAATTATTAACATTTTAATTAAAACATATAATAATATTGTATACATAAATTTATAATTCGGCAAAAAATCACAAACATTTTTTTTCATCAAAAAAAAAAAAAAATTGTGTTTAATTTTTGGTTCGACATGTGACTAACACCTCAAAATTAACATCAAATTCATAACTAATACATAAACACATATATTATACAAAATTTCTTTGCAAAAAAAATTTTTAACCGCAAAAGATCATACGGAAACATCAATTTGTGCAACTCAAAGGTAAGAATTTTATCTAAAAAAAATTTTAATTCAAAATTATTAAATTTTTAAATTTTTATTTGGAAAAAAAATGAAAAATCTTTTTTATTGAATTAAAAATGTTTCTATGTTTTGTTGTTGTGTGATATTTATGTTCAAAATTGCACAAAATTTCAATTAAATTTTGTTTTAAAATTAAAAACTTTAACACTATAAACTATTTTTGCACGATTTTTTTTTT
Organism: Empis stercorea; assembly: GCA_949752835.1. Taxonomy (NCBI): domain Eukaryota; kingdom Metazoa; phylum Arthropoda; class Insecta; order Diptera; family Empididae; genus Empis; species Empis stercorea. The sequence goes on along the minus strand of OX457085.1, from coordinate 83,327,830 downwards.
TTTGTATGGTATTTTCATAATATCAAATTCGTCCTTTTTTGTCTTAATTATGTCTATTTTTGTAAAATGATTATTGTAAAATGATGAATTTTATTTGAAAATACCATTACAAAAAGATAGAAACTACAATATTTAGCACTTTCAGTGTTGCCATCATCATTAAAAAATTGTCAGTTGCCATAGTTGCTCTAATTTGACCAAATTTCGAGTTTTCTTAAATATATTTAAAAAAAAAATCGTTAATAAAATAATTAAATTTTGTAGTTTCTAAATAAATATTTATAATTTCAATGTTTTTAATAATTTTTTTGCGATTTGTTTTTAATTTTTGTTTTTTATGTTTTTTTTTTTTTGTTTTTTTTTGTTGTTTTCTTTATATATTTTACTGTCCTGAATTTATTAAACACGAACTTAATAAAGTGTGTTGTCATATCAACCCTCAACATCTTTGCCCCCATCTACAACAACATTACACTCTGCATTTGAGGTACCAAAGAGTCCACCAAAATGGCCATTACGACCTGGTGTAATGGTACATGTTAAAAATGATACAAAACAAAATTTATGTGCAAATCGTCTTATACATAAACGTTCATTATCATCATCAATTATACCAACAAATACATCAATAACAACAACCACACAAACAACACCAATTACAACACAAATTATAAATCATGATGAAATTGTTGATGGCAACAGAGGAACAATTGAAATACAAAATGTTACAATAAATCAACAACAACAGCAACCCATAAATACTAATCCAACTACAAATTCATCTATAACAAATAATAAGGATATTCACAAAGGATATAAATCTTTACCAAGACCATTAAAATCAAAATCGTTAACCGCATCAACTACAGTTGCAAGAGTTAATCCAAATAATACAATTTTAACAACAACATTACCATCAAAACCACCAATTCCACCACCACCAATTCCACCACCACCAATTCCACCGCCACCAATTATATTGCCACCACCAACAGCAGCAGCAACAATAATTACAACAAATATTGAATCATTGCAAGGACCACCAGAACGACCACCAAAATTACCACGTCGTAATGTTTTACCAGTAGTTAATTTAACAAATCGTATCATTTCAACAAATAGTACTAATGAATTGTTACCAAGACGTACTCCAAATACAAGTAGTAATAGTAGCCGAAAAAGGATATTGGGTAATTTAACAAGTGATGATGATGACGATGATGATGATACAACAAATACTAATATAGATAATAATAATCAAAATCAAGTTAATCATGATGATAATTCCCAACAGAATGGTAATAATAATACAAGTGGTTGTAATGTTAGTGGTATTATAGTATCAACAGCAACAACAACAACGACAACAAGGAATGGTTTATTTGAAAAAATATTTGGTGAAATATTTTCGAAACGTAATGAAGAAACTGCTAGTGTAAATAGTGAAAAATCTGAAAATAAATTATTACGATATTTTGGTATGTCGAAAGTATTTAAACGTCAACGATTATTACGAAGTGATTCAAATATATCAGATTCATTTGCTGCACAGCATCGTATTAAGGGTATTCGATGTACAGGAAGTGGTAAATTATTATTCATTTTTCATATATGACAAATGGTGATGGAATTTTTTTTTTTATTTTAATATTAATTAAGTATATTTTTTTACAATTGAGAGTCATTCTTTTGACACTTCAGGTAATCATGGTTTTTGTCATCTGTCAGAATTTTCAAAATGTCTTGATAAGAAAAATTGAAAGTGTTACAAGAGTTTAAATTAAAATTGAAATTTCACTTTCTTCTATATTTTGTTGGCATTAATCAATAATTTTTCATGTAATTGACGTAATTTAGACGTAATTTACCTGTAATATTTTATTGACCGATGTAATTCAAACAAAAGATGGATGAAATCTTCGTTATTGATGACTAAAATGCTTTTAAATTCAAATCTTTTAAAAATTAAGATTAATTACAACAAACATTATTACATAAAAATTACCGAAATTCCTAATTTCTATAGTAATATTCTTCAGTAAAATTTCTATATAAAGTTATTCTCATGCAATTTTTCTAACAAAAATGAAAAATTTTACGACATCATTTCATACTATCAATAAATACTTTTGATAATTACTTTGCGCTAAAAATGCTCCCCTGTCCTGTAAAATATACTTTTTTTAATTTCTCTTTTTAGTTTTTGAATTTCCTTCTTTATTTTTGCATGCTTTTAAATTTTGCTTAAATTTTTTTTTTTTTTTTTTTGCAATGCATAATTTTTTACTTTCAAAATCACTAACAAAATTAATGTTTTTGTTTTATAAATGTTTATGTGTGTCTACAATTTTATTAAAATTCTCTGTGTGTTTTTTTTGCATTTTTCCATATTTTTTATATAAAAAAAATTGTTGTTGTTTAGTTGTTACATACAAAAAAACACCAGCCTTAGAACGTATCCAATCACCACCACAACAATTATCACAAATCGAACAACTACAAACAAATAATATGGATAAATTAGTTGATAGTAATAATAGTAATGCACTTATAGCGACTGAAGATTGTTTAGACATAAAAAATTCCGTATCAACAACGAAAAAATGTAAGCAAATTTTTATTTTAGCAACATTTTTTTTTTTAGCAATTTATATACAAAAATTTTCAGTTTTTCATTTTTTTCATTTTTGATTAAAAAAATTTTTTTTATTTTATTTTGCACTTAAAAAATTACACATAAAAAAATCAAAACAATATTTTTTAGAAAGCACATAAAAAAAAAAAACTATGAAAATTTTAGTAAAAAAATTTCATCTAGTCAAAAAAAAAATTTTTTTAGGTATGTAAAAAATTTATTACACTAATTTTTTTTTTTTTTTGTTTTTTTTTTATTAATTTATAAATTAATTTTTATTTGCAATATTTTTATTTTCTATAATTTTTAAATTTTTATTAATTTGTTTTTTGTTTTTTTATTAAAAAAAAAATAAATTTGGCAATCACGTTTTTTTTTTAAATAATATTATTTAAGGAAAAAAACGCTTTTAATTGTTTTAGTTCGTTTTTTTATAGTTTAATTAGAAAAATCGTTTAAAATTTTTAAGATATATAGATAAAAATTAAGATTAATTTATTTAAAAATAAGTTCGATCCGTTTTAGCGCATAAAATATCCTTTTAACATTAAACCTTATAGGCTTTAATTAAGACAAGCTCTTTTTATATATACAATTTTTTTTTTGGATAGGAAATTGTTATTTTATTAAATTATTTTGAAAATATTTGGAAGTCCTTTTACTTAAGTCCGTAGGACACTGGCTTGAAAAAAAAACGATAAAATTTCCAAGTTTTGCGTGACTGAAACACATATGTATTTTAAGAAAGAGATACAGCTAATGCGACAGACTGTCAAATTATAATTTGACATTCTATATATCTTTTAGTTAAACAGTATTATATATTTAAAATTTAAATGGCCGAAAAAGTCATGTGGACAGATGAAAAATCTGTTTTTTTGATAAACAAAGTGCGAAATGAAGAGTCATTGTGGAACCAAAGCAATCCAGGATAAAAAAAAAAACATAGTGTCAAGCCAATTTTAAAAAATTCCTTGCAATGTCAAAAATATCTTGAATTGTCAAAAAAAATTTAAGAAATTTTTTGACAATAGCGGATTTGTTGCTACTACAATCCTAGCGACATTACTACAATTTGTAATATTTCCGTAATTTTTTGACATTCAGGTTTTATTTCAAACTAGCGCGTCACTCGCACTTCCTTATAAATTTTACATAAAGAAATTTTACCTCTCACTCTAACTAGAAATTTTTTGAAAAATATATAAATTTCAAGCCAGTGTCCTACGGACATTAAAATTATTTGGAAACTCTTTTAAAAGTTCTCCAAAAAAAATTTTTGAATATTCTTATTAATATCTTATCAAAAAATTACTAAAATTTAAGTTTTTTTTTTGGACTAAGTGTCATTGTGTCCTTACACAGTGTCATTACTTTATTAACTTAATTGTTACAGGAAAATTATATATGTAAGTGAGAAATTAATGAATGTATGATTTAAGTATAGAAATCTTTAATTAATTAAGAAAACTGATTAAACTATAATATTTCTCACATTTGGAATATCAAAATGATAATCAAATTTTTTCAATTTAGAAAATTCCCATTGAATTATAATTACTCACAAAATTTTATTTTATTTTCACTAATTGTTAAATTAAATTTTGCTATATTAATTTCTAAATTAAAAAAAGACTAAAAGTAGACTTTTAGTGTTTCCGCAACCATGAAATCGTCGGGAAAATCTCTGCTTAAGACAGAGATTTAGAGGTCAAAATGGGCTGTTGTTGATTAAAATAAGCAGAAGAAGACATTTTTTCACTCTTCTTAGTAGCCTCTGAATTTCTAATTTACTCTATTTCTTTAATTGTTGAAGAAGGAACAAGTAGCTTACATTTTTTTCACTACATTTGTAAACCTCAAACTATTTCTCTCTCTCTTCTAATTTGAAATTTGAAAGCTTAAAAAATAAATCTTGAAATTTATAATTTTAATTTTCATAATTTACCATTTAATTTAGTTAATAATATCCGATTACCATTTAGTTTACTTATTAAATTTTTATTTGTAATCAAATGTGTTTAGGTTCAGTTTCTTAAATTTTCATTTAATAAATTATTTTTTGTCGTATATACTTAAAATTCTCATTAAAGCACTTTTAGATAATTTTCAATCTTTTAATTTTCAAAAAAATTTTTTTTTATATTTTATTTTTTAAAAATAGCCCACAAATATGAAAATATTTATATTAATTAATAAAAAATTAAATTTAAATATTTTTTTTTTTTTATAATTTCTATTTTAAATTTTTTTCAGTTTTTTTTTTTTTTGTATTTATTTATTTATATTTATATAATTTTCTTATTTTCTTTTCTAATTTACAAAAAAAACCAACCAAACCGAAAAAAAAAAAAACCAAAAATATTTTATAGTACACGACAAGTCATCCTCATTGGGGGATCCTTTGACGGAACCTGGAGAGTATGAGAATCTACCATTTCATGGTCTACAAACGGCACCTAATAAGGTACAGCATAAAAAATAATACTTAATTTTTCTTTTTATATCTTTTTAAATTTTAATTCTAAAAATTATGATTTTCCGTTTTCTGGAAATTTTAATTTATTATTTTCTTAAAAATTATTTTCTAAATAACACACACACACACACATAAATATATACAAGTAAAAATTTATGTAGTTAAAATTTTAATATTTTTGCAATATAGAAACACATTTAAACACCATAATTTATATAATATAATAAATAATTGACACACACTACTACACATTTTGAAATAAATGATTATAAAATTTTACATGTTTTTTGCTTAATTTTCGTTTTTGTTTCTTAGGTTTTTAAAAAAAAAAAAGCTTAATTTTTTCTAATGAACTTTAAATTTTTTTTAAATTTAATTAAAATTGATTTTTTAATGTATAAATAATTGAAAGAAATTGCTAAAAGTATTTTTCAATGTATAACTATATAATTTTCAATTTAATTTAATTTAAATTCATTTTCAGATTAATTTCAATTTTTTATTAAATTATTTTTTGGGAATTTAATGTGGCTTTCGATTCGGTAGAAAAATCGATCTTTTTTATCTCTAGATCGAATTTTTAAAAATCTGGGCTCGGATTCTCTGAGTCGATATCGCATAGAACGATAATCGAGTAAAAATTTCGATAACGATTCTCGAAATAAAAAATTTGGAATCACGATAACCGATTGATATCGTATCGAAATTATTTATAAAATGTACTAGATTTTACTTCAATAATAATGTCAAATTATATATGACAAATATAATTAAAAATTATATAGCTAAGCCTAGTACACTGCTCTTGCTAAAATACATTTTCCATATACAATTTTACTTCAATTATTGAGTATTAATATTTAGTTAATTATTAATTAATGATTAATAATATTTAATTGCTAATTATTAAAACTTCATTATTTATCTCTACTATTAAAATTAAGTTTACCAAGAGCAGCGTACTGGGCTCTATATAAAAAATTATTGTTTTTTTGATTTTGATTTAATTATTTTTGATAAATAATTTCATTCGATAACAAAATACCTATCGAATGAAATTTATCGTTTTACACTCGATCATCGTATGATAGAATTCCAAATAGGAAATTTATCGTTAGATTTCGATATCGTGTACTCGATATCGACTCAGAGAATCCGAGCCCTGTTTATTATTTTCATAAACGTCAAGTTTTATATATAAAAACAAACACAATTACAAAATCGATTTTACTATCATGTTCGATTGGGCGTGCATTTTTATAGATCAAATTTTTGATCAATTCCAATCGAAAGTCACATAATATTTATTGGTTAAAAGAAATTCTGATATTAATGGATTAACTTTAAATTTTTTTTTTGACATCTGTGTAATATATTTTGAGATTTTGTTATATCTCTGTTATTTGACATATATGTCAGTTGGTTTTTCGAAAAATGTTATATAAATATATTTCATAAATCGAAATTAACAAAATTTGTTAATGCTATTTAATTACTTTAATGCTGCTCTCTACAACTATTTAATTTTTGTGACTTTTGTCGTTTTTAAATATGTCACACACTTATTAATCAAGTGACAATTTTCATATATTTACGTGCTTTTTTTGATATTGGATTGTTAATTGTTTACTGATGGTGATGATTATAGTCGTTTATCAGTCGTATAGTCGATATTAAACTATAATACTATAATAAATGACTTATTGTGTCAAATTATCTCATTTTTGTATGCCTTCGATCCATCAAAGTAATAATAACATTTTCATCATTTCAAATTTTTCGATTTTACGACAAAAAAAAAATTAGAGGAGTATCAAATTAAAAGTTATACATCCATTAATTTATATGTTTAATGTTTAATTTAAATTTTTTTGCTTTTGGTTTAGTTTTTTTATATAATTTTCTTTTATTTCACATATTTTATCAACATAAAAATTTTTATGATATAAATTTTATTCACAGAATAATAAATTAAATCGTGAAAATTTTCGTATTCATAATCATAAATATTTAGATCCACGTAAAATTTTATTTATTAATAATCAAGAATCATCATCAATGTATTTAAATAATATTCATATACAAAAAATTTATTGTGAAACTGATTTTTAAATTTCATTTTATATAAATTTTTTCATAAAATTAAATAAATTTTTTAATTTAGTTTTAGTTTTTTATTATATATAATAAATATTGGAAAAAAAATGACACTATGGGCGTGTTTCATAATTACAACTTTTAGTGTAGGGAACTGTCAAACAGCTACACCCTGTTTCAGAATCACTACTTTCAAAAAGTGTACTACACTTTTATGTTTCATAACTGAAAGTGTAGCTAGGGTGTAGTGAACTTTTGCTACTCTTTTTGCACTAACTTGAAATTGAGAATCAGATGGTTTAGCAAGCTGTCAATTGACAATCTAACCAATAAGCAAAAAGAAAAGAAACGGTTGTGAAATAGTTTTAAGTTAATTTTTCGGTGTAGCCCTCTACCAGGTGTAGTTGAAGTGTACTACACGGATAGTGGCTGCACTACTGCTGCACTACACCCAGTTGTAATTATGAAACACGCCTAATTTTAAATTTTTTAAGTTAATTTGGAAAAAGACTGAAATTTTCTATATAATACTAGAAAAATAATATACAAATTTATTTTATTTTAATTTTATTTAATTTAATTTATTTTTAATATTTTATTTAAATAATTTTTGTATATTTGTTTGTTTTTTTTTTTTACGAATTTATGTTTGATATATATATATATACATACTAGTATAATATAAATAATTTAATTTGTCTTGTATATACATTTGTTAATTAATTAAGATTTGTTTATGTAATAAGGTATTTTTTTATTTATTTTTTTTTTTAGTAATAAATTTTGAATTTTAATTTTGTAAAGAAAAGAAAAAAAGCTTTTTATAAAAAAAAAAAAAATAAATTTAATTTTAATTATAAAAAAAAATTTCTGTTCAAATTATCCAACAAAAACAAAATTTCTCTTGTACAAAATAGGGAAATATTTTTGTCTTATATAATTTCCATATTATATTTTAAAATTTTGCACATTTTTTTAATTTCTATAATTTTTCTGATTTTCTTTCCTCTTTTTTTTTTTTTTTGTTTTTTATTAATAATTTAATTCCATATATTTATATAAAATCTTCTCTAATTTATATTCGAATTGCTAACTATACTAAAAAGAAAGTTTTCTTTAAAATATATATTTATTTATTAATATAATTCCAGTTTACTACGACTCCTATAAATTTTAACAATCAAACTAATGTTGTACGTGTTGCACCACGTCCAAAACTAACACAACATAATAACAATCTAATATATCATCAAAATTATTTGCTTCAACAACAACAACAACAAAATCATCCAAAACAAAATTACCAAATACAACAACAACAACAACAATCCTTACAAATTCCTATTAATAAAAAAAAAACATCATCATCAATAATATTATCATCATCATCATCGTCAACATTAAAATTAATATCTAATAATAATAATAATAATAATAATAATAATAATGAACGTAAATCAATAAATTCAAATAGTTGTGGTGGTACATTTACATCATCACCATCATTATCATCAACATCATTTCCAACTAGTTATACTGAATATTATCATCAACAACAACAAAAATGTTCAATACCAAATCATCAATTAGAAAATTGTTTTAAACAAAATATACCATATACTGTTGCTAATAATAATATATCATCAATAAATAATGATAATATTGATGATAAAATAATAAATAATCCATTTTTAGCAACAAATTTTAAAAAATTTCATTCTAGTACTGTTAATAATAATTCTGGTACAATAAAATCAAATGATCGTAAAAAATATAATAATAATTCATTAATAACAACAACAACATCATCTATAATTGGTGGTGGTGGTGGTGTTGGTATTGGTGAAAAAAAATTTTATTCATTAAAAGCATTAAAAAATAAAAATCATTTAAATTTATTATCAATAAAACCATCATCATTATTAACATCAACATTAGGTAATGATAGTAAATGTAAACGTAATCATTCATTTGCTGGTGGTAGTATTGGTGATATTGTTATTAATCAAAATCAAATTATTGATGAACAACAACAACAACAACAACAACAACAACAATTACCATATATAATGCAACCAAAAATTAAATTTTATGAACCACCAATGTATGAAAATTTAACAGATTCAATACAAATACATGAATCTGATGAATTTTATCAACAACAACAACAGCAACAACAACAATACCATCAACCAATTAATAATGATTCATTATGTAGAAATGGATCATCAATTAGTGTTAGTGGTATTATTGTTGATAATGGTATTAATCGAAAACAACAACAATATCATCAACACCAACATCAGAAAATTGATAAATATAATAATTTAATTGAACCACATCAACAACAACAACAACAACAACAACAACCAGATGAACGTATTAGTATTTATCGTAGTGATTCTGGTATATCAAATAGTTCATATGAATGTGTAACACCAGTACCAGCACCACGTCAACAATCATCACAAATATATAATAATCATGATGATATTATTGATTGTGATACAACATATAATAATTCAATTTATAAAAATAATGATGATGATGATAATAATGATCAAATTAATAATGATATATCCTTATTATCCACATATCCAATATCACCACAACAAAATCTTAATGGTCGTATAAATCGAAGTAATAAATATATAAATTCAACAAATAAACATCAAAAATTAAATAGTAATCAATTAAATGATATAAAACATCAATATAATCAGCAACAACAACAACAACAACAGCATCAACGTAAAACAAAAAGAAAATCATCACAAAATATATCATGTTCATCTGTTGTGGTTAATCAAGAGGTTCGTTTTGTTTTACTAATATTATTAATATAACTTTTTGGTATGATGATAGTATATTGATCCAAATCAATGATATATATATGTACTATTATTATACCAAAAAATAAATGCATGTTTATACTCACTTAATTAAAACAAAAATAATCATTTACTTATATATATATTCCACCTATCATTCCTTCAATTTTTTAAAAAATTTTAATTCCATCATCCAAAATAAAACAAATTATTATCACCAGAGTCCAAATTCCCATACTAATCCATTTCTAGCAAATTTAACAACAACAATTGGAACAACAAATTCCTCATCATCTGGTTGTATAACAAGTGGTAGTAGCAGTACAAGTCATAGTGGTTATGGTGGTACATCATCATCATCAACATCGTCAACAATACGAGGTGGTAATAATACGATAGACAATATACATCAATTATCTCCACATAAAAGTATACAAACAAAAGATCCATTTAAAATACCAACATCAAATTCATCGTCTTCAATAACAAAACAATTATCATCATCATCATCATCATCACAAAAACCACAACAAAATTCAAATAACAATTTAATTACAAGAAATCCATCCAATAATAGTATTAGTAATAATGATAATTGTTTAACAACAACAGCAACATCATCCAATTATAGTAGCAATTCTATTAATAATAGTAATAAAATTCGTTATCCTGGTTATGTAACAAGACCAGTTAAATTACCATTACGTAAACATCATAGTTTTCATTTCCAACAACAACAGCAACAACAGACAATGTTAGGTCATTTAAAACTTCATCAAATTCAACGAGAAAAAGCTAAAGCTAATGTTGCAACATCATTAAATGCTTCTTCTAATACAATAAATCCAATTTATAAACAAAATGGTGGTCCATTAATATTTAAACCATTTTTAAATGAGAATACAGCATTTAAACCAATTTCACCAGTTGGTTGTAATAATGGTAGTAATTGTGGTAATATTAGTAATGATAATAGCAGTCAATCAAATAGTTTACAAAGTGATTGTAGTAGCAGTAATAATAGTAGTTATACAACAACAGTACCACGTATTTGTGGTACAAGTTTAAAACGTCATATGTCAAATATTGAATCATATGATAGTAATCGTTATCAGCAACCATCATCTGATTCAGATGGTCAAAATTCAAATGATTATCATCATAATCAACATCAATTAAATAATTGTCATTTAAATAATCAATCTGAAGAAGAAGAAGATATTAATTTAGATATTATAAATGATGAAGATGATGATGATATGATGATGAATCAAGATGATGATGCTAGATCATCAGCATCAAGTAGTACAATTGTTGGTAAAAGATTAGTATATGTTGATATTGATACGGTTAGTTTAAATATGCGTTCAAATCGTAATTATCGAATTTATGAAAAAGGTGGTAATAATACTATTGAACATGAAACATTTGATAATAATTATAAAATACAATTAACAAATAATGATTGTCATAATCGTATTAATAATGATGATGATGATTTAACTATTAATTCCGATACAGAAGAACAATTTCGTGGTAGTAATCGTTTAAGACAAATATCATCTTATCCAACTACAACAAATATTAAAGAGAAAATTTATATTAGTAAAATAAATGATATTAAATGTGATGAAAATAATTTAAAAAATGAAATTAATGATTCATCATCATCATCATCAACAACAACATCATCATCAGCAATATCTAAATTAGATGGTGTTATATTGGCAACACCAACAAAACGTGCCACACAATATGCAACATTAAAATATAATGAAGTAAATATTTAGGATATGTGGAAATTAATAAATTATGATTTTAATATGAATTTATATTAAAAATTAATGATACGATTTATTATTAAATACTTTTTCTGTTATAAAATTATTATTATTTTTTTTGTTGGAATATTGTAATCGCACCTTTATCTATCTATTCTATTAAGGATTACAAAATTTCTCTTATTTGTATAATTTTATAGATGAAAAGGAAATTTATAGAATTTAATTAATTAAAAAAAAATTAGATGGAGAATTTTTCAAAATTCTCAAAACAATTAAGAACAAAATTTATATAAAAAAAAAAAAAAAATAAAGGATGAAACAGGATTGTTTGTTAAGTTTATTAATTTCTAATGTTATGTACTATAAAATTATTAATATTTAAAAAAAAAAACACAAAAATAGTAAGCAAAATTATTTAATCTTAAATAATCAACAAACAAAAAAAAAAAAAAACATTATTAATAAATAAATTGTAAAATACAAAAATTAATCATGAAAAAGGAAAAATAAGTAGAAATGAATAAAAAATATAATAATTTTTAATCAATTTATAATATTTAAAATTATTTAAAATTTTATATAATTCCTTTGGTACATTTAGGCGGCGGCGCCCAATTGGTCTTTTTACAAATTTTATCATTTAAAATTTTTAAATTTTTTTTATCTTTTTTCTAAAATCAATGCAAAAATTTTGTAAAAAAAAAAGACAAGGATCAATTTGAATTGTAAAAAGACCAATTCGACATGAAAAATGCTATAATAAATCAAACAAAAATTATATTAATTTTGGTATGGGGAAAAAGAATTATGAAGAGAAAATTTAATGGCGAAATTTCGTTGTATTTTGGTTGTAAATAATTAATTTTAAGGATCACATATAATTTATTATTATTATTTTTTTTTTTAATATTTAATCTATTTATATAAGAATTTAAAAAATGCTGGGCTGGTGTAATAGTAGAGGAGATAAGCTCAAAAAACCACTTGTTTTCAAGAAAACATACAAAAATTAATTATTGTAAATGAGTGAAAATAAATTTATATTAAAAATTAATTAAATTTTATCATTTATAAATCAATATTACAAAAATATAAATTAAATAAATTTAATTTGTTCTAAAAGTATATTAATTTTTAAAGCTTAACATCAAAAATATTGACAGATTCACTGCTATATGGTGTAATCATTGAAAAGCTTTGAAATTATAACAAAAATATTTACTCTCTGTATAGCGTTAAAAATTAATTTTTTTACAATTTCAAGTCGCTATTTATAATTAAATTTTAGTTAATATTATGATAATTTAATTTTAAAACTTATTCCTCAATGAAAATTAATCAATCTGTAAAAATTGATAACATTTTACTATCACAAATGACAGCTGTCAAATAGATTTTCTTTCTATCATTCTCGATGTTTTGATTAAATTTAATAAAAAAAAAAAAAAAAGACTGAACCATTCAGATATGTAAAACTTTATCTGATTCTTTTCAGACAATTTTTCTCCCTAATAAACATACTTACCCTTTAATATCCTGAAAAATACACTCTAAAAAAAATATACACTCTAAAAAAATATACACTCTAAAAATTAAACCTTGAATTTGATGAAAAATAATTGCAAAATATTAAGTAAATCTCCTCTATTTTACAATTATTAATCATTTTCATTTAGTTTTGCACCAAAGTTAGAATTAATTTTATTTCTTATTTTTTTTTTTTTTTTGAAATAATATTTTGTGATTAATTTTTTATTAATTTATTTTTTATTATATTATAAATAATAATTATTAAATAAATATAAGCAATTTTTTGAATATATAAATATATAAAATAAATTAAGTATATACTTTATAATAAATAATAATAATAATAATAAAAATAAATATTATATTTGTTATTTAAAATAAAAAAAAAACTTAGAATAATTCCAAAAAACCAATTTAAGGATATTAATTTATAAAATAAAATTATATATAATTAAAAAAAACAAAACAAAAATATTTAAATATTTAAAAAATAAAAATAAAAAATCAACAATAATAAAGAAAATTAAAAAAATAAAATAAAAATTATAATAAAAATAATAAATATATATAAAAATTTATTAGAATTTAATTTATTATAATTTAATGAATAATTAATTATAATTTAAAATTTATGGAGTAAGTTTAATAAAAAAAAATAGTAATTTGTCCTTTTTTTTAAAATGAGAAATTTTCAGCCGAATTTATAGTCTTTGATTCTATAGATTAATTACACTACCATAAGAATTAAATTGATCGTCATTTGGTTAGTAGTCGAACAAAATTGATCTTGTAATTAACTTATAATCTTGAAGATAATCTAAATTCAATGATTGCCAAAAAAAAATTACTTCCGAATTCATTTTACTTGGTAATGCAGACTTTCTACGAAACCCTAAATTTGTGTAGATGAACAAGTTGATGGGGAGAGTTTGAACCAAAATAAAATACTTTCATTAATGACATTTTTTATTGTCAGAAATTAATTTATTAATAATAAAGTAGAATCTTTGTAGCTCATTTCAAGCCGCGTCCACATACAACCGTTGTTGGTTCATTCGATGAGAATTCATAATGGTAAGTGGCAAGCAAATGACAACTGAACGTTCGTTCGTTCGTTGTATACTTGCGAATTTTTGGTTTGTACAAATTTGTAATGTTTGTATACAGCGAACGTTCGTTCGCTGGCGATCCAGAAAAAATGGTTCACCAGCGAACGAATAAATCTTCGTTCGTTCGACAACCACATACATACACGGAATGTTCATCGAAGGTTCCTTCTTTCGTTCGGTATATGTGGACACGGCTTTAGGAGAAAATAAAATTTAATTTGCCAAATATTATCAATTTGAATGTTATGAAACCCAAAGTTGACCTTACCAAGGCGCTGTATCAATATGACTATTAAATTCGGCTCTGTCTCTACACTATAATGAACTTATTATCTTCTCAACAAAATATTTTAAAAATCAGTATCACAATTTTTTTTTTTTTTTACATTTTAAGCTCATAGCTTTTTTTTTACATGTTTTCATTCTGCAGGAAATTAACACGCACGCACGCACAAAAAAAATAAACCATGAAAAATCTAACAAAAAAAAAACAAAACTAACTTTATATAAATAATAAAAAAAAAGCCCTTGATAATTTTTTTTCTTCTAGTTTAGAAATTAATAATTTACAAAAGTTTCTAAAAAAAAAAAAAAAAGTCAAAATTTAAATGTTTTATATGTTTTATAGCTTCCCGGTTTTGAAGACATCTACAAAGGAAGTGATACTTACATTTATTAGAAAACAAGAATTTACTAAATTTATCTATTTAGTTTCTTGTTGATTTTGTGTTTTAAAAAATTGTTTATTTCAAAACGTTATCATTTTTTTGTATTTTAGGGAAATCATTTATTTATTTATTGGAATTTTGTAAATTTTCGGTATTTTAAATTTTTTTATTTTTTAAATAATTAATAATTATAAATAATAAAAAATAATCAAAAGTGGTAAAAAAAGAAAAGGTAAATTTTATAGTTTAGATAAATTTAATAAAAAAAAATTTTTTATTAATATAAATTATTAATTTTATGATGTGTCAGTGATATTTTCTGTCGTGATTGTTTCTAATTATTCAAATGTTTTGTATAAATTTGTAAATTTAAATAATTTTATAATTCGTATATTTCCACTGGCTGAATTATAATATTATAGGTGATAGTTAATAGGTAAAATTCAGAACGTTCTTAAGTTATCTTTAATTTGATTAGGTAAATAATGGAAAATATTAGTCATTAATAATTTGAGTTTTTTTAGGTTTACACCTCATCCTAATTTACAGCGTATGGCGTATATATTAAATCTCCTCCCGAATTAAATCTCCACGTTTATATATATATATTAGAATTTTTTTGATCGATGCTTCTTTTTGTTAAATGTCAGAAATCGTTTTAAAATTTTGAAAACGCCCCTCAAAATTGGAAATTCGAATTGTCAGCGTTTGTACGTCGCATATTTTGGGAGCTCTTATACAAAATGTATGTGCATGAATCGATTTTGACAGTCGCTAAACGCTATACGCTCTGATTTAGGGAGAGGTGTAAATTTCTTTTAGATTGATTCGTCATTTAACAAACACGAATTGTCTTGCGAGAGTCACACGAGTCAAGTTTTTTTTCATTTAAATTAATTTTTAGTAGTGCACAATTTGAATTTGTTTTAAGAAATAGACAGGATAATAATGTGATTAAAATCTATTTGATGTAAATTCTCTACATATCTGTCATCTAAAATTTACAACATTTCGCTACTTACACGACAAGATTTAGTATAATTATTTTTAATGTAGTTTTTGGTTTTGGGATCAATAAAACTAGTCTCTTAATCGTGATCAGACAACACAGTATTTGATGGTCCTATTTAATATTTACAAAAAAGTATACCTGAATTGATCTAGAATAGTTTAAAGCCGTGTCAACAATATATACCGAACGAAAGACAGAACCTTCGATTAAGATTCGGCATATGTGGACGCCGAACGAACGAAGATTTATTAATTCGCTGGCGAACCATTTTTTCTGGATCGCCAGTGAATAAACATTCGTTCGGTTGTTCATTCTCTGTACAAACATTAAAAATTTGTAAAAAGCAAACTTTTGCAAGTACAACAGACGAAGGAACGTTGTCATTCCAATTCTCATTGAACGAATGAACCTTTGTTCGTTCGTTCCTTCGTTCGTTCGGTTATATATGGACGCAGCTTAACAAATTTGGAAAATAGGCTAATTTGTCTAACAAATTTTTAGAAAATAGTCTAATTTTCGTCTTAGGTTTACCATTTTTAATCAATCTTGATGTAATTAAATTATTATATGCTAACCATCACAATTTTATATTACAATTTTTGAACTTATTCTTCTGGTTAGGTTAATATAGTTTTTAAATTTAACAAAAATATTCATAAAGTTATTAAATTTTTTTCAATCTTAAGGCTGATTTTCATTACCATGAAGTTCAATTTTCATTACTATGAATTTGCAGATGTCGACCAGAACGAGATACAAAATTCATATTTTCCCGTTGTTTAATAGAGAGAGAAACACATCTGCAAAATTTGACATTCACGTCTTTTTATAGTAAATATTTCGACATTGGCATCTTTTTATAGCAAATTTTTTGACATTGGCGTCTTTTTATAGGAAAAGATGTCGCATTTCATCTTTTCCTATAAAAAGATGTGAATGCCAAAAAAAAAAAAGATATCAATGTCAAAAATAAATCTGTTATTTTTTGTTTTTTTGAAAATTTTTTTAATATCATTGCCTACTGAATGTATTGAATATTCTAAAAAAAATAACTGGAGAAAATTTGTTAAAAAAAAATAAGAAAATTTCTATTTAATTAAATTTTTCTTGGTTATGTTGAAAAATTTATGTCAAAATCTTTACCATAAATATTTTTAAAGACTAGAGTTGTCCCTTTTTCTCTTACATATGTTTTTTATATCTATCTCGTTTTAGTTTTCTGAAACTTCATGGTAATGAAAATCAGCCTTTAGAATCAGTATAATAATAGCTATACGTCAATAGAATATTAGAATTATTCATATATACTTTGTTCACACTAGACTGATGAAAACAGACATTAAAAAGTCATATACAAATATTATGAAAAACCACAGTTTTTTGTTTAACATTATATGTATATAATAAAATTAATATAAAATAAATTATCATGGGCTATAAAAAAAAATTATGATAAATAGCATCAACAATCACGGCAGAAATCATCGTAACATTTTTAACATTTTTTTATTTTCTATTTGTTTTTGTTTCGTTAATCGATAAAAAAAAATAATTTCATTTTGTTCTTTTAATGTTGTTGCGCAACTAAAACTCACTTACTAAATCTGTAAATAAAGTCACCCAAAAAAGGAAATTAGAAAAAACCAATTTTAAAGCTTTATAAAAAATATTTTTTTTTTTTAAATTAATTTTTTTATTTTTTCTCTTCTTTTTCTGAAAATAATAAAATTTAGCCACTCGGAGCTGCAAATTTTGATGATGAAATGGAATATGCTGATATTGATTATCGTTCATATGGTCCAATTAATTATAAAGCAGCATCAATTTATGCTTTAGTTAAAAAGAATAAAAATACTGGAGCATTAAATGAAATTAAAAAATAAATTTTTAAAATAATTATATAATTTTGGGGGGGAGAGGAGTGAAATATATAATTAAGCTTCGATCAAATGTTAATTATACTTTGTAAAATCTATAATTACCAATAGAAAATATTTTTAAAATGCATTTTTGTTAGTCAAGTCAGCAGTCAAGTCAGCCATTACAACATAAAATTTTTAATCCTCCTCCTGCAATACGCCATTTCCTATCACAAAAACCATCGCCTACTCATTAAATTAAAAGTAATTATCAAGAAATTAACTCCTCCTATTGATTTAATTTTTGAAGGAGTCATAAAAAATTGTAATTTTAAATAATTTTTATCGAAATTAATTTATAAAAAAAATTTAAATCATTTTTTAGTTCATTTTGTAAGTTTTGATATTTTCGATTTTCCCATAAAATATTTAAATAAAAATTCTCCGCAACATTAAAAATTTGAAAAAACTGATCTTAGCCTAAGTTGTACAAATAATTATTTTTTTTAAATATTATTAATTATCATTCATTATTATATTTATAACTCTCAGATTCAGATTCAGATTTAGAATGCAGTAAAATAAAATTCAATATTTACTTATATATACATTTTCTATACAACCTTTTTTGACACTTAGAATAATTTTGACATTTAGAAAAATGATTAGAATTTTGCACAATAAATATTCCAGCATAATTTATGAAATTTTTTTTATAATCAGTAAAAAATACAGTTCATTGCATAATTGAAGCCTAAAGATGGTAAAATTCATTGTGTAACATATCTGACAGCATTTGCTGGCGTAAAATGACAATTGTCACAACATCAGCTTTTGTGTGTAAGCCTTAATGTTGTGAAGTCACTTATCCATACAAAGGATAATAAATATACCAAAAAAAGTGTCGTCACAATATCAAGGCGTATGCATTTTATAGTGTAGATCGAATCAATCGCGGACTTTACCGAAGGCTTCTGAATATTATATTAAACTGATAATGCAGAATTATTTATTATTTGCAATTTCTAGACTAAAACTAAAATTGAAAATACTGACCTAAGAAATAAAATACCAGCCATATTATATTTAAAAATACAAATAAAAAAGAATTAAATCATGAAATTGAAATTATGGAAAAAAAAAAAATTATAATTTTAATATTTTTATTTTTTTTTTTTTATATTTATGTAATTTATATTAAAGAAAATGAATTTTTTTCTTTGCGAATTTGTTAAATTTGTCTTTTATTTTATTTGATTAAAAATTTAGAATTGTTAGCTTTAAAAAATAAATATTATTAAACAACAAAAATTGTAATTAACATAATATAAAAATTAACTGACACTCGGCTAAATCAATATTAAATAGTCTAAGTGGACCTTTTTACAGGATCCAACTTCTTCGTTAATAGTTTAGTTCCAGGAACACAAATTTCAATTCAAAAAATATTCTAAAACATAATTTCGATTTGCATTTTAATATGAATTCTTAAATTTTCTATATTAATATTTTTTGGGAATTTTTTTTCTAAAAAATCACGAACATAGCCGAGGCCTTCAATTTTCCTTTGATTAATTTTAATTTAAAATTTATTTAATTCTTTGTTAAAAAAACCATAAATTATTTAAATTAAATTATATAAAAAAGAAACTATTAATTTAAGTACATTAATATACAAAATAAAAGTGTTACGACGATATATTTACAAAATATAAAAATTTCTGAATTATTTTAGTAATTTTTATTAATAAGAAAGTTTGACATTTTGAATAAGTAAAAGATAATTATGTAGGAAAATTCCTGATTTAAGGTAAGTATATGAAGTGTAAGTGACACTACTGTCCAACAGATTATTTGTTGATTGTATAGAAAAACTATCTAAAAGTATAGATTGAAAGTCTTCGAGTCCATAATAATTTTTGGCACCTAAGAATTTTGCATCCTGCTTCTCTCTTAGGTAAATTTTCAAATCAGTTCCGAACTTTGCACGTATATATTTTTAGGTAAATTTTAAGTAACTTTCTCAACAGTTCTGAGGATAATTGTACCACAAGATATCAACATTTATCGCCATGTGTTCGCGTACCTATCTTACTAATATATAGATTAAAAATTTTCTTCGGATAATCTTTCTTCGAACGAAAGTATTTTGCATTGTGCCCACTCTCCCTTTTTCAGATTTTTAATAAAAATAAACTCTCTAGTTGCATAATCACTCAGTTTTTCTATTGCACAGCTTCAAAATTAAAGATTTTATGTATTTTTATACAAATATTCGATAAATTTTTTCAATCTTTCATAAAAATGGACTCCAAAATATTAAAAACACTTTTTTTACAAATATAATTTATAAACCAAATTAAAGCTATGATAATTTATTTGTAAAATTTTCTAATTTAGATTTTATAGTGTGCGAAAGAGCGCCCTTTGACATCCTTTCTAGAGTATACCATAAATTATGCAACTAATTTTCTATAATTCTGAATTTTAGCAATAATTTTTAGTATAAAGATTAAAAAATAAATATTTGATAATAATTTTTGACAATAATTTATGAACTGTATTTTTGTGGTTATAAATAATACTAAAATAATTCATAAAAGGATTTTCAGGATATTACATATATTTAACTATCAGAATATTAATAATTATTTACGATACTTATTTTAAATTAATTATAGTTTAATATAACAATGAAAATAAATTTTTAATAATTTCTAATAAATATTTTGCTGATTAATATTCGGCAATAAAAGGATCAAAAGATATACAAAAATATACAAAAAAGGTGCATTAGAGATTATGAATATACCAGGAATATTTTATAATTTATATTTGAAAAATTATTTTCATGCATAAATCCTGAATTTATCCTTTTGTGTCATTTAAAATATTTTTTGTAGTTCAGGAGCTAACAAAAGTAAATTATGGTATAGGAAAAAGTTTATACAGGCTTGTCAAAGAGAAACAAGTTTCAATGGGGAAATTAATTCGTTGAGCTTATATACCAGACTTTATATGAGTGTTAAGTATTTATTTTTTTTTTTGAACAACCACTTGAAAACTATGCTCACAAAAGCCAGACCCCGCTCATTATACTGGCATTTCATTTGCAAATTAAATTATCTATGATTGGAGTTGCCTACAAACAGTGTGTATGTCCTGAATGTCACAGAATTGATTTACTTGCGGGTCAGGGGTATTCATCTTACAGAAATGACCACCTAATTAACTAATTTGAGCTTCGGTTGTTCGAGCAGAGCGCATACAAATTTAACCAAAGTTTTCGAAATTTCTCTAATGATTTATTTTATACCATTAACTAATTGGCTCTTAGACTCTATTATATTGAATTATTCAGTTCTAGAATTATTAATTATTGGAAATTAAGTATTAAATCCTTTTATCTGTTTTTGCAAGCTAAATCAATTTTATTTAGAATTTCTCACAAATGGAAATATGTTCCAAAAAAAAAATTAATTAAATTTTTGTTCTCTATTGATGACGATTTCTAATTAAAATTGTTCTAATTAAATTTTCTAATTTTCTAATTAAAATTATTCTAATTAAAATTTCTTATTTGTAATTAAAGGACACCGACTTTAAATGTAAATTAAAAGTATAATATATTTTATATTATCTAATTTAATTTTGGACAATGAAGAACCTTATTTGAGTAAACTGAAAAATTTTATGCGCGAAATTCAACAATCAATTAAGATGTATTTTATTTTAATAAAAAAATTTAATGATTTATGGTTAGTTTGAGAGTAATCAATCATTTTCGATGTGACAACTTCGCAGAAAATAAGATTTAAATTGATAATGGCTTCAGTGCTCTTATAGATTGATTGTCGACAATAAAGTCTCTGATAGCCTAACAACTCTTGCACCTAGACGTAAATTGGCTTATACCTATCTTACCAATAGTCGAAAAAGAGTGTTTCGACGAAATTAAAGGATTATGTCATCATTTAAGTCATTTCATAGAGAAAAAAGCCATTAATACTCACCTATTTAATGTTCAAATTCCGCCCTACCATACACAACGAAATTAAATAATTCATTTATACCACTTACTGCAACAATATGGAATCAACTGCCAACGAATGTCCTCCCACATGAATAGAATTTACAACAATTTAAGAATCAAATTAACACTAATCTAATATAACCGAAACAGAGTGTCTAGCTATAAAGGGTCGCATCCATATTTTAGGCAATTTTATTTAGTTTAAAGATTACAAGCCAAGTAAAAAATTATAATTTATTTGGTATATTATAGTTTTAAGAGTATGCAAATATATAATTTAATTTTTCTTCTTGTAATTTGGAAAATTGCAAAAATGCCCAAAAGGATTTTTTAATACATATACGTATATCAATGAATTACATAAAAAACGATTGTGCATTTGTGCACTTATAAAATTGAAATAAATTTGACCATTATTATTATTCGGATATTCGGGACCCCAACGCCATATGCCAGGTCCAAAATAATTAAAAAAAAAAAAAACCCCAGAAGAGCTCGAACCGAATCTATGGTGTAAATCTTAGCTTGATATAGTAGTTCTTATATGGTTCCGGGCCGAAGCTTGTTACAAACAAATGCACCAATGATTTTATATATAACGATTATAATGTAAATTTGTGATAATATCTATAATATAGTGTTTAATTTAATTTGGGAAAAATTGATTCCTTTTTCTAAAATGGACAAAGAAATTTTTTGAACATAAATTTCTAATTCAATTTGAAAAATATTTTAATTATTTTGAAAAACAACAATATCTAATTTAATCTTAAAAAAATGTAAAGTATATTAGCATTTCTTAAATAATTGAATATACTTAAAAAAATTCATAATATTTTTTTAAAAGTAAAACGTAAACCTTTTATATACACACTCAATCATAGTTTGTATAATCTATTTCATAAGATGAATTATGAAGAAAAAAAAAATGCACATAATTTTGCACTCAACTAAAATTTCTTGTCTTTACCTTTAACTGCATTAAAAAAATTTCCTTTCTTTATTATATTTTATAATAATACTCTGTAGAAAATTCTTGGTATATACATAAAAGTTTCATTCAATTTTGATAAATAGTTTTATAATGATGATGTTAGGAAATATAGAATTTTTTTGAAAAAAAAAAAAAAAAGTTTTTAGAAAATTTTCAATAACAAAATTTTTTTGCAAAAACTTTTATTAAAATTTTGATTTTAAAAGAATTATTAATATGTTTGATGTATCTTGTGTATATGACCAGATATTCAAAAGTTTGATTATGGTTTTATAATTGACTTTACTAATTTACTCTTAAATTGATTGCTGAAAATGTTCTTCAATTCTCACAAATTTTTCAAAATTAAGTAAAATTTCTTGTTTATAGATTATGAAAATATAAATTACAATCTTTCAAAATTTGGTATATATACATAAATATGTAAATCTAAAATTTATATCAGATCATGATTTGTGGGGTTGGTTGGTTATAGTATGGCCAATATCATCCGAACAACTATCAGATTACTACAATTACCGCAGTTTTTGGTACCAGTGAATACTTAGATTAATAATTGTTGGGCAAGAATGAGATTTATTAGACATATCCTGTGCGGTGTTCTGGAAACGAGCAATCTCGATAGGATTTTCTGAGCAATGCGAAAATTTACATTTGGTAAAATTTTACATGAAAAATTAAAGTAATATGGAAATTTATAAATTGGATGTACGGTATAGGAATTAATTACTAAATAGAAAATCGGAAATGGTAGTTTAATCAACGGGACAGCAACCAGTCGACAGAAGGAGCATTGGTTAAGCTAAATTTGTCGACTTTTCACTGTCTCGATAGTGAAAATACCATAGAGTAAAAAGAAATAAAAACATTGCATAGTACTGCGATCATACTTCGTTTACGAAAACGGTCAGTATGAGACAAATTCCTTTACAATATTTTTTTTTCCCAAGAAAATTATTGTTGATTTTTCAGTCAATTATAGCAAATTTCTGTAAAACCCTGACTATTTTAATTAAATTACAGGTAATTTCAATCAAAAATTCACTAAAACAAACTGAAATAATTATTTTTTATTTTTTGCAAAGTTTTTCCACAATAAAAAATGACCAAATAATTTTTTTATTGCAATATTTTCCATACACACATAAAAAAATATCCTTAAAAATCAAATAATTTTTTTTGGTAATATTTTTTTTTTTTTTTTCAGTTAAGTTCCTTTCGATGTTCAATTGAACTCTTAAATTATATTCAAGATTATTCACTTCAATTCAATTTATATATAATTTTTTTTTTTTTCAATCAAAGGACTATTTGAGAATTTCAATATTAAATATATATAATATTACCATTTCGTATATAAAGTATTTTCCCAATGTTGAACCTTTTTTTGTTGTTGTATCGTTTTTGTTGTCTGATGGATGATGGTATATGATTTACATTTGAAAAGTCCTTTAAAAAAATTTCCATCTGACTCTTGTCAACACAAACAAAAAAAAATTTCTTGTTATAAAAAAAAAACCAGATAAACCTAAAAAATTTTTTTTTATATCCTTTTTGGAAAAGTGGAAAATTATTTATGATATGATTTGTCCATTTTCCACAAATTTTTCGTCTATTTTTATACATTAAATGTTGAGAAAATAAATCACATATATATATAAAGGATTGAAATTATGCAAAATAAAATCTAGTAAAATAATATCCTTTTTTTTTTTTTTTTTGTCTGACAGAAAAATGTGTTAAAATTTGCACAAGGATTTGTGAAGAGGAATTATTGAAACTATAAAGGACTCTTTTTCTACTTTTAATTCAAAAGGATTAATGTAGATTTTGAGAATATTTTTTTGAATTTATACTGAAAAAAAAAAAAACAGAAAATGTAAATTGAATTTTTTTTACTATAGTTTTTTTTTGTTAATTCCTCGCAGTATTTAGGATTTTTCTAGCCAGCATATATATTTTTTTTTATAACATAATGAAATTCTATTTAATTTTGAGTATGGGCAAAATTTGTACTTGAATTCCATTTCTTTCACATAAAAATTAATCCTTAGACAAAAAATATCCTTTTATTTTGTCATGTTATGCACTTCAATTAATTTGTAAAATTATATATTTGCAAGAAACTTTTTATTTTATAGTTGTAAAGTTGTAAGAAATTAATAATTTTTCAATGTAATTAAAAAATTCTTTTAAACATCAATTAAACATAAATTTATCCTAATATGAAATTACTTCGAATTATACCTCAACTTTTATAGAATTTTGGTATACATAAAACTATACTTCAATTTCAGGACATTAAGAAACTTTTATGTAAAATTTTCCTTTACATGATTTTTTGTTTTTTGTTTTTCTCAAGTGACTTTTGATTATGGAAATTCAAAAAAGTAAATCCTTAATTTTATACTGGCCGCCATGTTGATAGTGTGAGGACTCATAAATTTTGGAAATTTGTATATTAATTGAACATGAAAAACTTGTAACTTCTTCTTCCTTTTGTATTTTCGGTTAAAAGTTTTTGAAGAAACTTTTGTTTTTGGTTTGCATTTTTTTTTTTGGGAAATTAAAATTTTCTATAATAAAATTGACTTTTGAAATTAATTTTTCTGTATTATAAATATAGTAAACTACTTCTGTCTGCTATTAAAATAAATTGTTTATAGTTCTTTTGAACTTTATCATCTTTGATAACATGAAGAAAAAAGTTTTCCTTGAAAGAAAAAGTCAAAAACAATTCAATTATAAAATTATTACAAAAAATTGGAAAACTTTTTCCTTAATATATTTTCTGTTATTATTTGTAGATAATTTATTTCCTTGACTATATATAGTAATTTTAAGTAAATAGACGTTTTTTCTAGGTTAAATAGATCGAATTCGAATGAGTCCTTTTCCAATTTAAATTAGTCCTTTTCCAAAAATTTATAAGTGATTTGTTTGTCAATTTAAATGAATCCTTTTCTCGGCTAAATTCGGCTTTATTTTGATGGGAAATACCTAAATTTGTGGATTAGAACAATTTGAATGACCAATTTGAGGTATAGTAGGAAAATAATTTAAGGATAATTGAGGTTGATGAAATGCTAGTGTAGCAGACTACTAAATGCTATAGTATTTACAATAGTACGGACTATGGTATCAATTACAGAAATATTCAGTTTTTTTCCATTAATGGTTGCCAGATCTAATTTTAATTTCAGTATTTATAAAGATTTTTTCGTATCACATATTTCCAAAGAATTTTTAACTTAACTACACGTCCTGCCGTAAAGTAAGTTTAAACTTTTCGAGCAATTGTTTCTGAAACACTAAAACGCCTGTTACATAAGATTCCGAAAAAAAAAATAGTTCACACTTAAAGCGGATATTTAGCTAAAAAAATGTTATAATTTCACTATTTCTCTGAACCCATATACGACCATTTTGCCTTATTCTCTCTTAATTAATCTCACTATAATCGGTAACATTATTCAAGGAAATAGAAGGACAGTCGAAATTTTCTTTTTAATATTTTATATACCGTACATAAATACTTAAATCCTTTTCATTTATTTATAATAAAATAGATTTGTATTTCAACATGTTCCAGGTGTAATACCCAGAAATTAATCTCCACTTTTCAACCAAAAAAAGGACAGACTAAAAAAAAAAAAATTAGATTTAAGCTTTTTTCATAATCCTAAAAATTTTAAATCTGCTTCCCAGAAATTGCATAATAAAAATTAAAATTTTTTCCATTTTTTTGTTTTTTTTGTTGTTCTACAAATTTTTTTTCCTGTAATAAAGTTTCAGTAGAGAGAGAGAGAGAGTATAGGAAACAAATGAAAGGATATTTTTGTCTGAAGTCTGATACCTTAAAAATGTTCTTATATCCTTTTTCAACAACCAAATTCTTTTTTTTTGATATGTGAACAGAGAAAAAAAAATGCATTTTCATCTTTTTTTTTTTTATACAGCAAAAAAAAAAACTTTATCCTTTTAGGCTAAAGTTTACAAATTGAAATAACTTGTGTCCTTATATGGGTTTTCATTTTTCCTTTTTTAGGGCTTTTTTTTAAAAAAAAATCCATTATGTTAACGCTTTTCTGTCCGTCCGTCTGTCCGATGTAAACAATAAAAACCAGTTATTTCACATAGTTACTGTACACACAAGTTCATAATAGACCCACCAATAGAAAGCTTGATTTATTGAGAACCAGATGTAATTGATATAATTTTAAAATTCGGCCGGTAGACGGCGCTATTCACATTTTGCCAAAACATCTTTTTCCGAATAAAAATGTAATTTTATATAGTAAATGTGCACCAAAAATGAAGTTTGGCCACTCGTTGGAAAGGTGTTTAAGAGTAGAATACGATGCCAGTAACCGTATTTCAAATTTCTACCGATAGAGGCGCGGAATACTATATATATAAAATTTTAATTTTTCAAAATGTGATTTCCAATAGTTAATAATTTCCAAAAATTAGGTTTAATGTCGCATCAGAAAGGTAGTAAGTAGTAGTATAAAATCACAGTTGTTATAATTTTAGTTTCTGCCACTAGAGGGTGCAACATAATTTGAGTATTATTGCATTTAAAGTAGATAATTTAAAAAAAGCCCATGATTATAAAACTTCTGATCAGTAGTTCGGCTGCGCGGCATTTTTTTTTTTGTATCTTTTCCTTCAACAAGCGTAATGGAGTCTGGATAAATATAAACTACAAAAACTAACTAAACTCTAAAGTCTAAAGTAACAGAAATGAGTTCATATATTAATAGTTTGCAATTTTTGCGTTACATGAGGAAAGGAGGATAGAAAAAAATGGATGACAATATGTACAAGGAAACTTTTTAATAATATATAATAAAAAAAAAAATTGGAAAATATTTATGTGTGTTTGCAATTTTTTGTTCAATTTTATTTTTGGTACAGAATAATATTGTTGACACTCTCGTCTACTATTGATGGCTATAAAAAAATAAATGGTGGAAAAAAATTTATTAAAGTATTTGAAATTTTTTTTTTTTTTTGTAAATTCTCAAAAAGTTTTATATTGTAGCTTGGATAAGAATTAATATAGTAGAGTAGAGAATAGCCTCAATCATAAATTGTATTATTAAAATTTTTTGATTTATATACATTTTGTGCAATGTTTGGTCTGGTAAATACACGCGCTTGTTGGTCCTTCAGATTAAAGTTATATATAGTGAATTTAAAGTCGAATTTGTTTGTATATACAGTTGCTCACAAAAGTATCCGGCCACTTCTTTTATTCAGTAGAATTAATCTTAGACGTTAAGTTTTAAATATCAGAAAACAAATAATTATTATTTTTTTTTAACAATATTTAGTCTTGTAATTTATAATCGAATCATAGAAATATCAAAATTAAATATATACTTCAGAAAAAATCGACAACCAAACAATTAAGTACATAATTCGGAACGGAAATGCAATTTTTCTCGAATGACGCACTATTTGGAAACTATTTGGTAACTAAACTTACTTTGGGGAAGTCCCCCGTATGCATAAACACTTAGTGGCCGACTTTAGTGTCAATTGTTTATTGTTTTATGAGTTCGGACAGCTATGTAAGTTTTTCTGATAATTAATTCATTTTTCTAATATGTTTTTCTAGTATTATAAAGTGCATTAGTAAAGGCTTTTTATAGCCAATATTAAAAAAAATACTTAATTGAAAATGAAGTGAAAAACATTAAATATATTGAACCAAGTAGGGTGGCCGGATACTTTTGTGAGCAACTGTATATATAAAAAAAAATGGATCTGAAAAGTTAAATTTATCGTTTATTTAAATTTTTGGTTTATTAGGCACGGAAATTGAATTTATAAATTTATTTTGAGAATTTGATTTATATCCTTGTGACTACATGAAATTTTATTGAAGATTTAAGTATTTTTTTTTTTCAAAGAGAATATTATTACTTTTGCAGTTGGGTAAGGTCATGGCATCATAAATTATGGTATGGTAGGGTAATTATTAGTAATTACTAAACTTTTTTTGGCACAACAGTACAATGTGGGTCTACTAAAAGTTAGGAGATTTTCTCGATATTCTATTTAAATTAAGGACCTACTAATTTTTATATCGATTCTGTACAATAAATTATTAGTAACAGAGAAACTATTTTAGTAATTAATAATTTTTATATACCGAAATAAAATTATCAATTTTAATTAACTGAACTAAATATGAAAATTGTGTAGCCAAGTTGAAGTAAATATGAAAATTGTGTATAGCTCAGTGGAAGTAGTACTCAGCTCAATGAAATTTCCTTTTTTATGATTAAATTTTGTTGTTTGGTGTCTAGAAGTTACAATAATCAATAATATATTCAGTAGATTCATGACTGAAAACGTTGGTTGGTTTCAATGGATGTAGGGAAGGAAATTGTCTTACAGGATCTTCGTACCGATATCACAAGGGACAATTGAAAACTCCATTACAGTCCAGGCCATGACTTTAGTCAATATTATAAAATTTGAAATATAAATTTCCTTATTTAACTCTGATAATTTAAATTTCATTTTGAAATATTTATAATATCAAATTTTCATTTATCTATTTTATTTATGTTCCCCAAAATGTCTTCTAAAAAATCCTTAATTTCCTCAATTGGATTATGCTGTAATTTCAATCAATTATGCGGTTTCTTAATATTGAATTTAAATTTTTTTTCTGTTTATTTTGAAATTTTCTATTATATAATCTAAAAGAAATTTAAGTCAAAATTTTATTTCTATTTCGACAATTTTAATTATTTATTCAATAGTATAACATTTTCAAATTCTATATATAAATAATGAAGAAAGTCAGAATGAAAATTGAACCATATTTTTTTTACTATATATTATTTTATATTAATTCTTAGAAAAATAAATAAATTTTTCGAAATTTTATAACCGCAAAGAAATTTAATTAACAAAAAAATAAATAATTTCAAATTAAAAAGCCATAATATAATTTTAAGAACATACAATAAATATTTTCAAAACCACATATACAAAATTTTCAAATTATAATATGAAAAATTATTTTCAAAAAATTGATTATATCCAATAATCAAATAATAATCATAAGATTATATTTTTGATTTTGATTCATTTTATATATAATCTTGTACAAACATATAAATTTAGCCAATAAAACCACTACGTAAAATATACATGAATTATTTAACTTTTCGGTTAACCTATAAATAGCATAATCGTCGTGTGAGCAGCGAATTGTCGTAACTGCAAAAATGAAGTTCCGAGATAAATGAATATTAAGTTTTTGAATTTTTTTCTGAGGCCTTTAAATGCATTTATCTCAATAAATAATATTATAACTCCAATAAATTAACACTCTATTACAAAGATGGGTTCTTTAGCTATGTAAAACAGTAATTACTTTGGTCTCAAATAGAATTAGAGGATTGTTATAGTTTAATTTTGTGATGCACCACAAACTTTACGATAATTTAATTTTCTATTTAGATCTATGGAAAAATCTCAGAATGTTGTAGATGCAACTTACCACAATTTAAATCATATGAATTATCACTATTTGTTTCAGAATTATAAACCACAAAATGTCGTATAGTTAACATACGATATGTAATTAGAACAACTTATTTGTATTGTAATTTATTTTTATATTATTGCCGTATGACAAAGATACAACAATTTGAATATAACATAATTGGAATTTTATAGTAAAAATTAGTCCTTAAAGTATATATACAACATTTTGCAATTTATATGATGAACTACGCTACACGACCAAAATACCGTATAAAATGTATACAACATTTCGCAAATAATTAATTTAGGTAAATACAACTTACAACAATTTAGAATTTCAATTAAATAGTAGCCAGGATATTCTCGGATCGAATCCGTCTGAACACAGGGCGATAGATACTTAAATTTTCTATCTTCCTGTATCAATACTCATCTAACGCTTACGACAATTCGCTTCTCACACGACGATATTATATAGAATTTTATCCATTCAATTTATTCTTACCCTACAATTTTCTAAAAACAAAAAAATCATTTTGAAAGTGAAGAAATAATTATTATTTCCCACTCCAATATTTCTCATATATCAATTTCTGTCGTTGTTGGTTTTTATTTTTCTATACATTTTTAAATGTCAAATAAATAAAGTAATTAAATTGTATAGTAAATATAAACCATACTTTTCGGTTTTATGTATTTGAATTTAAATATCATTTTTTGTTTTTGTTTTACATGTTTTAACATTTGACCATCTGTACAAACCAGAAATAATAATTATATACATATAAATCCTTGATTTGACATATTGGAAAATTAACTTTGTGGTTAATTGAAAATGTTTTTAATAGTAAATAAAAAAAAATTGGAAAAATTAAATGAACAAATTAAAGTTAAAATTAAAATTATTAAAATTTAAATGTATGGAAAATTAATAAATTAATAGAAAGTGTATATAAGCGTTTAACTATTATGATTAAAAATAGGACAGACAAAACTCTGAATCAGTTTGCTGTAATAATAAAGTTTTGGAAAATAATTAATTTCGCTGTGATCCTTTAATTTTATACTTTTCAATTAAAATTTTAATTTATTTCTAGAGTTAAGAATAATGTGACATTTAATTATTGTAATGCCCAGAAGGAAAATCCATAGATTATTTTTATGACTTTATAAGAATAATCTAGAGAATAATGAAGGGACAACTGACAAGTAAAATGAGCAGAAAATTGAATTATTTCCGTAATTGGGACAGAATGATAGTATATTCATATGTTTGCTGGTAGTTAAGTGTTAGAATTAGAATTTTTTTTTCGTCGTAAATATATTTGAGTCGTAAAAATATTTCGTATCTAAAATAGGATATGTTGTCTGTGTAGTCTAGATCTAGACGATAGAAATATGATAAGATTAATTATTGACATAATTTAGAAAGAATTGATAATTATTCTCAAGTTTGGAAGATTGGAATGACCAAAAGTATAATGTCATTTTTTGGAAATTTTTCAAGGTTACTCAAATCTCGTTTTCACAATCATTAAAATATTAATTGAGTGTTACTTTGGCTACAGAATATAATATTTCTTAAAATCTACACTATATAGTAATTAAGACAATTATATACTTAAAGAAATTCCATTACAAACTTGTCAATTTCCGTAAATCAGTATTTCCCACAAAATCAAAATTTCTCCATCAATTTTTTGATTTTCTGTTAAAAGCTAAAAAATTTACCAAAAATTCAAAATTATTATCCATAAAAATCGATATCACGAAAAAATTTTGCAATAAAATTCAATTTAAAAAAAAATTCTTGCATAAATTTAGGTGTTTCATTTAAATTATAATGACAAAAAAATTTTTAATATTCAAAAAACTGCAAAAAAAAAATCAGTTATTTTTATTAAATAAGAATTTACCAAAAAAAAAAACCTAATACATCAAATTTATTCGAAATTTAATTGATTTACAAATTAATTTTCCAATTTTTTTTTTTTGTTTAAATTTTCCACTTTTTTATTATTCTTCCCATCATAAATTTCAGTTAAAATTACGAAAAATATAAAATTGATTTCAATAAAAAAAAAATTGTCCAACCAAAATGAAATGAAAAAAAAAAAAAAACTATAGTATGAAGGTAATTTGAACCGATAAGTTTAACGAACCGATAAAACAATCAAAATTTATGTATATATAACGAAATGTTTCATTGTATAAATGTGTAGGAGCAATGATTTCCATTTATATAAATTTCCCGAAAAAAAAAGCATCAGCAACAAGCTTTGAAGTCATTATTGATTTTATTGCACAAAAATTTCACTTTAATTGCAAATTGCATATGTACGAACGCAAAGAATGGTTAGTTTCTGTGGACGGTTATGTGTGTGTTACTATAAAAATGATGAAGTCAATCAATTTTTGAAATTGAAAGAAATTAGGAAACAATTTTATTGAAATTTTCTTTTTTTTTGTTTTGGGTTGTTTGGATTATAAATTTTGTGTAATAAGAAAAATAGTGTTATGCTTCTACTAATGAAATTTGTTTTAGAGAATGGAAAATTTTACGTGGGCAGTCAATTTTTTTCTATAACTTTCAATATTTTTTTTTCAGTAATTTGCTTTGTTGAGCAAATATGCGCGGTCTAATTGTTTTTTTTAAATATTTTTGCCAGAATAGTTTTTGGTCTTTGTGGTAATTTTACCTTCAATTTTGTTCTGTTAATTACTGGTACAGTAACTTATGCAGAATGAAAATATTAATTGATTTATTTAGATGCGTGTAGGACTCAGGCAGGTCGGCATAATTTTTTTAGCAGAATATTAACTCCCATCCGTCAGATAACTGGGGTCTGGTGTAGTACTTCTATCTGTCGCAAAAATATGTTTTATATATCACATTCGGTGCAGTGCATTTTCGCCCGAATCGGACTGTCAATACCGGGATTCGATCATACTGGGATCGAACCTATACAAATTAACGATTCGGGCGAAAATTCCTCGGGCTTAAATGCACTGCACCATCACATTCAGTTGGTTCGTCAAAGAACGGTCAGAGGTCGAATTAAGCCAGTCACCAGTTTTGAAGCGTTACGGGTCGGTCATTATGCAAAGAGTTATATAAACAATTTACTTAGCTGGAGCATGTTTGGTATACTTTCCCCAAGTATCCAAGTCCAAAAATGGAAAAATAATTTCGAAAAATTAAAAATTAATGAATTTCTAATCGAAAATTTCACTGAAATTTAATTTTAAGAATTTAGAGTATTTTGTGCGGCTTGATGAGAACCACAAAATTTTACATTTTTAATTTTGTATTTAAAGTCCCAAAATTTCCCAAAATTTCCATTTCTCTGTCAATCATCAAAAATTATAAACAAATTTTCGAAAATAATAATAATGAATTTTTGGTATTTTAATAATGAATTCAGCTTAAAAAAATCCTTTTTAATTCCTGATAACATTAAACGCAATTTCAAATTATCTCTCCGTATTAAAGTCTAAAAATGTTTAATCATTCACGATTATAACAAAATATTTCTATATATTATAATCTTTAATTTCTCTATAATCAAATTGTAAAGTTTATCGAGGATAATTGGCCAAAAACACTCAAAATAAAGGATCTATACATATGAAAATATATTATAGATATTTTTAATACTTTGCACGAAATTTACCCAAACAAAAAAAAAAAACAGAAGAAGAGAAATAATCCTGCTGCTTCCTTATATTAAAGATTACAAAAATTTTCTGTTTATCTTCTATTTAATTTTATATATTTTATAGGCTTTTTTCGTATAATAGTTACACAAAAAAAAAAAAAATCTCTTTTATATATTTTTCTCTATTATCCTTATACTCTTATCAAGGATTCGTTTTTTTTTTTTTTTGTGAAAAAACTTAATAATTTTATTATTTTAAATACCTTTAAAGTATTATCCTTAAAAATATTTTTTTTATTATTACTTAAATTCCTAACATTTAAGGATATTTTTTACTAACTATATACGGTATATAAGATGAAGAAGAAGGAAAAAAATTATAGGATAATAAAAAAATAACACCGTAAAGTTTACTTAATTATTTATCACACAGAATTATTATTTGTTTGTAAAAAAGATTTTTTGTTTTTTTTTTGAAAAAAAAAGGACTTTTAAAAGGAAAATTCTTTTGATATATATAAACAGAAAAGTTTTATATTTATTTTGTTCCTAAAGTTTTAAATCCGGATTATCCTTTTTTTTTTTTTTAATCGTCTTAAACTTAAAACTAATGATACGAAAAAAAAAAAAAGGAGATGAAGAAAAATTCTTGTAACACTATTTAAGAAAAATGATATTAAATTAATTTTGTATAAATGATTAATTAAAATGGAAAACTTGTTGCAAAAGAAGGGACAAATTTTTGTTTGTGTGAAAATTATGTGTCCTTTTTTTTTGTTATAGAATTAAATTTAGTTTTTCGATTAAACCTTTTTATTTTTTATTTTGTTGTAGAATTAAATTATAAGAATTTTTTTTAGAAAATTTAATGATATTTAAAAAAGGATATTTATATTTAATTTATAAGTTAATTTAAATCTTTTAAAATTATAAATTAAAGTAGAAAGAATTTTGTACTCAATGGAAATTTTTTTTTTGGTGTAGTAAATTTTAGTAATTTGGAAAATATGAAATGAGAAAATATGGTATCCGGCTAGTTTATCGCAATAACAAATTCATAGCAAAGTTCATCGCCCGCAATTCATCGAAGTTTATGGCGATGAATATCCGACACCTAACGAATTCATATACCTAATGAAATATTCACTTTGTATTTTTCAAAAAAAAAATCTAGCAGCCTTAATTGGTAATATTTGTCAAATATATTTTCTAATTTCAAAAACCAAAAATTATTCAGAATAAAGCTGAATAAAAATAGGGATACCTAAATGGAGTTTGAATTTTCATACGTAGAAAGTGAGAAAGGTAAAGAACAAGTTCTTCTTGATGGGTTTGTTTACAACAAGGACCGCGCGACTAACGAGAAATCTATTTAGCTATTTTAAAACAAAATGTAAAGCACGATTGCATATAGTAAAAAATGTGATTTCTGTACCACCATCCGAGCATAACCATGCTGGAGAAGCAGCAAAAGTCGATTGCTTGCGATGAATTCCTTCGATGAATTGCTTGCGATAAACGAGCCTAGAATCGAAAATATTTATAATAAAGATTTTAAATTTAATTAGAATTTATTGGAAAATATCATGTTCAAATTATATAATAATTTTTCTTATGTATTTCCCTGAAAAAAAATATGAAAGAAATTGATGTACAACATTAGAAATTAATGGTCTCTAACAGCTGAGAAAGTCATTTAAGTTATAATATTTTTAAGAATAAAATCATTCCAACAAATTCCAACAAAGTAAAAGAAATCCCAGTTTTCCCAGTGAATTATCCAGTTTTTCCCTGTGAAATTATCAGTTAAATATTATGCTACATTTTATTATGTATTATGATTACGTAGGAAAAATTGATGAAAAGTAAACACCAAAATTTCATAAAGCTTTCTTAGGCTGTGTGCCAAAGAGTTTAAATTTTAAATTTTGACACAAAAAATTAAATTTTTTTTGCTGGTGAGTTTTTTTAATATTTACTATCAAGTTTGCTGTGCCAATTGGTTTAATTTTTAAAAAAAGATGGATGAAAATTTTCTTTTTTTTTGCTCTCTATTTTTTTTAAAAAAATTAAAAAAAATTTTGAAATTTTTTTAAAAATAAAATTATAAATATGTACGAGCCCTATCTCATATGTATTGATCCATTACAATACTTTATAATTGATATAACATTTTTTTTAATCCTTTTTTATTATTATTAATATTTCTTTAATTTCTTGTGAATAATAAATTTATTTTTATTAATAATTCTAGTATAAAACATTAAAAAAAATCATAAAATATTGGAATGTATCAATACATATGAGATAGGGCTCGTAAAGAAAAAATCTGATATATGAATATTAAATAAATCAAAATTTAATCTGAAGTGTCAAATTTAACGAGGTCTGGAAGGTCGTTAAATTTTGACTTTCTATATTCACCACGCTAGTGTCATAATTTAATTTTAAACTACAAATTTAAACCCTTTGGCACACAGCCTTAGTAAAGCATTTTTGACTTCTGAATATTTAAAAAAATGAATCCCATACAAAAATTTCATACATTGCCTATAATATATTACGCTAATACGGAATCCTAAAATCCTTATATAAATTTGAGTATATGTAAAAGTCTATGAATGTTATTATTCGACGAAATTCCAATTGTTGGCGTTCGTACGCCGCGTATTTCGGGAGCTATTATACAAAATAAAACGATTTTGACATACGCCGTACGTCGTGTATTAGGGAGAGCTCTTAAAGCAAAAACTTTTTTTCAGATGTCACCTCACTACTCATCACCAAATTTTTCTCGTACTAGAAGTTTGATTTTGGAGATTAGGAGACTGGCATTAAATTGCCTATATCGTCTCTGCAGTTTGTACCAAAATGAAACTATAAAAATTTTATTTCATATTTTGGAAATATTGAATACGTAAATGACATTCATCCTTGAGAATCCATAAACATAAGAAATATATTTTCTCTGCTATTTATTTAAGCTTTTTCGGCATCTTTAGCTGAACTGATATACAGCTATTTCTAAGTAGCTAAACAGCTATTTCTAAGTAGTAGCTAAACAAAATTTTATATTATATGCAAAAAAATTCTTTCTACTAAAATATTTTTATGCTCCTCCGCCATTTAAATAATTTTTTATTGGAAATCATAAAGAATTTTTATTTTGTTATTATCCTTAAATAAACGATTTGACTTCTAAGTATTTTTTTTTTTAGATTTTATTGTTTTATAAATTTTTTTATATTAGGACCTAAAAATTCTTTATGAAAAAAAGAAAAAAAATTGCAAGGATTATAAAAAGAGAAATATTTAAAATATTTTTATAAATATAGAAAATATTTCTGGAATTTTTTTATTTATATCAAAATTCCATTTTAAAAATTCTTTTCGTTCATATTTTTTTTTTTTTTTGTATCCTTTAGAGTGCAATTTTTATACAACGATACGAATTCTTTTTTTTTTTTTTGTGTGCATTATTATAAAAGAATATCCTTCGGATATGGTTATATACCAAGTACCATGAAAGATCGAAGTGTAAAGTATATAATATTAATAATTTTTTTTTTTTGTATCGTTCATTTTTTAAATCGAGAATTTCTGGAATTCATTTTTTTTCTAATAATTTTATAAGAAAAAAAAAAGTAAATATTTTGTTATTCATCATATGTTTTTGTTGCCATCAGTTTATACGTAAACGACTATCATTAATTTACTATAGCTTATAGAACGAAGTTTCACGCGATAAGAAAAATATTATAGCTATTATTTTTAATGGATTTACTTATATAAATTTTGAGTTCATATCCTTTTTTTTTCTTAGTTAGTTTATAAACTAAAAGCTTTTATTCAATTTGGGGTTTATAGTGTAGATTTTCCTTCAGCTAATCATGTTGCACGGTTTCAGAGTGTATAATTTGAAAGTATGGACAAGAATATTTTAATAGCAAAAAATGACAGTTTTAAATAAATTTAATAATTTCGGTTCAGTTTCAATTCGAAGAGAAAAAAAATTATGTAAATTTGTGTGGTGATTTTTGATGCGTAAATTAAAAGTAAGTAAAATAAGTTTATTAAAGTTAAAATGATATTAAATTATAGATATAATCTTGGAAAAGTAAGTTTTCAAACAAATTATTGTCAAAGAAAAATATTTAATTACTTACATACAAATAGGATTTTACTATATATAAAAAAATTGAATTACTAAATAAATTGACTTTTTTTTATTATCAATTCAGGTCTATAGTCTGTCGTAGGTTTTTTTTTTTTGGCTATATGGAGCCATTAAATCGAAAAGAAATTTCACGTCGTTTAACGTCAATATCATTTCGATTTAATGGCTCCCTAGCCAAAGAATTTATCCCAGATCTAAGCTTCAAAAAATTAAAGGAACATATAAATGAAAACCTTTGAAAATTTCATAATATCATGAGATAATTTTCTATATTTAATTAATATTACATAAAATTTTTTTTATATTACCAAAAACTCTGATAAATGAAGAAATAACAAAAAAAAAAGAAATTTTTTTGATAAAATTAAATACGATTTGATTTAATTTCCAAGTATAGATAATCATTTTTAGCTTAGAAAACTTTAAAATAAACTTTGAAGATTTTCTCTCAACTGTCAAAATATTTCATCAGAAAATAAATAAACAAATTTTTGAAAAGCGAAAAGTTCAAAAAGTACTTGTATTTTAGTTTATATTAAATTAATGTTAATTCGCCCCACAGGGATTTATTCAATAGTTAAATTTTTTTTTGTTAAAACTTCGTTTTTACTTTAAGGGGATAATAACTCTTTAAGTTTTGAATTTCTTCAATTACTATTCTTCAATATTTCAAAAATTTATTGTATAATATACGGTTGTCAGAAGATGTCGCCACAAACTAACATTCTTGGGATAATCAATCCTATGATGATTAGATTAACATAAATTGAAGCTGAACTTTTTTTGTTTTGGTTGGTTTGTAAGGAAAATGAGACTCTACTACTTCCAATGACCAAAACATTGGTTTAATACTGGTCGCCCCCAAGCGGAAAAATATTAAATTAAATCAAATAAATATAGACTATAGGGAACATAATTTGTAATAATAAAATGATTTCCAACCGCAAAAATAATACAGACTTTAATCAATATTAAATGAAGCTTTATGACCCCTTCTAAATTCTACTTAATAAATAATTCTGAAAATGATTCATCAAACACTAAAAAGCATAAAAACGTTTTAAAAGTGTTTATTATTTTAATGTTTTCCACATATACTGTATTAAGTATATAATTAAATTTTCATATTCAAAAGTATAGCAAAATAATTTTCACAAAAAAAAAAAAGGGATCTTTTCAAAATGCCATTTAAATTTTAGCAGAAAAAATTAATAATAATCTAATTAGATTTTAAGTATATTAAATGTTTAGAAATATAAAATTTAATATATGAAATAATGTAAATAGAGCAACGTATAAAATAGGCATAATAACATCATATAAAGAAAAATTGTTGTTGAAAAAATATATCCTACTTATGTGTGTCTTTAGGAGTCCTTAGAAAATTATTATTACAATAATTGTGTTATACCGTTCTTTTCGGTAGATATACTTAATATGAAAATATATAATATACAAAAATTATATATAATATAATTTTTATCAAAGAGACTCTTTAAAAATTATGCCTTAAGGGAATTTTTAATTTTTAAAAGTAAAATAATAAACACATTTTAAGTATCCTTAAGGAATATCATCATAAAATTTATGTATGTATGTATGTATAATATTAAATATTAAGAATTTTCCATAAAACTATTATAGTATAAACTAAAATTTCAAATTATTATAATTAAATTTTAATATGTATAAATATAGTAACAATATATTATTTGTATATATAAGTTAACTTTGTAAATGTGTCAACATTTATATATAAATAAATAAACAGATAAAATTTTTTTTAAGGACATTTTATGTCAAGGATATGTTAATTTTGTTTAGATAAAAATAAATTAAATTAAAATAAAATATACATTTTATATATGAAATATGAAATTATTTAATTATTTATATATAATTTTTGTTTTTTAGGGTAAAAATTTTTTTTGCAAAAATTAACAAGGATATAATTTAATTTCAATTTAAAAGTTGATTGGTAAAATTTTGAAGAAAATTTTAATGTTATGGAATAAATTAAATAAAAATAAATATTGATAGTGTAAATAATACTCATCAGGTTCTTAGAATAATATGGTTTCGAGATATCCTTTTTGAAATATAAGTAAATTTATACTTATTAATTTTTAGCATTTATTTAAATATCTTCAATTTCAAGAGGATACTTTAAGTAAATTATAGAATTAAATTAATTTTTATAATGGCGGATAGGAATAAGTGTATACGGTATATAATTATCACAAACTAATAAACTGTATACAGACGATTATATTAGAATAACATTTTTGTCATAATTTTCTGGCTCCACAAATTGAGAAAATTAGATAATTCTGGAAAATGTAGAATGAAAAGTAGAGTAATTCGTTTCTCTCTTTACTTTTTATTTTATATTTTCTACATTTTTCCAAAATATATCATTTTTTTTTTTTTTATCTTGTGGAGCCAGCAAATTATAGACAAAAATATTATTCTAATATAATCGTCTGTATACAGTTTATTAGTTTGTGATATTAATCATGTGCTTGCAAATATATAGATTTCACAGTATATTGAAGGAAAATACACCCGCCATTTCTTATTATTATGTACTAATTTTGATTGGTCCATTAAATTTTTATAAAAAATTTAAAATTTGTAGAAATAAATTCGAGAAAATTTATAATTTGTATTATCAATAATCTAAAAGTATTTTAATTTTTGAATTAACTTTGTGGAAGTAAGAAAATAATAGCAGCGTTTTGGCTTACCCATCATCATCAAACGTGCATCTTGCCATCAGGCACAGCATATGTCTTCAAAAGAGTAGTATACAATGCATACGGTCGTGAAGTTTGAATCGATTTTTAAATTACGACTTCTATGCCGCACGAGGAGATAAAGCATTTAATTATGAAAGAAAATTTGAAGAAATAAATTAAAATTTGTTAGTAGAGAAACCTTTTATACGCAATCTATAGATAACGATTTTTTTTTATAAATAGCAAGCACAAATTTTTTCTACATTTTTAGATTTATATTTTACATTTTTCACGATAAACTTAGATGCCGAAAATTAGAAATGGACATTTTCAACTACATGTAAATTTTTTATAGCAAAATTTCATTTTAATTCGTCATTGCATAATAGGTTATACTACACGCTTTAATAAAGTATACAGAAAAATAATTGAAATAAAAATCCCAATACTAATACTATTATCAATAAATCATCCTCCAATTCAACTTCCTATATACTACAATAGTCGACAATCTTCATAATCTTATTATATATATATATGGCTTAAACGAAAAATATCCTTAAAAAAAAAACAATTAATTAA
Organism: Empis stercorea; assembly: GCA_949752835.1. NCBI lineage: Eukaryota > Metazoa > Arthropoda > Insecta > Diptera > Empididae > Empis > Empis stercorea. The sequence continues at coordinate 83,286,128 of OX457085.1, read as the reverse complement.
TGAAAAAGACAAAAATTCGATTATATAATTTTGTCCAAATTTTTCACTTTAAACCTAGAAAAGGACACCTGTTTACTACCTAAATATTCTCAACAATTACGAAAAGAACAAACCATTTTCCTATATAAATACAATATATATTTTTTTCAAAATGATAATCGTAAACATAATAACCACAAAATTTCTTGTTATGGTTTCGGTTTACGTTAAGTAATACACGGTTCTTTTTGGGTTTATAAAAATAAATTTGACAATTTATAATAACAATTTTTGTGTATTTGGTTTTTAGGTAAACAACACCATAACCTATTTTATCTATATAAACAAGAAATGGATAACAGTGTATAATAAAAGTCAGTATAGAATATATAATGTCCTTTTACACAAAAGCTATATAAAGTTTTTGACCATATATAGTTAGAGAAATGGTTTTTTTTTTTTAGTATTTTCGGAAAAATACAATATCCGCATATCCTAAATCCTGATCAAACAGAGAGGATAAACGCTCCAGAGTTTAGAATTTTTTTTTTTTGTTCAGTCTTTAAACCATTTTATAGTTCGATGTGAGTAACATTTTATATCCTTTTTTTGTATACCAAATGTAGAAATATATATATGAAATAATATGAAGGAAGAATAAACCAAATATAACACATATATGAGTTACCTGACCTGAATACGTTATTATAAATATATGTCTGTGATATTTAAAAGTTCTGTCGAAAGTTTTTTTTTTTTTTTTGTAATATTGAAGAAATTGCAGTTAAATGGGATCTTGGGTAAGAAATATTCTCAATGTTTTTTGGCTTTGTATAACAGAAATTATCGATTATTGAAAGAACAGATCAATATTTATGATATGGATTTCTAAAAAGTGATAGAGATGGATGCTATTACCTTTGAAAAAATATATTTTACGAAGCTTCTAAGCCCATATGCCTAATTTTATCATATTTCCTTAATTTTGATGTAATTAAAATAATTGTTCTATGCTTCACTATAATGTTAGAAAGTATTATTTTGCAAAACGGCGAGAAGTACTTGGCCGTTATATAACAAGAAAAGAAGAGACGAACTAATTAGTCTACCACGTAAGGACATGGCCAGAACGGTAGCTGAGTATACGGGACACTGGCCGATTGGCGAGCATGCGGCACGGCTCGGTATCCCATTCAATTCCTCGTGTCGTATAGCTGCAAGGAAACAAACGAAAAAGAAACCATAGCACACTTCGCCTGCGTGTGTCCTGCGCTAGTCAGAGCCAGAGTACGGTCACTCGGTAGTCCCTTGTTTAATAACATTGGCGACTTAGCCGGGACAAAACCTAAGGACATGGTTCGTTTCCTGAATACCACAGGATGGTTTTATCTACGCCCACACCTGCCTTAACTATAGCTCAGTGGTCGCGAGAGTGAGTGGTCTCAAAACGGCGCAATTGCGCTAACTGGAGTCACCTGTCTGTCGTTCGGGTACTCGCCACTTGAACCAACCATTATTTTTCCAAGATGATTTGATTGCTGGGAGATATTTGTTGTTTAAAATTGGCCTCAAAACCATATACATTTTTAATCAATCTATGCATATTATTGCAATATACTGTACTATATGTACTATGGCGCAATACCTGAAAGCGATAAAAGTTAGTTACTTATCTTATTACTATTTCATCTCTTTTGAAAAAACCAAATTTCAATCATCTTCAATAGAATTTATAGCTCAAACTTTCAAAATTACTAAGTTACCCCAAACAACTGTTCCTTTTATTATCTTCAATAAACTATATATTGTGTAACACAGAGAGAAAAAAAAAATCCCCAACATCCAATATAAAAACTGTGTTGTAATCTAATACCAATGTCAATATTTGAATTTATAGGTTAAATACTCACTTCCCCCATGAGTTTTAGACGCAGGATACTTTAGTCATTTAATTCCTTTCTTGTTTTTGTTTTAAATTTATATATATATATATATATATATATATATATATATATATATATATATATATATACCTTTTATCAAGGAACAATTTTTCATTACTATATTATTCTACTATATACTATAATATTGGCTAGAAGGTATATTATTTTCAGCTGTCAAATAAAGGATACATATAATTGAAGTATTTTGGCTTAATATAGTAAGAGGATATGTGTATTACTTTGTTTTATGGTTATATATAATTTTATATAGAATATTTCGTAATTTATGAAATTAAATTTAATAAATTCATTTTGAAAATCAAAAATATATTTTTTTTTTAAATTTAAATTTTAATGTAATTTATTTTTTTTTATATACATATATAACTTTTTAAGGATATTATTTTTACATAATTTTTTTAAAGGATATAATTTTTCTCATATGTGGCGGTTACATAAAATATAAAATGTTTTTTATTCATTTAAAATTTCTGTGATTTTGTTATTCAACTATAGAGAGAGAGAAGATTATGATATGCAAATCATAACGAATTAAATTTCAAATTGATAAAAAAATGTACTAAAACAAAAAATTTTTTTTTTATTCAGGAATTTTATTACAATTGTGATGGAGTGGAGTGTCCCCGACCGTTTTATTACAATTGTGATGGAGTGGAGTGTCCCCGACCAATAATGTTTTAATCAAAAGTTTTTTTTTGTTGATACTTCTCTAGACTAGACGATATTTTCCAATATATAATCTGCAGGAAATTCAATTTTAAGTAGGTATATACTGCAAGCGGTTGACCTAATCAGGCAATCCGAATATGCTGCAATGTTTACTCATATGGTTCTACTCGTGGACTGGTATAAGTACTTGTTAAAAGTTCTTATTAAATCAAACTTTTCATTTGTATCCTTTTTTTCCCATTTCGGTACTTCAACAAATAACAAAATAAATATTACACACTCCACCCTAGAACACCAAAAAAAAAAAAAAAAGAAATCTACTCTAAAAAAATTCCATTTTTTTTTAACCGCACTTTTAATATTACAATTTTTCTATGTTTCAGTCTAAATAAATTTATATCAATTTCTACTTGAAATGTATTCATCCTTTTTTTTTTTTTAAAAAAAAAAAACATAGTATAACAAAAAGGATCTTTTGGGAAATACTTAAAAAAAAAAAAAAATTCATCTTTTTTTTTACTCTTCGTTTATTTTGCTTTAAAAAAAAATAATTTTTTTTTGAGTATAGATGACATTTTCTTTTTGTTTATCGTAGGATTTTAGAGACGTACTATACGTACTAGCTAAAATATTTATGTAAGTAAAATATGAAAATCTCATTTTTTTTTTTTTCGAGGTTAGATTTTTTTTTGTTATTCATTTTTATATAAATTGTAAAATTGCAAGGATATTTCATATGACATTGCAATCATGGTAAAAGAAGTCCTTTAAACAAGAACTCTACAATGAATAATAAAATATTATATATTTTATTTTATTATATTTTTTTTTTTTTTTGGAATAGTAAAAAACCGGAAAAATCTGAAGAAAAATCTGGGATAGATGCAAGGAAAAAAAATAATTTAATATAATAATAAAAGTGCGGAAGGTTTAGAAGGATATAAAGATATTATTATTTTTTATATATATTTTTATATATGATAAGAAAAAAATCTATAAAAATTGATATTTTATTTTTGTTAAAAATTTTATTTTATAGAGAAAAAAATCATCCAGAACATAAAAAATTTTGTTATTGAAGATAGAAATTTAAAAGATTTTTCATTTCATTAAGTTTTTTATTTGTTAAGCTGCCGCAGAGATTTTTAAGTTTTGAAAGTTTGTAATTTTTTGAGTAGTCCTTTAATGGAGTAATCCAACAAAATTAAACGAAAAGGAATTTAAGCAAAATTGAATCAAATTGAAACTACATAAAAATAATTTGTAAATCAAATCAGTAAATCATAATTTCAATCTATATTAAAGTTTATCTATCAAACCAATTTAATTTCCTACAAGAAAAATATTTGAAAATTTATTTATTAATTTAACAGGATAAGGTATTAAAGATCAGTTAATTTGATCTTACCAGGCTCGAAATTAACTTTTGGGAATAATATAAAGTCTTTGATGGTATCAAATAAAATTGTTAGTAATTTTGAAACATTTTGTATCCAAATATTAACTATATATATTTAATTTAATTTTCCAAATTAGAATTTTTTTAAATATATTTTCTACATTAAATTGTAAATTTTATATAAATAAAATTCAAAATTTGCTTCTATTTTTTCATAATACTATTGTAAATTTTAATCTAATTTTTCTGTTAAGTTTAGAATTTTAGATTTATTTTTAGCTTTGAATTTAAAGTTTTAGTATATTTTTCTATTAAATCTAAAATTTTAGACTACATTTTGGTATATTTATCTGTTAAAATCCAAAATCGAGACTAAATTTAGTCTAAATAATTTTAATTTATTTTAAATCTTAATAATTTGGTTCTATTTTTCTACAAAATTATAAAATTAAAATAATTTTTCTATAATATAAAATTCTAATTTCTGTTTATTTTGCTACAAAATTATAGTGGTAATCAGTTTCACATCATTTTGTAGTATAAAATAGTAAATAAATATAAACTAATGAAAAGAACCATTAATTACGTATAAGTATAATTTATGGTATTATACATATATAGATAATTAAAAATCTGCATTAATTTACAATTTTCTCAAATATCAATTAAATAATTGATTTGAATTTTCTATTATAAAAATATTTTATTACTGAATTTTCTCAAAATATACTTAACTTTTCACATATACAGTAAAAGCATTTTAATTCGGAATGGTCGGGGAAAAGGTCTTCCCGAATTAACAAATTTTCCGAATTAAAGAATTCCTTATTAAAGGGTTTTTACTGTAGTCCTTTATGATCCCTTAAAATGAAAAACTCTGCTAACAAAAATCTACGAATTAAAAATAGTAATTAAATGAATTACTATAACTATTCATAAATTCTATAATATACAAAAAAAATTTTGTTTATTTCAAATTTTCATCATTTTACGTCTATGTTTTCCATTCTAACAATTTTAATATTATGCACCCCAACTTAATTTCCTAGTATGTGTATAGGCATTTTCATAAAATTCATATAATTTTTTTTGTATATTTAACACCTTATTGAAGTACAATATCACGTTCACAAATAACATAGACGTGTTTAGATTTAATAAGCTTTCTCATCGAGTCGAGACAATACACAAAATGTCATTTTTAATAATAATTATATACAGAAAAAGTTTATACATATATTTCCAACTATATGTACAAAAAAAAAAAAGGAATTTATGCTAAGTCTAAGTTTATTTATAATCAAGTAAATTTTCGACATAGCGAAGAAGAGAGAAATATAATATTTAGCTTGTCAGAATTTTTTTGTTGTTGTTGAAAAAATGATTTAATGTTGAAAGCTTAATGATTTTTCTTTTTTTTAGGGCTTTTAAAAAAAAAAAAAAATCCCTTATGTTAACGCTTTTCTGTCCGTCCGTCTGTCCGTCCGTCTGTCTGTCCGTCTGTCCGATGTAAACAATAAAAAGCAGTTATTTCACATAGTTACTGTACACGCATGTTCATAATAGACCCACCAATAGAAAGCTTGATTTATTGAGAACCAGATGTAATCGATAGAATTTTAAAATTCAGCCGGTAGACGGCGCTATTCACATTTTGCCAAAACATGTTTTTCCGAATAAAAATGTAATTTTATATAGTAAATGTTCACCAAAAATGAAGTGTGACTACTCGTTGGAAAGGTAATTAAAAGTAGAACACGATGCCAGTAACCGTATTTCAAATTTCTACCGATAGAGGCGATGAATACTAAAATACATAAAATATTAATTTTTAAAATGCGATTTCCAATAGTCAATAACCCCAAAAATTATGTTTAATGTCGCAAATGAAAGGTAGTAAGTAGTAGTATAAAATCACAGTTGTTATAATTTTAGTTTCTTCCACTAGAGGGTGCAACCTACTACTCAAAATATGCATTTACAGTAGATAATTTAAAAAAACCCATGATTATAAAACTACTGATCAGTAGTTCGGCTGCGCGGCATTTTTTTTTTCTTTTGGTTTCTTTCAAAATGAAATAGAAAAAAAAAAAAATTGAAGATAAATTTGGTTAAATAAATAAAGAAATTTTTGTGATTAATTTCAATATTTGCTGACTAAATTAAAGATAAAGATATTATATTTTAGATGACTTAATTATTTAGACTGAAAGAATATATTATACATAATATTAACTAAGTAGCATTATAATAGCCGGGCTATGTTTTGCGAATTTATAAAGAAAAAGTAAGAAGATGAATGAACTAAATCTACTCTAGTCACGATCACGAAGTAGTAAAATTGAAATTTGGTAAATGAAGTATTCTGGTGCATATCCAAATAGAAGACTAAAACCGTCAGATTCGTGTAATATGTCTTCAACTTAGACTTTACATCGTTATAGCCAGCATTGGCCTGACAAATGAGCAATAAACCAGGGACCTCACAATACTTTAGATGGCTACAGTGATGACGATAAGGTAAACGCACATAAACTTAACCTAAATATTCTGTAAGAATGACTGAATAGAAGTTCAATGAATCGAATTGATAACACCAGAAAATATAAACAAAAATAATAATCATCGTAAAATATTTTTGTTTAAATTATACTTTTTTTTTTGGAAATTTCCTAAATTTACGTATACAACTGTCGAACCTAGTGGTCTAATTAATGTATAATTAAAGCCTCATTTTACTAGGACGTTATCAAAATGGACTTTGAAAGGTCAGAACTTCGTAAATTTTAATTGACGACAATTAAACAAATTAGGCAGAGTTAATTTTATACAGCAATTATTAATTTGTAGAAATTATCACTGCGTGTACAATCTTTTTGACCATTTTTTTTTTTTTGTGGTGACAAAATTTATAGTGAGAAATATTTTTTAATTGAGTAATTTACAAAAAAAAAAATTAGTTTTTTTTTTCTGTTGGTTATCCTTATCGAATTATGAAAATACCAAATCTTTGAACTCTTTATATTTCTAATTATATTGAATGATCGCAGAGACATTTTAATATTTATTTGTTTTTTGGAAGTTCTTAATATTTAAATAAAAATTAAAATTTGTAGTAAATATTGATAAACTTTGGACTTTTCTTGAACAATTATACCAATTATCATTTTGGTCATAGCATAATTTATACTTATCTCAATAAGTAGAGACATGACAAAGAAGTCATCATAGATGACCAATCTTGAAGAAAATGATATTTAACTCATCTGCAATCAATATTTTTAGAGGAGCGAAATCAAAGCATAACATTAATGAGATGATGACGGAACTCAATCGGGTAGGGATCGTCGTAGGTGTCAGAAATAATAATTAGAAGAATTTATGTTAGCATATCTTTCTTAATCATGAAAGCTGAAATATACTTATAGATTTTATATCATCCCCTAACCTTTTTCCCCCGACAAATTAGAAGTTTTATTAAATACATTTATTGATTTTAAAAGATGAAATTAATCTTATTTACGTACATATATGTAAAAAAAATATTAATTTAGATTAATTTCAATAAATTTACAAATTAAATTATAATATTGATTAAATTTTACTATAAACTTGCTAGTAGGGTCGTTTCCCATCAGTGGTCCCCCAACACTAAACGACCGTATGTATGGAATGATGTGACGTTTAATGAATCTAAACCTAAAATTTTCTGAATTTTCTGAATTTATAAAGGTTTTTACCAATTTAATAATAAATAATATACGTAATTTTTTTTTTTTTTTAAATTACTAAAAAAGTACAATTTTCCAGTATAGTCGAACAACTATTATATTAATAAAATTTTTTTTTAGATAATTATTAATTATTTATATTATAAAATATCAATAGATATTTATTTATTTATGCGTTTCTAAGAAGAGTTACAAGACTATTACTAATTTCTACGTTTTTCTCGAAAACTGTTCGAATACTGGAGATGTTTGGAGAAGGTAAACACTATACCCTAGCATTGATAATCCAAGGATATTATCAACTAACACCATACTTATATATTTTGAAAATTTTAAATATAATTAATTTATATTATCATATTTTATATAGCCTTGGTCTTATTTGGAAACTTTAAGAATTTTCCACCCTATATTTCACTTTAGCTTATATAGAGTATAATATAAATCTCCTTAAATGCTAATATTTACATTTATAATAAATTATAATGTCATAATTGTTTCATAGAAAATTCATATTTTATAATTTATAATGTTAAACATACAATAAATAAAAAAATTAATTTATATAAAAATATGCAAAGAAAAAATATTTTAATGTTCAACATTAAAATTAAAATTTTAATACCCAAAAAGATTTTTTTATACCAGATCTAATTTGTATAAAAGAGAAAAAGGATATAAATAAATTCATAAAACTTTAATAAATTATATAAATAATATTTTTTTTTTTGTTCCTTTTTATCTATAATTAGCATTTTAAATTTATGGCCAATAATCAAGAAAAGTTATAAATAGACAATGAAAAATTATCCTTAAAAAAATTGTTATTTTTTTTTTTTTTTTTTTTTCAATAAATTAGCATTAAAAAAAAGTCCTTTAATATTTTTTTTCCCCTTTAATTAATTATAAATAAATTTTTTTTTTTACAAATTCATGACATGACCAATGTTTATTTTCCATTAATAATTAACAAGGACTTTTTTTTTTTTTTGGTAATTTTTGTTGTTTTGCATCTAATTAATTAGCACTTGTGTAATTATCCTTTTTCAGTTTTTTTTTTTAGGTTTGGTTGACAAAAAAACAAAAAAATGGATAATAAACAACAATAATATTCAGGAAAATTTATGTTTTTTAAATTAGAATTATGAAGAATTATGAAGCTATAAAAATGTTGTCTTATAAAGTTTTAAATTTAACAGCTAGATAACATTTAAATAACAATTTACATTTAGATAACTAAACTAACTGATATTTAACATATTCTTACTAACTGATATTTAGCAGATTATGTTAAAAAATTACATAACAGATTTAATATTAAGTTAACATTTATATAACAGTTTTATTATAATATAGATAGTAGGATTTTATTAAATTTGTTAACATTTATATTTTACATTTTTATTTAACATTTATTTAACAGAGTGTTCTTAATTAATGAAGAAGATAACATTTATTTGTAAGAAAACTAATATTTCTAATTTCAAAAGACGAATCTCAAAACCTAAATGAAGTAATTTTAATTGTAAAAAGACTGTAATTTAATCTGGACAAATGCTAAAATGTGCTGATTAATTTAAGTAGGAAAAAATTATGAACTAAATTTTTTAATTTTTAATTTTTTTTGTAACTGATTTTAAAAATTTCTTTTTGCCTAATTATAATTTCTCTTCTTATTATCCATCTTTTTTATCCTGAATTAATTTAGAATTTGATTTGGCTCAAACCTTTTGATAATATGGAGTATACTAGGTGGGTGTAAAATTAACATAGAAGTTTCTATTACATTAATCAACGCATAAAAATCAAATAATATTAATATAATTTAGAGATTATCCTTGAACGTCCTTGGCCTCAGGATGTAATATAAAAAAAAAACTAGTCCGTTTTTTTGTACTGTGCTTTGAATATCACATGACAATATATATGATAATGGAAATAGGGTCAACAATATATTTAATATTGAATGATTTATTACTAGAATTTTTGTCATTTAAGGCAAAAAATATATAAATCAATATAATACATATATAAAAATATGTGTATATATATTATCTGTCTGTACATACAACTCCATGTATATACAAACTGGAATAAATATAAATCAATAATTATCCAAATGTGAGTTCAAATGTGGAATCGAATAGTTCTAGGTTAGTTTTTGCAGGAACATTACGTCATCCAAAATTGAGATAATTTAAGAAAATTTTACCAATTAATAATTTTTGTTGCTAAATTACGTTTATTAGTAGAAGGGAGCGTTTGTTAACTCCAGAATTTCGGAGATCAATAAGTAATTTGCTACCAATTATTAATAATTTATTGTTTGCTTATTTGTCCTACTTTGTAAATATAATTTTTATATTTTCAAAATCAATTTTGATTACACAGTAAAATGGCGCTACTACAAATTAAACCACTAACTATTGCGATAGTATACGACATTTTCATTATTTACATAAAATAATTAATAGACAATATAACATTATACAGATTAAAATTTTTATTTACATTATATCTTATCAATTTGATTCATTGAACTTGCACGAAATTCAGTCAGAGGAGTCTTACAGATTATATTGCATTTGTTCAATTTCAGTTTAATAAATCGTGTTCACTGAAATTGTACAAAAATAGAATATGTATATTCATTTCAAACATTTATCAGCAATTATTTTAATTAAATTTTTAATAATTTTAATAATTCCTGTTAATTCAACAGAAGGAGTTAAAGCACTTCGAAATCATTGTAACACAAAATTTCATAACTTTTTGCATATAACATAAAAGTATAATTAAAAATTTTCTTCTTCTGAAAAGCTCTTTTAGACAATTGCCTAAAACTTGAAGGACAATTTTGTGTTAATTCAACAAATTATCCAAAGGAAGCAATACATCGTGCAATTGAAAAGAATTTCAATTTATATAAACAATTTTTTGATAATGAAGATGATCCTGGCACTGCAGATCGTAATAATGATGAACCAGGTGAAAAATCAATTTGCGATATAAGTTATCAAACTGTTTATCCACAAATTGGTTTTAATGCACGTGATGAACGATATACTGTAATTAATGATGATGTTTATAAACAAAGAGTTATTCTTGGTAAATGTAATGACAGTGATAAACCATGTAATCAAAAAGTTAATGATCATGTACCATTTGGTTGGAAAACAAAATGTATACAACGTACTACAAAAACAATGTTACTTGGTGTAAAAAATGAATATAGACGGGCAACATTAGATAATTTAAAAATAAGAGCTACAATATATGAGATACCAACTTGTTGTGAATGTATTTTAGTATCAGGTTAATACGCTAAAGTTATTCCAATTTAGTTGATCATTGGAAATATAAATTATATGTCAAATGGAAATATGTCACAGACCGACAAAGAACTGAATTATTAAAATTACGAAATATATATAAGCAAATTATCTACAAAATTTCTATTGAAAAATGTCAAAAATTTAACTGTTACAGTACAAAAAAGCTTCTGTTTTTAACATATTAAATTTAACTATAGTGTAAATATGATATTAAGAAATTTAGTTAAGTTAATTTAATTTAATTTAGTGATTACTTTTATTGATTTATTGACAATGTTTAAATTATTTTTATTTTAATTATGTAATTTGGAATTTTTTAAAATTTTATGTAACAAAAATAATTAAGAGATTAAATTTTATTTATAATTCTATAAAATTTAATATTTTTAATAATTATAATTACGTCGTTATTGTAAAATTATTGTAATTTTAATAAAATGAAATTAAAAATCTAAACATATTTAAAAAAAAGTTCAAATAAGTAAATAATTTCCATCACGAAAAAATTCCAGAAGAATGAAAATTTATAGAAATGTTATAGTAAATTTATATAACTATACAAAAATTACTTGTAAGTAATGAAGAAAATTTTACTTATGTATGATAGTTGAAGCATTTAATGTAAAAATGATGACATTTTTAAAAATTCTACTGTATTTTGTAGGAATTGAGCCAAAAAATCATTTAATTAAATTTTCATTTCTCTGAATTTTCATTTCAATTTTCACTTCAAATAATTTAATTCAATTTTTATTTAATTTTTAAAATTTTACTTAATTTTCTTAAAATTGTTATGACCAACCATTTTTTTTTTAAACAAAAATGTTTGAAACTTAATAATTTTTCGTATCAAATAGAAATCATCATATTATTGAAATAAGTTAATCAAACTAATTACAAAAATTCTAAATGTTAAATGGCCAATAGTTTATCAGTATTTATATTTGTAGTTTAACATTGATGTTTAGAGTTAATTAATCATATAATTTCATTTAAAAAAAATGAAATATATTAAAATGTGAGTTATCGTTTAAATTAGTTTCAGAGCAAATTTCGTGTTTCTGAATGAGGCAACCAAAATTGAGTCAATATAATGTTGAGATTTCTTAATTTTGTCATCACAAAAACTTATTAGGTCAAAAAGATTATAATAGTGATAATTTCTATACAAATTAATATAATTTGTAGTTAATCTATACTATACCTAATTCGTCTTATAGTCAATTAAAATTTAAGAAGTTCTGACTTTTCAAATACAATTTTGATAACCCATTAAAATCATGCTTTAATTATAGATTAGTGCACAGCACGACGTATTATCAATGTTTACAGAAATTTAATTATAGACAAAATATTCTACGAATTAATTATTTTTATTTACATTTTGAATTTTCTTATCAATTTGATTCATTGAACTTGTACGAAATTCAGTCAGAGTCTTACAGATTATATTGCATTTGTTCAATTTCAGTTTAATAATTCGTGTTCACTGAAATTGTACAAAAATAGAATATGCATATTCATTTCAAACATTTATCAGCAATTATTTTAATTAAATTTTTAATAATTTTAATAATTCCTGTTAATTCAACAGAAGGAGTTAAAGCACTTCGAAATCATTGTAACACAAAATTTCATAACTTTTTGCATATAACATAAAAGTATAATTAAAAATTTTCTTCTTCTGAAAAGCTCTTTTAGACAATTGCCTAAAACTTGAAGGACAATTTTGTGTAAATTCAACAAATTATCCAAAAGAAGCAATACGTCGTGCCATTGAAAAGAATTTCAATTTATATAAAGAATTTTTTGATACCGATAATAAAGATAGTGATGATGAAGATACTGCAGTACGTTTTGAATATGGTTCAATGGAATCACCAGCATGTTCGGTTAAGAAAAAACGTATTTATCCACAAATTGGTTTCAATACAAATGATGAACGATATACAATAATTAATGATGATATTTATAATCAAAGTGTAATTGTTGGTGAATGTAGTGGACCTGGTAAACCTTGTGTAGATACGATTATTAAAAATTTACCATCAAATATAAAAACTAAATGTGTACAACGTACTACAACAACAACATTACTTGGTATCAAAGATAAATCAATTGGTTTGACATTAGAAAATTTAGAAGTAAAAGCAACAATATATGAGATACCAACTTGTTGTGATTGTGTTATAATAAATTAAATAAGTTAAATTAAAATCAATTTAGTATAAGTTAATGCAGGTCAAATTGAATACGAAACGCATTAATTCTGATGTGTAAACTTTAGTATAAAAAAAGCTACTTTAGTATAAAGATTTTAATATTGAAATAAAATTAAGTGATACATTTCTATAGTTAAGGTTATGTTAATAGTGATAACACTAACATATTTTTACTTACGTCATTTGAAGTTTTCCTAAAAGAAATACGAAAAAAATTACTTCAATTAAATTTTATTTTGATTTTTTAATTTTAAGTGATAGCAAATTAATATTAATTTTATACCATAGTGATAATTATAAAATATTGTTAATTAGATTATTTTTTAGCTGATTGTGTAAAAAACAAAATTGACAACAAAATTAAATAAATTGAAAATTAATAAATGAAACCAAAGGATTTTCTCCCTTAGCTCTCGGATTCATAATTATCAAAGTGACTTTACATTATCAAACTTTTCATAAAACATTTAATGCGATTTTTTGTCTGATGAAAAATCGTACTAGTATGACGGAAGACATTGTTACTAATTACAGGGACTTGAACCTAGAAATAATTAGATGAAAAATACTAAAATTGCGAATTATTTAAATTTAGTTTATGAAATATTAGTAGCAAATTACTTGTTTGTATATACCTAAGCTAAATCTAGTCGCAGGACACTGGTATATAGTATACTCGTATCTATAAATTTATTATATATTTTTCTTGAAACACCCAAAAACACTTAAAGATTTCGGGAGAATTTGTTTAAAAAAATGTCTTAAAACCCATTTTCTGGTTTTTCCAGTAAAGCGAAATCCTTTTTTTAATTTCCTACTATACCTAATAATTATTAATCAATTATAATTACACCAAAAAACCATTTAGCAACAATATTTCCACCAAAAATATATTTAGAAATTTTGAACGAAATTCAAAATGGATTCAATTCAATTAATCAATTTAAAAAATGAATTTATTGAAAAATTATATTTCTTGTAGGACTTAATACCAAATAATAATAGTAAATTTATAATAAAAATTACTTCAATTAAATTTTCGAAAATTCATTATACTTAATGTGTAATAAATGATTTGCAAATGTGAAAATCTTCTTTAAGGACTCGTTAAATGATTTTACCTATAATTTTTTTTAATAAATAATTATATAAATTTTTAATTGTAATAATAAATTTATGTAACTATAAAAATTTCAAAAAAAATTATTACTATATTGGAAAATATTTAATATCAATTATAATTTCAAATTCCGAAAAATGAACAAATATCGAAATGATTATTAGATAAAATGAAATAATCGCTGCGTGACAAAATTAAAATACCCTCTAACACAACAAGTGTGGCAAATCATATACAAATTTCCTTTTTAAATCCTTATTAAGTATTTTTTTTTCAACAAAAAACCAAAAATTCTATCGACGAAAACTTTTGGTTGTTAACACAACATTCAAAAATCCTATCATATTAATTTTTAACTCAATTATTTTTTTTGTATTTTTGTTTCTCTGATAAAAATACTAACAAAAGTAAACAAGAAAATTTAAAGTATTATTAAACAACCATAAAAAATGGATATTTTTGTGGTTATATAATAATGGATATACATTCTAATAATATGTTCAATCATATACTTATGGATACAGTAACAAAATAAAAATATCCGTGATTGGTAAACAAAAATTTTACTTTCGGATTTAAATCTACTAAAAATTTGTTTAAAGAAATTTCATTATAATTTCTAAACCGTATATGTATACACAGATACCGAAAAAAGGGATATAATAATAATATGGAAATTTGAAGTTTTATATTACAAAATTTCATTTTTATGGATTATAAAAAACAACCACATTTTCGTTTTTGAAATTTAAGGTATACTATGGTCCTATGATATGAGTACAATATCCATTTTTATGGCAAATAAACGTTAAGTAAACATGAATTTTTTAGATTGTATAATAAACGTAAATATAAACATTGAAAATTTGATATGGTCGTCATAATATATAGAAAACATAAAAGCATAACATGTTTAGAATTTTTTTTTTAAAAGGATATATAGGAGTAGAAAATTGAACAGTAGTGTAAATATGGTGAGAAAATAAGAAATAATTCGCGAACCATTTTTTTTGTGTTTGAAAATATTACGTATACGTATATATATGAAAATTTTTGTTGTTAAATTATGTACAATAATTGGTTAATTTTTAAATATTTTGAATAGATATTCCAGTTTTATAATACAGCAATAATTTTGTTTAGTCACATAAATGGTTTTATAGTATGTAATTTTGGTTAGTTTTTTTTTATTTTTATTTTTTTTGATAACCAGATTAAATATTATTATCTGTGACTTTTCAACGAATTTTGTAAATAATGTTTTGTGAATTTTGACAGTTTTATCCAACGAATTAGAAATATTTATGCGAAAGGAGCATAACTAATAAAAATTGAAGCCAGTCTGGATAGTAGTCTCTTTATTTTCATCACCGAACTGTCAAAATTAATAAATCGCAAATAAGAGCTTTTTTTTTTAATTCGGGCAGCAGTTTTTAAGGAGATAAAATTTATTTATTTTTGAAAAATACATTTAAAGATCATCCTAAGGAATATTTTAGGTCGCGCAACGATAATTATACAAATGGAAAGTAAAATATAGTAATTTTGTTTAGCTATAGTTAATATTTTTTTATCGAACTATCGAAATCGTGGCTTCATAAACAATTTTTCAATATTATTAAAATTCTAATGTGTTAAAAAGAGAGGGAACATTTATGCTCCTTCCATATATTTCTAATTCGTTGGTTTTATCAATAACATTATGATTAAAAAACAAAGTAGATATTTGAATACTTTGGATTGGTTTTCTGTTCTATTGGTTTGCTGCTAAAAATTATAATTATCAATTAATCATTTTTTTTCGGAGGTTTTTGGCCCAATAAATATATTTTTTGGTTCAAAAGAAATCAATTTGGATTAATATTTATAGAACACAAATTGGAACAAATTGGAACTATAATATCACAAAGTTTTATTGAAAAGCTCTGGGTGACTATTTTTTACTCATTTGATCTTAACCAGACACACAAGCCATCATTGACTAATGATATCACGAATTCCATGTATTTCATACTGTTAAATTATATCTGGATTACAGTATTGTCAGATAGTGAATTGAATATACTTTAAGATTCATGGTTTAACTTTTAGTTGACTTCATTAAAAATTTACAATAAATTTAAATATATAGTATAATTAATTGATTTAATTATTTTGCAAAACATTAGAAAATACAAAAAATCTTTTCGGGTAATTAATAAAAATTAATTAATGAAAATTAATGTAATGAAAATTCTGAAATCAGGATTTCATTAAAATTTTTTTATTCAAAATAAAATTTCTATTTCAAAGAATTTATTAGATTTTAAAATGCTTATAAAATATTATTACATAAATTGTACAATAAATATAGAACATATATGAGGGGCTCAGAATCAGAGTGGCCTAACCCACATTCAAATTATTTCGAGAAATATGCAAATTAAAAATATTGTGATAATTTAGTGCTTGGTGAAAGGCCCACTATGAAGATATTGAAGTCAAATAAACATTAATAATTATAGATTTTCCTACACTTTAATTTGCTGTATGCCATTTTATCAAAATCTTAACTGAAAGGACAGTTTTTGTGGGTTAGGCCACTCTGACTCTATATAATAATAAAAAAATTAACATAAGATGTGGGTTAGGTCAAACTTTAAATAGCTTGTAAGGTGTATTCTCGTGATATTAAAGATTTTTGATAAAAAAATAGATATGTATTTAGAAAAAAAGTATAAAAATAAAATTTATTTTTCAAAACAAATAAAAAAAAATCAAATCAACAATTACAATATTCTTATTCTGGTTCAGTAAAAATAGTTTCTTCTTCGTTATTTGCAGTACGTATACTTCTATAAAAATTATGATGTACTGGAGGAATGTATTTAATTAATTCCATTAAATCTTTTTTTTTTTTTCAATGGAGATTGCTCTCCCAATTGGATAGGCGAGATCGTGGCCTAAAAAATCAGGAGCACTAAGTAGTCTCTTCTTAATATTTAAAATAGAAAAGTTTTCTGTTGTTGAAGTTGAATAGCTGAAATAAATGTTGAACGGGTCAGTATTCTGGTACCGTAGCCATTGGATTTTGAACCAATTAACTTTATTATTACAGTCATCTTTGGTCCTATGAATTATGCTGGATTGCATAGATTTATAGATTTTGTGGAAATAAAATCTCTTTTTGTCATATTGACTATTTCAAAAGGATTTGATTTTGCCGCAGTTTTAATGACTTCAATCCAGTCTTCTGGTACATAAATATACTTAAAATATTTTTTGTTTTTTTCGATAAGTCCGAAATCTTGATCACATCGTAAATAAGAATGACCGGAAACCAAAAATTTGTGGTCAATTTGTTTCACGATATATTTATTATTTAGTACCATTTTAAGGCAAGATAATGCCATTTTAATATTTTTATTTTGGCCACCACATTGGTCAGAATACAGTATCAGATGCGATGTTGTCACTTTTTTTTCTATATAATGTAGCAGGCAGCTAGCAACTTCTTCAGCACCTCTGGAAGCAATTGTTTCATCCCAAATGTACATACTAGCACGATTATTTCCTAAAGTACAAAGCAATTGTATAAAATATTATCCGTAATATACATATACATATACCGATTTAAAAATACATGATTATTCAGTTTGTCCCAAGATTTGTGGACACACTGAAAAATCTAACTTATTAAAATAAATTAGATATATCTTTTTGCAATTTCAGCTAAATTAAATATAACACTTACCTAAATTATGTACACCTAGACAATACGTCCATAATTGGCGTTTATAGTAACATATACTCGTGGTAAGAATCGGTGTAGGCAGAGTTTTCATCAAATCGAACACAATTACAGTAACATCACTACCTTCAATTTGTGCTTGATTTGAATCGAATATCATATTTTTTTTTGCACATTCAACTTTCGATAAATGCTCATCTTTTTGTAGTTGAAATTCTCGTTTTTCCTCTGCACCAGTTGTATATTTTATTTTATTATTTAAAAAATCACAAGTTTTGCATGTATCACTTGTTGGCGAACGAAAGTGTTAATTAAATTTTTTATTAAATATATCTACAAAAACATATTTTGAAACAGGGCTTTCTGTTTCCGATTTATATAGTTCAAATATTTTGGTAATACTAAGTTGCGGTGAAAGATATTTTCTGTGTGAATTATCAGTTCTACCAAAAATTATGTATAACTAGATGGATGTTTTCATATAACTGGCTATATATGAAAATTCAATTTCTATATTATAAATTATAGTACCCCATTCACTCAAATTATTATTTTTACTCAAATTCTATTGAGTTATTAAGACCAATGACTTAAAAACCAACAATCAACGTGCGTTTATTTTCGTTAGAGAATTTTTTTTATTTTCAAAGCAATAATTTAATTTCATATAAAAAAACGTTTTTTTTGTGTTTTTCTTCGCATATGTGATTGTATTGTATAATCTTATAAATAGTTTTGTTGGTATTCGCACATTGGAAAATTTTCTAATTCATAAATAAATTCTAATTTTCAATTTTTAGCTAAAGGAAATATAGTTTCTTCTATATTTGAAGAATAGAACAGGCGTTTGGGTATTTTTGGTAATATCGATTAAACAAATGCATGCAGGAATAGTGCATGATTATTAGTAGTTTTTAAAGGGAATTAAACATGTTTAGAAATATATAAATCTTTTCTAAATTGAATTAATAAATTTTTCATTTCAATTCACATTTTATCAAACTAAATTAAAGCTAACCAAATTTTAAAATATAGTTCTAATGAATATAATATTGTATAATCAGATAATATTATTAATTTATTGATTTGTTAAATATATTGTATAATCAGGAAATATTCCATGCATTTTTTAATCGATATTACCAAAAATACCCAAACGCCTGTACTATTCTTCAAATATAGAAGAAACTATATTTCCTTTAACTAAAAATTGAAAATTAGAATTTATTTATGAATTAGAAAATTTTCAAATGTGCGAATACCAACAAAACTATTTATAAGATTATACAATACAATCACATATGCGAAGAAAAACACAAAAAAAACGTTTTTTTATATGAAATGAATATTGCTTTGAAAATAAAAAAAATTCTCTAACGAAAATAAACGCACGTTGATTGTTGGTTTTTAAGTCATTGGTCATAAATAACTCAATAGAATTTGAGTAAAAATAATAATTTGAGTGAATGGGGTACTACAATTTTTAATATAGAAATTGAATTTTCATATATAGCCAGTTATATGAAAACATCCATCTAGTTATACATAATTTTTGGTTCTACTATAATGTGACTGATATGCTGGTAGCTTATTGATGAATTCTATAATTTTTATAATTTTTTCTTCTGGTGTTTTAATACCAGGTACGTGCCTCCCCCTTTTATCTTTTGGTGCTACTCTTTTACCATCAATATCTTTTGCAACTAGAGCTCGAGTGATCCTGCCATCACTCACTTTCAAAATGGATTTGAAAAATACCTTACACACTACAACATCACTTCCATTTTCGGCTTTTAAATAATAATTCCTGGTAAAATTTCTTGAACTATTACTATTTTGAGTATATTTTCTCTTTTTGCAATTAATTTTTACTGAACCAAATAAAAAAGCAGTTTGTAAATCAAAATTGGCGAGTGAATAAAATTCATTAAAAATTTTGGTTTGTTGTTCAATACTAATTTTACCAGTACAATTATTTCTGCAATTGCAATTTCCATTTTCAAATATTTTTTCCGGTACAATATTGTTTTTGGTATTTTTATATTTTTTACCAGAATTTCTTTTGTATTTTCGAATATTACATTTCCAATTATTTGGATTTCTTAATCTTTTCCGGCTTTGTTCCACACCATCTTCATTACTGTTACACGGCAACATATTATCATCTAACACATAAAAAAATATAATAGGTATTTTGAAACCATATTTCATTGTGCATAATTGCATATAAAATTTATACCTTCACACGGATTCAATTGATATTGATATTCAAATAATGAAATATCTGAACAATCATCCTGATCAGTCGGAACATATTCTGACCCAGAATCCGCAAAAATATCTTAATTTCAAAATATAACAATAAATATATATATTTTTTACTTTTATCAATTATATTTCTATAAATACCTTTAGAAGAACCAGAATACATTTTGATTGAAAAACACAATTATTTATTATTAAACAATGTAACTTTATTAGTTTTGAAAAAGTATAAAATTTCACTACGTTATTTTAAAAAATATAACTTTATCACTTTAAAATTTTACGAACGAATTTCAAAACAGTTGCATTATTGACAATAATTACTAGCTTAATAAATACAATTATATAAAATTAATGCCTTAATGCAATAATATAAAAAAATATTACAAATTTTAGAAATATAAATAAAATTATAAATACTTACTGTTAAATAGTTTTGTTTATTAACAATAAAAGAATTATTATATTAATATAAAATTTTAATATGAATATAATTTTTTAAAAATCATAGTGGCCTAAACCACATTGTGGGTTAGGCCACTGTGATTTTGATGAACATGAATAATTCGTTCAAAATCAAAACTAATTTTTTTTTAAATAATTCAGAAAAAAATTCTTTTTGCAGTCATGATCAATAGCATTATATTCTAAGGTAGCTTTAGTACCGATTAAGCAAATAAAAGCAAAAAAAAAATCTTGTGGGTTAGGCCACTGTGATTCTGAGCCCCTCATATATGTTCGTTAATGTCAATTTATTTAAATACTGATTAATTTTTAAGGTATTTTCAACAACGAGACATCAACCATTTGCATCAATACGAGCATCGGTTACATTTTCTTTTCCGATTTCTTACAGTCACGATGGTGAAAATATCAAAAAAAATGCCGCGCGGCCGAACTACTGATCAGTAGTTTTATAACTACGGGCTTTTTTTAAATTCAACTATGTACTCTAAACGAAATGCATATTTGGCGTATATGTTGCACCCTCTATCCGCAGAAATTAAAATTATAACTGTGGTTTTATATTACTACTTACTACACTTGTCAGTTGCAACATTAAACCTAATTTTTGGGGCTTATTGACTATTGGAAATCACATTTTTAAAATTAACATTTTATATATTTTAGTTTTCAGCGCCTCTAGCGGTATAAATTTGAAATACGATTACTGGCATAATATTCTACTCTTAAATACCTTTCCAACGAGTGGTCAAGCTTCATTTTTGGTGCACCTTTACTAAATAAAATTATAATTTTTATTCGGAAAAGATGTTTTGGGAAAATGCGAATTGCGCTACCTACCGGCCGAATTTTGAAATTCTATCAATTACATCTGGTTCTTAATAAATCAAGCTTTCCATCGGTGGGTATATCATATACTTGAGTGTACATTAACTATGTGAAATAACTGGTTTTTATTGTTTACACCGGACGGACAGACAGACGGACGCGGACAGACGTACAAAAGCGTTAGCATAAGGGATTTTTTTTTTTTTTAAAAAGCCCTAAAAAGCAGTACTGCTATAAGGAACTATTATAATCAAGGTA
The DNA here is from genome assembly GCA_949752835.1 of Empis stercorea. NCBI lineage: Eukaryota > Metazoa > Arthropoda > Insecta > Diptera > Empididae > Empis > Empis stercorea. The sequence continues at coordinate 83,264,163 of OX457085.1, read as the reverse complement.
TATTGGACTTATATTATGCACATTTAAAAAGGACTCTATTTATTTTTTTGCAAAGAAAATTCTTTATTAAACGCACTTTTTAATGTATAATATAAATATTAAATTGTGAAATATTTATTAAGGAATATTGTAATCTTCAATAACTATTGTTTACATTAAATTGAATTTTTAACTATAATATATTGAAGACTAAGACCTCTCCCTAATACAGGACGTACGGCGTACGGCGTCTGTCAAAATCGTTTCATGCACATACATTTTGTATGAGTGCTCCCGAAATACGCGGCGTACGAATTCGAATTTCCAATTTTGACGGGCGCGTATAAAAATTTTTAATTTGATTTTTGAAATTTAACAAAAAGAAACATCGATCAAAAATTTTTTAATGTATATAAATGTGGCGTTTTATTTCGGGATACGCTGGCGTATAAGCGTATCGTCGTATATACGCCATACGCCGTACGTCCTGTATTAGGGAGAGCTCTAAAGGGCTAACCATGGAAGACATTTGCTGGCTTAAGTAATTTGAAATGTCAACGAAAAGCCAGATAAAGTCTTGTCAAAATCGTAATTTACCCATGCACAACTTAAGTGGGCTTTTGCTTTTATGTCATCAGTTTTTGAAGTCTAGTTTGTTTTTGTTTTGAACTACATGGAATGTACGAATAAAATCGCATTTTCTTAAGCCAACGTAAGTTAACGAAACTTGACGAAACTGAGCAATAAGGTCTGTATGGTCCATACATTTTACATGTAATCGTACGTTTACTTCAGCTGATTTAATCCAGAAAAAGTCTTCCACGGTTAGCCCTTTAATCAAATGCATATGACTTGTCACACATTAGTGTTTCTCTTGGCTCATCATAATGAGGCTAATAGGTTTACCATTTAATGGTTTCCTTGACTTTTTCTGGTTGTTTAACTGCATTTTATACCAAATGTTTGCATTTTAATAGAACTACCAACGATAGTATAAATAACGTAGACATTTTTGGATCATTTAACAATTTTGTAGTACATAAATCCATTATAAAAAAATTTTATTTACATGAAAGTAAAGTGATAAATTATTGAAAAATTATTGATGTATAAATCATGATGACAATCAAAGTTTCATTACATATATTTATATATTTCCATTTTTACTACAAAATTCCACTTAAAAAGATGTCATCTAGAAATAAAAATGTAATTTTTCAAAATATAATTAATTTATATTGAAATTATGAAATTTTCTGCAATACGCAAACATAATTTTTAATAAAATTATCTTTTACTACTGTCAATCCTTTATTTCCATATTCTATATATAATAATTTAATTAATTTTCAATCTATATCAGAATTTCATTCAATCTTAATAAAAAAAATTAACTAAACCAATTTCATCGGTAAAAAAAAAATTTGGATCAGAATTATACAAAAAAAAACGTATTCAAATTCAAAATAGACATAAATATTATTTCGTTCCACAAAAAAAAAAATAATACTTGTCAACATTTTTATTGATTTATATATACTCCTAGTTTATAGTATAGTGTCTACCCAAATTGAGTAACACAAAATAACTATAATGGCCCATGGGAACTATAATAAATCAGTGCAAAAATAATTGGAAATTTTTTTTTTTGGTTTATGTCGAAATAAGAAATATTATCCTGACAAAATCAAATACTAATAAATTATTAAATTATAATTTGAATAGAAATATACTGCATCGAAAAAAAAAAAACCAAATTTTACGAGTAATGAATAATAAATTAGATATAATTATATTAATCGTATAAATGGTATTGACCTATTTCAAAATAGTGAAATAAGAATTATGTGAAAAATAGTGAAATAACAATTATGTGAAAAATAGTGAAATTTTAGTCACAAAGATTTAAAACTGTGAGAGAAAATACTTAAAATTATTAAGTGAATCTAAATAAAAAGAATTACCTAGTTACAGAAAGTAAATATTAGTAGTAAAATGTTGAGTATATAGACTCCTCTATATTCGTTGACTTCGATTTTCAAGAAGGAATTAGTAATTTTCTGAATAATATTCTATTGCCAGGACTTTGTTAGAGCATATTTACTCAATTCTGCACGTCCTTAGACTGTTTAGCTCTATAGTTGACAATTAACTGAAACCCAAAAACTGACACAATATTTATTATAATCCGATATGTTTCATTGGAAACTTCCGGTTTTCGGTACAATTTTCAACAAAATATATATTAACAACAAAAATATTTTACTCCAAAAAATTATTAATCAGATAAAATGACTAATTCGTCATTAAGTTAATTAAGGAATAATGAATTTCGTTAAATATACTTGAATAAATCTATATCCTTCTAAGACCAAAATCTAAAATTCAATTCAAATTAATTTCCATAACAAATTATTTGCTCCTAAGAAAATTAATCTATAAATTTATTTATACAAATTTTTCCCAATATTAATTATATATAACCAGCTATAAATTCTTCAATTTGAATTAATATGTTACCCCAGAAAAAAAAAATATACCTGATGGCTAACAAAATTCAAATAAATTATAACATAAACAAACAAACAAACAAAAAAATATCTGGAAATAATAAATTACCTAGAAAATTAATCGCGTATTGAAAAATTATCATTGAAAATATTCATCACCAAAATTTAAAATTTATGTTATTCCCTCTGCAGTATATAATCTAATTTTCTAATTTTTATACAACTGCATCCAGGAGTTTCTCTCTTATCATCGCCCCAAATCAATGAATTTTCCTATCTATATGTACATCATTTTTTTTTTAATAATAAATTTCATATACGATGGACAAGGATCTCAATACTTTCTATGCACTATGCATCAATAATCTATCAAGAAAGAGAATTTTTAATATTTTGTTGTTGTTGTTTTTATTTGTGTGTATACCACATATATAACATAAAAAGGATAATGAAATTTATCCTTTTTCTTTCTTTAGGTATTGTGTAGTTTTGCTTATACATATATGAAAAATTCATTGCTGATTTTGTCATGAAACAAATCAATCTTTAAATGAAAATTAGTCCCTATATTGAAAAACATATAACAAAATATTTTACGTAAACTTTTCAAAATGACCTGTCATCCCTAACAAAACAAAACTAAAATTTAGTATACTAAAAATATTAAACGAGAATAATAATAGAACATTATTTTACTTTAGACTGGTCGTTTATTTTCAAGTATAAACAAAATTTGTAGAAAAAGGACAGTTGTCTATATAATAATGTCATTTTTTTTTTTTTTGCGAACAGTTTTGAAGATGTGTAGCTAAGTACGATAAATAAAGTGCTCGTATATATATATATATATATATTTGGAAATTAATGTTTGACATTGTAAATCGATTGCTTAATTTTTGAACTGTCTTTTTGTATTTTATTTATATTTTATGTTATCCTAATAGAAATATCCTGATTGACATAATTCTCTATCTTTATGTTTGTTATGTTTGGTTCTTAACGATTGTGTTTTATTTTTTTAGTTTTTGTAATTATATACTTGGTAATTTTATTATTTGACTTATATTTTGTCGATTAAGTGTACGATTGGAATAATATATATATTAAGTAATTTTGCAAATAAAATGTTTTAAAGATTAGAATAGAATGGGAGTAAGTTAGTGACGCCATTTAATTTAAACAAAATTTCCGAAAAATGAATTACAAAAAAATATAAAAAAGATTAATTAGGCTATTATGTCACTAATCGCAGTACCTAGTTGTCGGTATGTTACAATATATTTGATAGTTATTCTCATAACTAAAATTTGGAATTGGAATTTCAATAAACATTTTAGTCCTTTGGACACTTTTAGTTAATTATTTACCTAACAAATTATGATATTTTACAATTTTTGGCTATTAGTTGCATACTACGTAGTTATACATGGACGTCGTCAAATTATGAATTTCGTCATTGTATGTCTAGAACTAAAAATTATAATTATACACATATTGTTCGGTCAATTACAATTTGAACGTTACGAAAGCTGAGATTATACTATTCTTAATCATGGCTCCTCCAACAAACGACTGACAATTAATTACCAAAACGCTTCTACATTTGATAAAAACCAACTGAACCCATTCTATTTAACCAATTAATGTATACAATTTGAAAAATAAAATTCAGTAAATTTTTAAAGATAAATTTTCGAAATTTTATATACATAATAAATAATAATTGTATATGTATATAATGTAATACAAACTGCATTAGTATACGAAATGGGAACCTTTTAACATATTATAAAATATCATCAATTGAATATTGTGTCATCATAAAATATAAATTTCTGTTGAATCTTAAAATGTATATATTCCAATTCTATGTTTGATCTCATAAAATATCCTTTATAGAAAGTATACTATATACTATAAATTATCAATTATTTTTGTCGAAACTTTATTATAGAGATAACAAAAAATTATATAAATAATTTTTTAAAAAAATTCTAACAAAAAAAAAAAAATACTAACAAGAATATTTAAAATTATTTATTATGGAATTATTTAATAATTGAAATGATTTTTGCATCATTTCCAATTACAAGTACATATATTTTTATTTATTAGGAAAAATATTTTTAAGAATTTATTTACAGAAAATATATTATTCTTTAATTAAATTTACAATAAGTTTTTCTAATTGAAATTACATATATAGTAAAAATTATTAAGAAAGATATACTTAATTTGAAATTCATTTTTCAATTAAATAATATTAAATATGTAAAATTTATTTAAAGTACAAAGTAAAAATGAAAGAAGATTATCATGATTATTTTGGAAAACTTCGTATTTGAATTTTTGTTATTCTACAAAACGTTCGAAGGGAAAACTGTATTACCGATTCGAAAAATTCATTATGCTGTAATACTGTCGAATCGAAAAGTGAAACATTTTTCATATACTACTAGTCATTCGCTTTAAATTTGTTACTTTTAAAAGATTCGAAATGTAAGTAAAAATAATTTAACTGATTTTTTTAACATTTATATATATATTTTACAATTATTTAAATTTAAATACCTATACAAATTTAGGAAAAAAACAACAAACAGGGAACAATTTCAAAAATAAATCAATGACCTGAAATTAAATAAGGACATTGCTCGTGGGTTTTCGAAACGTCTACCAGATATAATTGAAACAAATTTAAAAAAAAAAGAATCGACGCATTTTTATTTTCATTAAATTAATGACACAGCTATACGGATGCTCTAATTTTCTATTTTTTTTTCTATTTTGTCATTAAAAACTTTAATTTTAATTTTTCAAATACGTATTTACGTTTTTGAATTCGTATGACAATGTAGTTATTCGATCGTTTTCCAGAATACTCCAATTTTATAAAAGTGAAACGCAAAGTGAAGGGAATCTCAAATACGAAGTTTTCCAAAATAATCATGATTAATAATAATATAATGTTTATTATTTATTTATATTGATAAAAAAGGATACAGGAGTCAATTTTACATAAAATGAAGTCAATAATTTTATATCACTTCTTTTGTAAATTTGAAATAAACCAAATGCAATTTTCACAATTGAAAATTTATTTTAAAAAAAATTTTTTTGTTTGAATTTTTTTTTGTAATTTTAATTTGGTATCCTTTTTAAAAGGAATTTTATTTTTGAATAACATTTAAATATAATGAAAACAGTTTTAATTTTTCCAATTATTTGAAATTTTGAATTATAACTAAACTTCTTAGTATTCTTTTGGAACTAAAATTCCGTAATGCATTTGAAAAATATTTGAAATTATAGAAAAAATCATTTCAATTTTTTCTATTTTCTACTAATATTTACTAAAAAATTTTTCAGTAATTGAATGTTAAGTATAAGAATATTGGTAATTAGTAAAAATTTCGTATACAAATATTTCCATATTTCTTGTCTTTCCCACAACGAATTGACTTTTGCATAACAAAACTCTTTTTCTATAATAAATTTAATTGAATTAAGTTTTAAGTAATATGAATTTGACATAAACAATTATTATAATAATGATAAGATAATTGAAGTTTTTCTTTCTTTAAAGAAAGGAAATGAATAAACAAGGACTTATATAAATAACTAAAAATTTTTGGCAATTCATAATATTTTTTTTTCCAATTTCTCAAAAAAAACTGCTTGTCAATCAAAATCCAAAAGTCGTTTTCGTCGTTTTCAAAGAAATTTAAATTAATTCCTCCTTTCAAATACAAAAAAACTTTTGGCTATTCTTCATTCCAATACACACATACACACACACAAAAATTCACCAATAATACTAAAAATAACTTCAATTGTCCTTTTAATTCAGTTTTTTCTCATGAATTTTATATTTTTGTATCCTAAATTGTGTGTTTTTTTTTTCAATGTCCTTTAGAAAAATTCCCCCGTCACACATAAAATAATCTAAACCATAATGGTTATAAATAAAAATTCTTTAATAAAAGTCCCAAAAGTTCATAATATGAAATTAATTTTTATTTACATTTTTCTTTTCTTTGTGTGCAACATAAAAAAAAAAATATTTAATTTTATCACCACAACAGAGAATATTTTTATATATTAGATTTTTTTTTGCTTTGTCGTCCTTAACGATTTTTAATTAAAAATAAAAATAAAATATGAAATAGAGATGGAATGTGTTTCCTTCTAAACAACCACTCACCACCATCACACCCCACCCCACCCATATAAGATTATAAATCAGAGAATATATTTAATAATTTTTTTTGCAGATGAGCCAAAAAAAAAAAAACCACACAAAAAATTTTTTTTTCACCAACTTACGAACACATTGACTCTGTGTCATATCCTTATATATATGGTATTTTCGAGAATCCTTGTTGTTTATAGAATTAAATTTTAATCTAAGGATATTGTCGCATCACATACACACGACAACAACAAACAACCGAAACTCGTACTATATGAAAATAAATTACTGTGTGCAAATACTAATCCTGTGTGTGTTTACAGTGGTTTTTTTTTTCAGTTCTCAATATTTCCTTTTGTATTAAATTAATATATTCACAAAAAAAACAGAAACTATTTTGAATTTAATTTTTTTTTTTTTACTGCATGTCCTTTTCTGTCTAGGATATGATATGAAGGATAATATGTGAATATGGGGAAAAAAAATTTAGCTTTTTTATTTTCTATTTTCCTGTAATGAGATTTGTTTTTTTTTTTCGTCCTTTTTATATGTGTAGAAATTTTGTCGTTTTTTTTTTGTTAAGATGCAAAAGGACTTTTTCCAAGGATTTAAATGGAAATTTTCCTTTTGTTAATATACAATTTTTGGTTTAAGGAAAAAAAATAAAATAAAATTTGTAATATAAGATAAAAATATATTGGATATTTTATGAAGGGAAAATTTTTTATTTGCATAATCCTCAAGGTATGCAATTAATTTATTTTAATTTAAAAAAAAAAAAACAAAAACCTTGGACTAATTCGATCTTTGAACTGTCTTAAATGAATGAAATTAATGAAGTGTTTATAAGAGAAAATATTGTTAAATAATTGGTGATTCTAAAAGAATATGAAATAATTTTGTACTCCTAAAATTATGTTATTTTCTAATATTCCAAAATGTTCGTAAAAATATGCAATTAATTTATATTTTTAATTATAATAAAGTCAGTATTTTTCAAAAAAAAAAACTATTTTAAATATTAATAATGTCACCTAAAAATATGCAATGACATTTGTATATCACTAAAAATATGATGAGGAATTTTAATATAAATTAGTTAAATCTAAAAGATTATGATTACAGAAATTTGTGAATACAAAAAAAATAATTATTTTTGTAATATATTCCTAAAAGTATGAAAATTTATTTAATTTCATAGAATCTATAATATTAATTCGATAACGAAACTTCTTTAAATAAAACACATCACTATAGAATTTTAAATTAACTAAAAATATTTCTGTTCTTCTAAAAAAATAATCAATTAAAATTTTTTTCACCCCTAAAAGTATGTTAAATTAATTTAAATAGAAAACATTTTACTAAATAAATTGTATTTCATTATAATTACTTAAAACTGGCAAATTATATTAAGTATGTGGCATAAACAAATAAATTTAATTAAATTTAAAATATGTTATGTAAAGAAAATTTATATACCGTACTTGTAGTAATTAATTGTTAAAAGTAAAAAAAAAAAATATGTTATTATTTTATAAAACATTTTTTTTTTTTTTAAAACATCAACAAAAAAGAAAACATAATTTAATATTAATAAATTAATTTAACATCAAATACACTTTAAATTATTTACGATAGCAAATAAAATATGAAAAACATAATACGCTTACGTTACACTCAAATTATACAAAAAAAAATTTAGTATAATGTTTTGTTTTTTTTTTTTTTAGAATGCTCTTCACTGAACATAAAACATAACATTTTAGTTAGTAAAATAAACACTTCATTTATACAATATTTACGTAAATAAAATATACAAACGAAAAATAGAATATATTATATATATATTTTATTTTGAAGTATATTTGTTAAGTTCTTCAAATTTAATTATATTATAAAAATTTACCAATTTTAAAATATTTATTTTATTATAGTTAACAACACACACGAAAATTAATGAAAATTGAACATTTAAAATTTTTTTTTTATGTAATTTAATTCTATCAAAAAATATATATAGAGAGAGAGAGAGAGTTTTAGTAAATAGATGGAATTCAATCAACACTTTTTATATGTCATCAAAGAGAGAAAAATGTCAAATTAAAAATAGTTTTAATACATTAACAATCCTTGTACTACCATCCTACCAACCATTTTATCAGGATTTTATATAGTTCCTATTAATTGTATTTAACTAGAATTTAAATGGATAAGTTGTGATTAAGTTTTATTGTACCTAAGTTAATCATATTGTGCCTAAGATTATGCAATAACGTTATTACACCTAACGATATGCATTATGTATTACGATATCTCGTTAAATTTACTCCAAAAAATATGTGACTTTGATTTATTACCGAAATTAATTTTGATTTATTTCAGAAATTGTATAAATTCACTAACAAAATCATCGAATATATATTTAGTATAAATATTCCGAAATAGATCATAATTAAATAATCACATCTTTTGGAAATTTTTTTTTAAAAATTATATCTTTTAATATATTAAAATTCTAATTATTTATATAGGATAAATACTTTCATTATTTACATAAAATGAAATAAAATATATAATCAAAATATTTAAATAACTTCAGGTCAAATATAGAAACGACACACAATTCCATTAATATATTAATTGAACATTAAATACTTTTAAGGGCATACTTAACAAAATTATAAACATTTAAACTTTTGTATAAATATTTGAAATGATTATATTATCTATAAATTATTATATTATCTATAAATTGAATAATTTCTCTTATTATATTATCTATAAATTGAATAATTATTGCTACAATATCAAATAACATTAATTGAACATTTAAATTTATCAAGCTAGTTAACCAAAAATTAAATTATAATTTATTAATTTGCTTTAGATTAAATATTAAATTTCATAAAACAAAAAGTTTTTGACAAAAAAAAAAAATATTAAATTTTCAATTACTATTACATATTTAACACTAAATTTAAATTACTATTTAATGTTTAATTTTCATAAAAAGAAATGTAAAAAATCCTCTTTTACCATTACTTTTGAGATATTAGTAGACCACACATTCACCATTTACTATCAACTCTTTCAGTATATTTGGTAACTAATAATTCAAATGAAGGACGACAACATAAACAGATCAATAAAACGAAATAATATTTTAAGTTGTTTTTCATTTCATCAGATCAATAAAACGAAATAATATTTAAGTTGTTTTGTTTTTGAGACAAAAAACGGAAACCGAAACTTCCCAAAAAATTTTAATAATAATAAAAATGTTGAAAGAAATAATATTGTACATATCTAAAAGTCAACAACTTAAAAGAAATAAAGTAATAATAAAAGAAAAACTTACCAAAATAAATATAAAATTATAAATTAATATTATAAATTTTATTATAAATAATTTCTAAATATTCATTTATATGATCATATTATTTCTTTTAATGTCTTTATGGCGGCTGTCATCTAAAAGTAGTCAAAAAAAAAAAAATTATATAATATTCTAAGTTTGCGAACATAATAAATAAAAAAATGCCGCGCAGCCGAACTACTGATCAGTAGTTTTATACTTATGGGCTTTTTTAAATTCAACTACTCTAAATGCATATTTGGAGTATATGTTGCACCCTCTATCCGCAGAAATTAAAATTATAACTGTGATTTTATACTACTACTTACTAAATTTCAGATGTGACATAAACCTATTTTTTGGAGCTTATTTACAATTGGAAAACGCATTATGAAAACTCTTTTTCCATATTTTAGTATTTGGCGCCTCTAGCGGTAGAAATTGGAAATACAGTTAACGGCATCGTATTCTACTCTTAACTACCTTTCCAACGAGTAGTCACACTTCATTTTTGGTGCACATTTACTATATTAATTAAACTTTTTACTTGTATTTTATTTTACTGCCCTCTAGTGGCAAAAAATCAGATTATGAAAATGTTTGATTTATTTTAGTTTCTATTAGCTTTCCAGCGCTTGCTTTTCCTTCATTTTTGGTAAAGATTCACTAAGTTAAATAACATTTTTAAAAAACAATATAATTATTTGTTTCGCCCTCTAGTGGTAGAATTTAAAATTATAACAACTGTGGTTTTATATTACTACTTACTACCTTTCAGTTGCAACATTAAACCTAATTTTTGGGGCTTATTGACTATTGGAAATCACATTTTAAAAATTATAATTTTATATATTTTAGTTTTCAGCGCCTCTAGCGGTAGATATTTGAAATTACTGGCATCATATTCTACTCTTAAATACCTTTCCAACGAGTGGTCAAACTTCATTTTTGGTGCACATTTACTATATAAAATTATATTTTTATTCGGAAAAAGATGTTTTGGCCGAATTTTGAAATTCTATCAATTGCATCTGGTTCTCAATAAATCGAGCTTTCCATCGGTTTGTCTATCATATAACTGAGTGTACATTAACCATGTGAAATAACTGGTTTTTATTGTTTACATCGGACGAACAGACGGACAGACGGACAAAAGCGTTAGCATAAGGGATTTTTTTTTAAAAAAAGCCCTAAAAAGGACAAAGATAAAATACATAGCTATATAAAAAAAACATTATTTATATTAAAAACATGAAAATTACTTTATAGTTTTCATTAAAACTATAAAAGTTTTTCTAGGTTTTTTTTTTATGATAATTACATGAGTCTTGTTTTCTTTATGTCTTGTTGGGTATAATAAAATTTTATTAGAACTTAATTATAAGTTCTTTTTACTTATTATAATTATATTAAATAAAGGGACAATAGTTTTATAGAGGAAGGAAAATTAATATTCTTGACAAAAAAGTCCTTTCATAAAAGTCCTTTGGACAAAATATTATTAAAATGTTTTATTGAAAGCATAATAAAATTGACTATTTAATTTTTTTTTTTAAATAAAATATAATTAAAATATTATATTAAATATTTAGATATAAACGCTCGGAAATCTATGTATATGCTAATAAAATCTAATACCCGGCTATACACTGGCATCGCTACGAGCCACTTAAATCTAAGATTCTAAGGAAACATGTTTCGAGATTAAGAATAACTGACATCTAAACTTGTAGAGTCTGTGGGGAAGAGGAGGAAACTCAAGAACACCTCCTCTGTAAATGCCCCGCTGTACGCGATACAGGAGACTTAAACACCTGGAGAGTCACTTCTTGACAAACCTTGTGGAGGCGGGTAAAATAAGCCCGTCTAGACTGTTCACATTCATGACAGAGGTAGGGTGGAGCGATGTGTTGTAGGGAAATCAAATCATCGTTTGGGGTGTACATCCGGACCCATGTGGTCTCAGTTTATTTTTACTAAATAGTTGATTAGATAATGTATATTACTGAAAACAGAACCACGTAGACATTTTACTATATAGATATACCGAATATTATTACACCAACGATTATTAAATATAAGCCCCTAAAAATATGTTAAAAATAATTATACATAAATAGAATGTAGATAATTTGTTAAGAAAAAACATATAAGTATACATAAGAAAAACTATTTATGGTTAAAGCAAATATGTATTAAATTATTTATTATAAGTATGTTTAAACCTTAGGATATGCAATATCGTTATGCTCTTAAAAATATATTAATAATTTATTAGAACTAACTGATAATAGTTTTTTTTTGTTGCAAAAAAAATTGTATATTACAAGAATCAATTAAGCTTTAATTACTCAAAACACTTTTAGTATATATACATTCAATAATATTTTTCAACATAATTTTAAGAACAATTGTACCATATGCAATATCCCAAATTTAATACCACACCCTAGGATATGCAATATCCATAAAGTCTTAAAAATATGTTAATAATGGATTTGAAATAATCAATAGTTTCATAATTTATATAAATATTAATTAATCTAGTGGTTAACAAGTACTTACACCTAGATGTATGCAAAATGTATTTATTTTAAAAAAATTACACATGAATCACTTTGAAATGAAACATTTTTTGAAGCATTATTTAATAGTTTACCATATTAAAGAAAAATAATTATCTTATAATTTACTCATTATGGATAAAATTACATAATTTTTTAATTGTTTATGCTCACACTAATATTATGGTAATTAATGTTTAAATTATAAAATATTTATTAGAATAATATTTATTTCAAATTACCATATAAACAAACGTTGAAAATGAATAATTCAGTTAAAAAATATTGAATCAAATAAAATCATTTTTTTTAACTAAGATAAAACTGTTATAAAATTTATGTGAATTTTCCATTAGAAGAAAATTTATTATTTTTCGATTTTTTTTTTTTTTTTTGGATCATAAAACACGATTTTTCCTTAAATTAAAATTGAATAAAGAAAATGTCGAAATTTATATAACAACAAGAAAATTTCAAATGTAGAAATTATTTAAGTCAAAATTTTAATGTAAATTTAAGGAGAAAAAAAATTAGTTTTAATATACTTTTACTATAAAAACATATCAATCTAATTCAAAATATTAAAAAAAAAAAAAAAAATTTCTGTTAAGAAAAAATCCATTTATTTTAAAAGGACATATTAAAGCATTTCTTTTTTTTTTTGTGGATGAAATATAATAAGAAATTTCGCCAAAAAAATATTCCAGACTCCCAGAAGAAACAAGAAATTTCAATTTATGCATTCATAAAAATCAAATAACTGATTTTTTTTTATGTAATCACAGAGATACTTGATAAAATTTTCAAGTATCTATTTTGTTGTTTTTTTTTTTTTTAAATCAATTTTTATTTATTGATGTGATTTTAAATTAGAAATATTTAATTCAAAATCAAATAGGTGAATTATTGAATAGAATTTTTTTTGTAAAAATTCATATTCAATTTAAATAATTTAAACTTTTTTATGAAAGATTATCTAGAATATTCAAAAATTATAATAAAACTTTTTCAATAAATAAAAATGATAATTTTGAAATCATCAATTAAACTACACTCCTTAACATTTCTGAGAATTTAATAAAAAATATTATAATGTTAAACTGAAAGGATAGAATACAACTTGTGAGAGTCTCACAATAAAAAGATAAATTATATGAATATTGAAAAATGAAATTTTAGTATAACTGTTATATGGGATACTAGAAAATAGAAGATGAATTAATTCTGTTTGTTTTTTTGTTAAACCAAATTTCTCTATAAATATTTCGAATTAATTTTCGCCTGACAGTATATGATAATTTTATTAATAAACATTATATTCACCTAAAAGTATGTTGTAATTATAAGGTTTAATTTTTTGTGTCGCCCGAAAACATGTTAAAAATTTGGTTAAATGGATTTAATTTCGCCTAAAATGTTTAAAAAAATCTGAATCATTTTATTTTCACCTAAATATATGCAAAAAAAAATTTTATATAAAATTTAAAACTGAATATTCACAATAATATCGTATGAATCTGAAAATGTTCGTAACTTGAGACCATAAAAATTTAAATATTTAATTTGTTTTAAATTTTATTTCTACCCCAAATAACTGCACCATCAATTTTTAAGCAATAAAATGTCTTTACAATTTTCCAATAATATCAAATCTATATATATACAGAGAAAAAACTTTTAAAACACATCATCAAATGCATTTTGTGTATAAAGTTCGTTAAAAGGATTATTAGTAACGATAAAGTATATAATATAAAAGAATACTTTTTTATACATATCATTTTTTTCCCCCATTTTACTTTTGAAATCCTTAGAAATTTTCCTTAATAGAAAATTTATATTGTGAACGAATTGATAAGAAAATGTGCTGAATTGTTTTAAAACTTTTTAACGTTTTCTATATCTTATATAGCAGGAATTCCGATAAAATTATTTATGAAAATGACAAAGACGAACTTTTACCAATTAAATTAAGTTATATAGTTAATTATAAAAATAACATGAAAAAAAAAAAATGAATTACATTAAATTAATAATTGATAACAAAAAAATTGCAATATAAACTAAAAATTTATTATTATTTATTTTTGTAATTGATTATTTAAATTTTATATAATAAAATTATGTAAATATTTTTTATTTTATAGTAAAATGAATTTTCCTTAATTGAATTAATTGATAAATAATTAAATAAAAAATTTTGTTGGAGTTTTATTTTCAAAAATATTCAAAAATTCAGGGATCAATTTCAGTTTAACTTTAACTCAGCCCTTTAATATTAAATATAGTATTTGAAATTAATTCGGAATGTCAAGTAAGGTGAAAAGTTGTCTTAAATTTTATTTATTAATTACCGCTGCAAGCAATGATTTAATATTAAGTACTTGGCATGGTAAAGAAGATATAGCTAGAAATATAGGTTATGTTCAAGTAATTTATTATATGAACTTTTTGTTACTCGTGAGAGGTTTCCAAGTTCCAACACAATTTATTGTTTATTCTCCAGTATTCAAAAGTACTATTAAGTATAAGACAATTACGTATTCGATTCAAATTCAATTATACGTATTCGATGCAACGTGCCAAGTTACTAAAACAATTCAACGAGTTATAATATTTTAGTTATACTTTGTTTGCCTTTGCTAAAACTCAGGAAACATTTTAGTATTAAATACTTGACATAGGTCAACATATTCTTTCCCAGTCGTAAAATTTACATTGATGTATATTTTTGTACTCATATGGTACTCATTTACTGGTCCGATCATTGGTACTCATTTAAAGCTGAGTCAACTTAAAACGACATCGATGACTCGGCCGGAAATTGAACTCACGACTTCATGCAGCGCGGCATAGTACACTAAACATTCGCAATAGATTTATACAAAATTTATTCTCTAGTAATCAGAAATACTACTAAATATAGTACAATTACACAGTTTATACTAAAAAAATAATTAAATTAAAATGGCAATAATAAATTACTAATAAAAAAAAAAAAAAATTATATTTAAATAAATTTTCATTCCCTAATTAATATACCATTAAATTAAATTTAACTAATAAAGTACATTTTAATATGAATTTAATCTATTATAATTAAGGATAATAATAATAGTACTAAAAATTATATATTCAAATTGTATAATATATTTTTCCTACATCCTGATCAGGATTTAATTCATCGAAAAAAAAAAAAAACACAACTAAAATATATATTTATTTCATTTAATTTTCTATTATATAAAATAATATTTTAAATCAATTTATTTATTATTATGATATAATCTCTATTTTACCGCTTCTATGATTTTACATAAATATTTGTTGAATTTGATTGTAAATTTATATAATATAATAATATTTAATACAAAAATATATATTAAATTTTATAATATTTTTCCTATATTTAGAAAAATAAACAATTCTCTCTGTATTATATTATTATAATTATAAATATGAAATTTAATTTTGATTTGAAAAATAAATGAATTTAGTACAGAAATATTCATCTTTATGAAGGAATTCGATTCGACGTGTGATTCGATTTTCAATTCTCCTCGATATATAAATAATTTTGAAATGAATTGAAAGATATTTATCAATGAACTCGGTTGGCGAATAAAATTATTGTAATGAGTCCATATATTCGGTATGATTGTACTTGATTCGATCTTGATTCGAATTATTCGATGAATACGATTTATGAATCTAAAAATTTTTGAAGTGAAAGGCATATAAAAATGAATAAGAAACAAATTTAAATTTTTACAAAATTTGAATGATCAGTGAAGAAAAGTAAAGCATCAGAGACGAATAAATTTTACAAAGTATAGTTAATTAAATTATTTTTAAAAAGTATCAAAAAAATGTCATAAATAATCTGAGTTGCCATTTGGAAATAAAAACAAATTGCCAGTGTTTGTAGAGGCGAAGCAAAACTTCAATCCATATTCCAAAAATAATTGGTTCCTTTGAATCGAATAAGTAAAACGAATTTCGAGGCAAGTATCTATATGTAAATCATATCGAAATTATCAATACAAATTCAATCATATATCAAGATTTATTATAAACATTTCTATGTATAAATATATCATGGACAATTTTCAATTTTCTAATAATTGTCAGAAATTTTTTACTATATTTGTAAAAGGAATAAAGGTAAAACAAAATGTGATATAAAGGATATTTTAAGTATATACCACCTAAAGGCTTTTATTATTTTCATTAGATTCATTTATTTTTGAGAAATAAAAATGATAAAAAAAAAAAATACACAACATTATAGATTTACATATATTTACAGATATCTTTAAATAATGTGATGAAAATGATTTACAAGAATATTTTATATAAAATATACATGAACATAAAATATTGAATTATATATTCAATTCAGATTTGATAATGGTATTAAGAAACAACATTTATTATTATTAATATTTATCTTTTATGTTGAAGATTTATGTAAAATATATAAAATATAGACAAATATTATTATTATATTGATTAAGAAAATATTTATAAAATATTATATTACATAAAAATTTTATTATTCAAATTATTATTTTGATTTTAATAAACAAAATAATGAATTTGTTGGACAAGATAAATGTATAATATTAATATATTATATATTGAATATAGTGTTATGATTTTATGAAGATAATCTAAATAAAATCAGTAAAAAAAGTATTTATTCAACATTAATAATAATTTTTTAATTAAATTTAAAATTTTACATATAATTATTCTTAAAAGTTATGTTAAATTTTTATTAAATTTCATAATTTTGTTATTTTTAATTCATAAATTGTGTTTTTATTCTAAAAACAAAACGACTGAAAATGACAGAAACCGCGACTGTCTTATTTTTTAATAGTCAATAATTGGTTAAATTTTTTATATATAGAAAAAATTTAAAGTTAAATTAATGTAAATAAACTTACCCACAAATCTAAAGGATCATCAATTTTGTTTTTGCTTTAAGAAATTATATCACAGCTTTGTTATCATGTGACATTAATTAATTCATGGCATTATGTAATTTAAAATGTCTGGTGTACCTATATTGTGTATATAGAGAAAATGTAAAATATTTGAATATATTAATATTAAAATATTGAGAAATGTCATTTTTAATTATAATTTTCCTTAAATTTGACAAAATTTAGTCTAAAATATACCAGAACAGATTTAATACAATATTGAGGAATGATAAATTATAAACTAAGATGGTTGGTACTACTTACTTAACAAATATCAAATATAGTAATTATAGTAATTTGTATTTTATAATAAAGTTAGTATATCAAATTACATTGATTTTAGTCAACTCTGAGGAAAGCAGCAAAGGAAAGTATAGAAACTTTAAAGAGAAAATAGCAATAAGGAATTATGAATATACTAATCAAATCAGATTTTCTACGGTTTGGACAAAATAATGGCCAGTTGGACATAATAATGTTTTAGTTGGGACATTTTCGAAATTTTCTGTCCATATAATAATCAGACCTGAGTTATGGGTATAGAAATGAAAATCAAATAAAAACTTTACAAAGATTTTTTTTGCAGGTCAAAGATTGCCACGATACTGCCACTTTCATAAAATTAATCAATTATTACCGATTATTCAATTTAAATTCTATGGTTTATATCAAAAGTCTAGCTCAAGGATATATATGTATATACAGTTGCTCACAAAAGTATCCGGCCACCCTACTTGGTTCAATATATTTAATGTTTTTCACTTCATTTTCAATTAAGTATTTTTTTTAATATTGGCTATAAAAAGCCTTTACTAATGCACTTTATAATACTAGAAAAACATATTAGAAAAATGAATTAATTATCAGAAAAACTTACATAGCTGTCCGAACTCATAAAACAATAGACACTAAAGTCGGCCACTAAGTGTGTATGCATACGGGGGACTTCCCCAAAGTAAGTTTAGTTACCAAATAAATTCCAAATAGTGCGTCATTCGAGAAAAATTCCATTTCCGTTCCGAATTATGTACTTAATTGTTTGGTTGTCGATTTTTTCTGAAGTATATTTAATTTTGATATTTCTATGATTCGATTATAAATTACAAGACTAAATAATGTTAAAAAAATAATAATTATTTGTTTTCTGATATTTAAAACTTAACGTCTAAGATTAATTCTACTGAATAAAAGAAGTGGCCGGATACTATTGTGAGCAACTGTATATATATTTGAAAGTTACTGATAAATTTTCTTTTGAAAAATATCTTCTACAAAAAATAATTACAATAATTAAAAAGATTTAATAAATTTAGCATATATGTAAATTTTTCAAAATAATGTAATTGTAATTAATTTATACAATATACAAAATTTATAATCCTTAAAACAAATTAACCTTAAACAATATGCTTAAAAATTCTATACAACATAAAAATTCCTTTTAATCATATATATTTAAATATGTTATTACTTATTTTATGAAAATATCATAGACAAAATTATTTTCTATTTCGATAAACAAATTTAATAACTAATATTATCGAAGAAAATCGATATATATTATAGATATAAAGCTATAATAATATTACAAAAGTTAAATATCTATAATAAGAAATAATCTGGTGAGCTGGAATTTTCATAATTAATTAAGAAATATCCTTTAGGAATTCCCAAAGAATATAAAAAATAATAATTTATATATACGTTGTGTACTTAACTTATTATAAATCCTTTTACAAGTATGTATAGATAAATATTGTATAAAATTTACAATACATAATAATAACAAAAATTTAAGATTTTATTAAATCAAAGAAAATTATAATGTAGATTTTTCGTCCTTTTCGTTACCAATTGACTAAAAAACTTTCTTGTTTACCAAAAGTTTATTTGTGAAAAAGTTACAAGAGATTTGTATAGAAAATTGACAAGACAAAAAAATATTAATAATTTTTTAGTTTTGAAATTTTTTGTGTAAAATATTTCATCAGTTAAATTGAGTTTTAAAGGGGGGGTATGCATTAAAGGATGAATTATTTACATGAAGGCGAGTCAGTGTCGAAGTGTGAAAATTGTGCATTTTTATAGGAATTTTGATAGTTTTCGTTTAGGTTGTCCTTTATTAAAGTCTTGATATTGAAATTATTGTATTTTGTTATACATTTAAAATTGTGGTTAGCATAGAATTAATGCTGAAGTGATTTTACTAGAATCAGAAATTTTAAAGAAATTATTATAATAGATAATTAATTTAATAGAAATTAATAATTTAAGTAAACTTATTTAAGTACAAGTATTTGTAAATTTTGTTAGTCAATTTGAGTGTGCATTTAGTAATAGTATCGTAAATCGTAAATGTATAGTTTATTTCATTGTTAGTTCAGATTATTCAAGTGATATTTAGTCAAAGAAACATGATTAAATATAAAGAATTTTAACAATAATTCAAAAATTTACTTATAATAAGTATCAAATATTATTAGCCCATATATGTATAACCGAAATTGTGTTTTTTGGGCCCAAATAAATAATGAAAGTTAAGTCACAAAATAATTTTTATAATTAAAAAAGATATAAAAATTTGTAATTTCTGCGTCATCTGTCCGGAAAATTAAGCAGAAATGTAAAAATTAATATTTCATTCACTAATCAAACCGGTATCCGGACAGACAATTCGTAGAAAAAAATCATAGAAAAATAAATAATGGAAAATAATTACCCGGAAAATAAACAAAAATTATGCCTTTTCCGAAAAATATTAAATAAGTAAGTAACTAGAACAATTTGTATGAAAAATTCGAATACCCTCGAATACCCTCCGACCATTTTTTCCCTACCAATTGGTTTTCTACTAATTGGTTTTCTACGAATTGTCCGTGAATCATCAAACCAGATAATGATTAAATAAATCATTTGGGATCTATAATTTTGAATTGAATTTAAAAGGTATGGGGCGCACTCGGTTTTCCTCAAACTATAATTTTAAATTTGAAAGATGACGATGTTCTCTTTCAATTTTCATTATTTTTTGTAAATCATCAATTGCATAAACATTTATTTGCCAAAAAATATATATATAAATATTATATTATAAAATAGAATTAGTAATAAAGTTTTATATAAAACTGTTTTAAAATTTTCTTCAAAACTTTTCCTTCCAATTTTCTCATTGAACTATAATATTTATATTTTATACTTTGTAATAAAAATTATTTTAACATATCAATTATTTTCTATATATAAATATAAAATCAATTTTACATTTTCAATAATTAAATTGCAATATATTTCTAAAGAAAATTTATTATAATCTTCAAAGATTTATAAATTTTATTTCATACATAAATTATTACTTAAATATATGAAAAAATTAAATTTCAATAAAATTCAAAATTGCCAAAAATAAAGAAAGTTTTACTATACATTAAAAAAAAAAAAACTATATTTTAGAAATTAATAATAAATTAGTTTTTCAATTACTTATCTTAAATTTGTATAAATATATTTCTAAAAATTATGTTAATTTAGTTAATTGATGTTGTAGAAGCTTTTTCTGAAAAACAGGCCTTTTATTTGTAATGTTATTTTTCTATACACAATCAAAAAGGATTAAATTCAATCAAATCTAACCAAAATTTCTCTTATTTGCTTCTGAGTAAAATAATCTTTGTAATTTTTTTTTTATGTGTGTTTAAATATTAAGTAAAATTTGAATTAACGTCCTTTTTTTTGTGTGTGATTATCTATACAGAACACACTACACACAATATAATTTAGTAGGAGGATAAAAACAAAATTTATATTGCAAAAATATCCTGTCGTAAATGTTATAAGCTGATTTTTTTTTTATTGAGTTTTATATGAATACTTAAAATTATTATGTTTCTTTTTTTTGGTAATATCCTTTTTATGTCCTTAAATTTGTTTCCGAATATTTTGTTGTTGTTATTGTTGTTGTGAATAATCTTTCGAAGATACAACTTTTTTTATGAATTATTCTTCATGTTCAGAGATTTTAAATGGAAATACTTAAATTTTTATTATACACTGTAAAAAAAATTATAGTATAACCATTAAAATAGAATAGAAAATTACTTAAAATTTTAAAATTTAGGATTAGTGCCGAGGAAATTGGTCTTTTTTGCCCGAAAATATTAAGTTTTCGAAAATTTTAATATAAAATAGACGTTAGAAAAATATGAAATATTGAAGAATTTTATGATGAAATAGAATCAACACGACCTCTTTAAAATATTGCAATACAAAAACTGAGCAGAGAAAAACAGTTTTCTTTTTCATTCTCTGGAAATATTAGTGGGAAACTTACCCTAACTCAACTCATTGTGAACATTTAATTCTAAGTTAATATTTTAAGGTCAAGTTTGGTTAAGTGTTTTTTAAGAATTCCATGACCCCTGGCAAGCCCAAAATACAATCTTAATGTTAGCTTTATTCGTTCCTAAAGTATACCAAGTTTTCCTTGCTTTTGAAGTTCCCCAAAAGGTCCTAATGTATACACAGAAATTATGCTCTGCAAGCTCAGACCAATCGACATTAGGTGATCATATATACTAATATAGTTTTTTGATACAAACCAAGGGGTTCCCTAATTCATGGATTTTTAGAAAATATCTTATATTGCATAACATATTTCTGTGCTAAATCATACGCTATCTATCCCATTTCCTTCAATCATGTAGTAACTACGGTGACCATATATATAGCTAATAGCAGGTTAACTATGGTCCTTCCTATACTAGCTATTAAGAGATTGATGACATTTCTTCACTATATAGTTTGAAGTGTTTAGAGATCTAAGGCACTATTAGTTGTCCGAATATTGTATATACTTAATCAATATTATATTTTCCCCTCCGCGTTATATGAAAACGTTTTTCGAAAATTCTATTACTTAAATCGCAAGTTAATTGTCGTAAATAACATTTTCAATTCACTAAAAAATTTTAATAGTGTATTTTATAACAGAAAAAATTCTATAGAAAATCTGTATATGATTTATTCGTGAAATAATAATAATAATAAAAAAAAAAAAGAGAACTCATAATATTACTTTTTATGAGTTTTATGTTATCAGTGTATAATTTGTAAAACCTTCAAAATATTGTATATAAAAGTTATGGTCTAAAACAAGAAAATTGACTTTAACAAATCAGAAAAAATAAAAAATAAAGTTATACATAGACATACTTCCAATTTTCACCATCAGTCAAACTTTTCTTCTTTACATTTTTATGATTTAATTCATTTTAATGCCATTTTCATTTTCTTTTTTTTTTTTGTCTTTTTGTACAAAATTCGCATTCCAAATTTTACTTTTTCTTTTTTGAAGGTCATTAAAGTATTTTTATTTATAAACTTTTCTATTTATAGCAATGAGAAAAATAAAGAAAATTTAACTATAATAAAATTAATTTATGTTATATTATATGTATTTATGTATAATAAAATGTGAAATAAATTTTCTTAGTATAATTATATAATTTTTAACAAAGTTTAATGGTCAACAATGTTTTGTGTCATAAAAAAAAATAACTTATTTTATTATAATATTCTCAAAAATAGTGTTTTATTTCTAAATTTCTTATAATTTCCTTATTTAACCAAATCCCTTACAACCCCATTCCGCTGTAAAGAAAAAAATAGAATTTTAATTTGAAAAAAAAATCATATAAAAAATACTCTTTTTTTTTGTGTCATCTTTAAATCGTAGAAAATTATTTACGAACACGATTTCACCCATCATAGTACATAAAAATTCATTCATCAGGATTATGTAGCCAAATAAAATAATTTTGTTTTTTGTTTTTTTGTTTTGTGTTGAAAATTATGTTAAAACATCGAAATAAATAAATAAACAAAAATACAATTTTTTTTTTTGTATTGAAATTATTTCATAAATAAAATAATGTATAAAATTATGTCCTTTTATAGCTTTTTAGTAAACAAACAAAAAAATATTCATAAGAATTTTTAGTATTTTATATCGTCGTGTGAGAAGCGAATTGTCGTAAGCGTTAGATACGTCAATTTGAGAGTATTGATACAGGAAGATAGAAAATTTAAGTATCTATATCGCCCTGTTGTTCAGACGGATTCTATCCGAGAATATCCTGGCTACTATTTAATTTAAATTCTAAATTGTTGTAAGTTGTATTTACCTAAATTAATTATTTGCGAAATGTTGTATACATTTTATACGGTATTTTGGTGGTGTAGCGTAGTTCATCATATAAATTGCAAAATGTTGTATATATATACTTGAAGAACAAATTTTTACTATAAAATTCCAATTATGTTATATTTAAATTGTTGTATCCTTGTCATACGACAATAATATAAAAATAAATTACAATACAAATAAGTTGTTCTAATTATTGTATGTTAACTATACTACATTTTGTGGTTTATAATTCTGAAACAAATAGTGATAATTCATATGATTTAAATTGTGGTAATTTGCATTTACAACATTCTGAGATTTTTCCATAGATCTAAATAAAAAATTAAATTATCGTAAAGTTTGTGGTGCATCACTAAATTAAACTATAACAATCCTCTAATTCTATTTGAGACCAAAGTAATTACTGTTTTACATAGCTAAAGAACCCATCTTTGTATAATAGAGTGTTAATTTATTGGAGTCATAATATTATTTATTGAGATAAATGCATTTAAAGGCCTCAGAAAAAAATTCAAAAACTTAATATTCATTTATCTCGGAACTTCATTTTTGCAGTTACGACAATTCGCTTCTCACACGACCATATAGTCATTAACATAAAAGAATATTTAGATTTATGTAAATAATATAAATTTTTATGTTTCAAAATGATTTAAAATTAAAATGAATTTAATGTTCTTTCGTTTTTTTTTTTGTCTGTTTGGGAAATTACTGCGAGGAAATCATTTCCATTTCTGCGAGGAAATCATTTCCACAGAGCATATAAAAACTGAAATAGTTGACCTTGAAGAAGATTTTAAATGCGGTTTCTCCAACTATTCAAGGTCGTCTATTGAACGGCTATAAAATTTTTTCAAAGTCTTTTATAGATGTTATTAGCATATTATAAATTTTTGGGTCTAGAAATTAAAATTTCAAAGGTTTGAAGCCTTATGGTATACAAAGTGTTCAATAACAGATAGAAAAGTGGAATTATTCAGAAGAATAACGAAGTCAACCCCTTTAACGCTAAATTAAAGATTCAAATCAGCAGAACAATATTGAAATGGACGCTTGAATAAATTGCAACATTAAAAAGCTATTACCAGACAATGAAATCAAAGAAATAGAGATGGTAACCTAACAGACAATGTATATAACACAAGGAACGATATGCATAAGACCCAAAATACTGCTTTAATTTATAACTAATTACTACTCTTGTTTATTATACGTCATCTAGGACTAAAACTATACAAAAAAAAAAAATTCATACTGTCCATGATTACAATGATAACAAAAATACTCATTTCACCAACTCAAATGAGATTTCATCCTGAAAATAATAATAATAAAAAAAAAAAAAAAATTCAAGAAAACTTTTATTTTTCCGTTTCAAATTATTATTTACTACTTTCCAAATAAAAAGGACCTTCAAAAATTTCTTATTAAAAACTTTTCAATTCCTTCTTGTCCATAAAATATTAATTCGTAGTCATCGTCGTTTTGTTCACGTTCCCAAAAAAAAAAACCAATACTCGTACAACTAAATTATTAAACATACCAGGTGCAGTTTTTTTTTTTTTTTTTACTTAAAATTTACAACTTGCAACATCAGAAAGAAGAGAAAACTTACAAAAAAATTTTAAAGAAAATAAATAAAAAAAAAAAATATTATATACTTAAATAAGAATGGAAAACTTATGTTTGTCTCATTGAAACCACCGAAAAAAAAGTTTTTCTTAAGAAACTTTTGACAGAGAAATTGGAGGGCTTAAATACTATTTTTGCTCGTTTGGAGGTTGTTGTTTTTTTTTTGCTGTAAAGACAAATATAAATTAAAGTTTAATTTTAGTTTTTCTTTACGAAAATGTTAAAGAAAATTTCGTAAAAGTTTTTTTTTTTCTTTTTTTAATGTGTCGTCCTGTTAGCCATTTTTATGAGAAAAAATGTGGAGGAAAAAAAAAACAGCTTTTTCTCACTCAAGTATATATGTGTAACACAAAAAAAACTATCTTTTATCTTTTATTAATGGGAATGTCATTTCAGTAAATTACAAATATGAGAAAAGTTTAAGAATTTAAAGAAAAAATAAAAATTCCTTAAATATCCTTACATGATGATAAAATCAATCAATAATTCTCTGGAATTTATAAGAAATAATTTTAGTTTTTTTTTTTTTTTTTTCATTTTAAGGTTAACAGACCGAGTCAAAGACACAAAATATATTATGCGAAAATTTATATGACAATTAGATGACAGCTAATGTATTGTTCAGGATTTTAATAGGAAGCATATCCTGGTGAAATTGCAGATGAAACTTTCAAAGTGAAGAAGAGGAGATTTAGAACAATAGATCATTTATTATTACAAAAAATCTTAGTTTGGAAGATGTCAATAGGAGATAAGTTGTTGCGTTCAACAAGCTCGTTATGAAGATAATAGGTTTGCCATCTATTTCTTGAGTCATTATTAAATTCTGACTCCGAAAAGATTACGAAAAGTACTGATATAAGATCTTCTGGCGAATATTATCATCTTTAATTTTTAAAAACGTTTTAGAAATCCATCTTCTATTGGCGAATAGTACACCAGAAGTCATGATACCTTTTGCAATTACGTAACAATCATATTTCTCATATTTATCCTTGGTTTTAATGAAAATTACCATCATTTCATCTTATACAATTTAACACTATGTCACTTTGTATTCAGTCTGTCAATTTTTTACTGTAATCATTTTATACTTTATTCACATTTGCAATTATTTATGTTCGCGTTATATTAATTTTCTATGTCTCCGTATTTAGGTTATATATAATTTTTTTTTTGTGTATTACTTTTATTACATTTAAAACCACACAGAAAATAAATTAGAACACGTCTGTTACCCCACTCTATAAAAACAAAAACCATTCATACTTTTTACACTTATACAGATTTCAAAGGCTGGGGAGTGGGATCGGTGGTTTTGGGTGACTTATTTCATCCAAAAGAGAAAAAAAAATTGTAATATTAAAATTTCTGGGATCCTTTTTAATTCAACATTTTCATTATATTTATTTTTATTTCCTTAACATGTGGCAAAATGGCCTTCTATGCCCTTGTTTTGTTGTTGTGTTGTTTCGGATGACTCTAAGGACTATAAAAGTAATTGCTTTTTTTTTCGGATATTGTGATTTTTTTTTTTTGTGTTTGTGTTACGTTGTAATTTGTTAGTGCAAAGGGCTTTATTTTATTTTAATGCTTTTACAAGCTGAGATATTTGAATATTTTGTTGTGTCGCGTTTATTATGGAGATAATTAACTTTAACCTATAAAAGGATTTTTTTTTGTTTTTCTTTTTTTATATAAAACAGAACAATGTCGGAAGTTTAACCTTTTAAAAAATTATTTTGTTAATGCTCAAAAATGGAGGCTAATTTAGAGAATAAACAATTTTTAAGATGACTTCTATCTGTCATTAGGAACACAAACTACAAACATTAGTAATCTTTATGATAATCTTGGCAAAATCTTTTAAATTCTTTAACCGCACATTTAGCCTAAATTATTTAGAATGAATAAATTTCATTTTTACAATATTTTTCGTTTAATCTATCTCATTTTACAGATAGACAAAGTCTAACTCTTTGAACAGAGCATATGTCATTACTAGAAGGTATAAATGCTCCTTCGTTTTAATTATTAACAAATATAGTTGAATAGTCAACTTCCAGGTAATGTTAAACTCTTCCTTTCGGACTGTGTCCTCCATCGTATTCGATATAATATGTTTATCCTTAGAGCTCAACCTAAACACCGGCGTACGGCGTATGGCGTCTGTCAAAATCAATATTGGTACATACATTTTGTATTGGAGCACCCGAAATACGCGACGTACGTACGCCAAGAATTGGAATTTCCAATTTTGACGGGCGTATAAAAATTTTTAATTTGATTTTTGAAATTTAGCAACGAGAAACATTGATCAAAAAATTTTTAATGTATATAAATGTGGCATTTTATTTCGGAATACGCTGGCGTATCAGCGTATCGACGTATATACGCCATACGCCGTACGCCGGTGTTTAGGTAGAGCTCTTAGCCAGATTTTTCGTCTCTTAGGTGAGTTAGAATTATAAATAATTCTCATTTTTTTTAGGATGATCTAAATAAGGCCACTCTGTCTTCTTCTTTATAGAAAGTCAATGCCTATAATATTTTCTGATAGTACTTAATGCCAGTTGTCTTGTCAAAATTACAAAAAAAAAAAAGTAAAAGTGTCAGTAATATTTTTTCTCTCACCTCATAAAAATGTCCTTTCCATAAATTTCGTAATTTTTTGTTGTTGTTTAAGTATCTTTTTTTTTGGTTTTTATAAATTTTAATATTTTCTTATCATTGTTTTATTATTAATCTTGAAAGACCACTTCACTTTTTATTTATATATAAGTAGAAATTTATTATAAATTATAAAAATAAAAAAAAAAATTATATTTTAGTTTGACAAAGATAAGCAAAAACAAAAAATTCTTTATCTAAAAAAATACATCAAGGAAAAAATTTGAATTAATCCAAAGAAGAAAAAAAATTCATTAAAATTAAGTGGTCAATTCTGGGATAAAACATAAAAATATAGGAAGAAAAAAAAAAGTTTATGTTTAAATATTTTTTATGTAAAACTTTTTCTTATATACTATATTCAGTTATTCAAAGAAAATTAAATTATATATATATTGTGTTTTTCGTCAAAAGAAAAGCTCCTTTTGTGTTAAACAATTTACACGTGCCATTTTCCATTTTGTATATTTTCATATTGTATTTAATGTTAAAATATTTACAAAATTATTGAGATTTTTCAAATTTATTAAATTTAATAAAGTACGTTCTCACCAGCTCGAAATTCTATGTAATTTAATTTGATGATTTCGAAATAACGTCGAACTGTTCACACTAGATTTGAGATAATTTCGTTTGATATTTTAAGTTTTTTTATGATTTATAACAGTGATCGCAATTAAATGGCACGCTTGCCAAAATTAATTAATTTATAGTCAAAGATTTTAATTTATGGAATTGGATCGTCACGTAGAAATATTGGTTAAAAAAAAAATATTTTTTGGCATACTGATTTATAATATTTTCTCTGAATTTATTTGTAATATTTTTATTGTTGATGACAGCAGATACAATGATGACTTGATAACAGAAAATATAAAATGACAGAAATGACAAGATGAGACGAATTAAGTTTGCAGGGTTCAATTTTTAGGGTTAAAAATCGATTAAGAGGGTAGAACATTCGATTCTGAAATTCGACAAAATTCATAGAAAATTGGCTTCTAGCCACAACATTCATAGAAATATAAAAATAGTACATTTCTATGAATGTTGTGGCTAGAAAGCCAACTATGGGTATTGACCGACTATACGGGTTAATGATAAGTATTTTCTATTAATAATAAGTATGTAGTATTTTTATATTAATGATACAAGTAAGTATTAGTTGAGTATGGCTATACTCATTACCATCTATACGTATACTACTTCAAAATGTAGGTATTTTAATTACCTTTAATTCAAGACAGTACACGTGGCTATGCAACACTCGTAGTCCATACCTAGTAGGTTTCTAGCCACAACATTCATAGAAATGTAATATTTTTCTATTAATGATAAAAGTAAGTTTTCCCATTATGACAAAATACTATTTTATGGCCGTTTCACAAAAAAATATTCACAAAAATATTAATGTTTTATTACCCAGAATAGGTAACACAAAAAAAATGGAAGGAAAGGGAAAAATTATAAATAATCAGAAATATAATTGTAAAAAGAGCATACTATTTCCATCTATTGAGATATATATCGTTAGCTATATACGTTGACAAGCCTTGTATGAAATGTCCCATCTAGTAATTGTCTCTATGGTTAAAGGCACATAGTTAATTTTTCTTGTCCTTTTGCATATTTAGACTCTGTTAACGATTTTCGTGACGGTTATAATCGTTACTCTATTAACAATTATAACCGTCAAAAGTGGCAGTTTACTATTCTGAGGTGCATGAGATCGGGTTGTTACCATTTTATTTTACATGAATTTATCCTTTCGTTATCATCTTGCGCTAACAGGATGACTAACAGGTAACATGTTAGGTATACCAGATCATTCAATTGTCGTATTTCTAGAACTTCGTTTGCGCATTACTTTCCTATGGTTTATTTCAGAAATATACTTAGTTCATTAATTGTAACTTACATAGAATTTACAACTTCATTATATATTCCTGTTCTTAAATTATCATAACGTTTCCATTGCGTTCTTTGCTATAAAAATCTTTCAATATTATAGTTTATCAAAGCTTTATCGAATAAAAACTTCTGTAATGCCCCAAATAGTTTGGTATTACTATCTTCTAAACTGTATTTATGACCCTTGTTACCTTCACCGCTAAAATATCCTTAGTTAGTGAAGCAATCAAAAGTTTTTTTCATATTTTTATACAAAAATTTAATTAAAAATTCTATTTTTTTTTTTTTTTTTTTTTTGGTTTGTTTATGTTGACTTATAAATAATCTCCAAACATAGTAAGAAAAGAATAATCTAATATAGTTTTCAATGTTGTTTTACTTTTAAAAAATCTCTCTAAAAACTTTTCCATTAAACTAAGGAAATCCTACACAGAACAAAAAAAAAATTTATATTTATCAAAAAAGTATTTATATTCCCAAGGATAAAATTTTTCAGACTCCGGAAATTTTTTTTTGTTTTTAGAACTTTGAACAATAAATAAAATATTTTACAACAAAACTTATATTCATGTCAGAAACTATGATGGTGTGTCTTCACCATAAATAGAGAGACCAAAACTACAATACAGAAATATTCAGACCAAATATAACAAATCCTTTAGTCTTTAGTGTAAAAAGTATCAAGTGTATTTAACTTGGAAACACATTTAATAATTACAAATTACACTTTATTTTTTTATATACCACATTGAAATTTTCATCTTATCCTATAAAATAAGAGAAAATCTTATTTTAAAGGAAAAAAATTTACATTTAAATTAATTTTTCTTGATCAGTGACACTATACAGACTACACTATACCAGAAGAAGAAAAAACGTAAAACATTTAAGGTTTTAATTTAAATTAAATGCAATCATGTTGGATTTACCTAAATTATTATTTATCATCTTTTCTATTATATCCATATACGATATAGCATTAGCATTTTCCGGTCAAATTAGTCTTTTTACACTTCAAAATAGTCCTTTTATATTTCAAATTAGCTCTTCACAAAAGAAATTCCTCAAGAGTTTTAAATTTTTTATATAAGTAGAAACAAATATGATAGGAAATCTTGGGTCTTTTTGATAATGCAGACTATACGCTACAAGATCTAACTTAGAACTATAAAAACATTTTGTTTGCGCATTACTACACAACTGTGCAACATATAAGATTTGCTTTTGCAGTCAAAGAAGTTTTGATATTTCTAAATTTCCTCTGTTTATTTTTCGTAACTTATAAAATAAATAATTGAAGGCGGGAGTTGTAAAATAAAAACTGCGAAATTGCGTATAAAATTTCAAGCGCAGTTGAGATTTTCGAATAATACTCTGCTTTTGCAGTGGAGACTTATCGAAAACACTATGCTTTGGCAGTTTTGCAATTCGGAATTAACGAACAAACTGCTTTCTTAGAACTAAGTTAGAACTGAATTATCGAAAACGTCCCTTCTCTAAATCTTCTTCTTAAGGTAGAAACAAGTATTAATTATTTCTACTTATGCATAAAAGATTTAGAGGAAATTCTTTTGTGGAGGCGGCTAATTTTAAAGTGTAAAAAGACTATTTTGAAATTGTAAAAGAACTAATTTGACCGGAAAATACCATATAATAGTTTCTTTTTAAATTTGTATCCTTAATTTTCTTGGACATACAAAAAAAAGTATCCTTTTAAAAATCAATATTTCATTTTTAAGTGAAATTTATAGTGCAAACAATTTATAAAATTATTTTTAAATATAATGTTTTTTTAAATAACAAAAATAAAAAATTAAAAAGAGATAATTTTATACTATAGAAAAAATTAAAACACGACGATAAAATGTTTGAAGCATTAAAATCCTTTTGGGAGGAATAAAAGGACATCAACAATTAAGTTACGAAAATTTTATAATTATTAACATTAAAATTGTGAATATTATACTTGTAGTATTTTTGTTGTTGCCCAGGAGTGTTGATGCTTGAATCATTTTGGGAATTTGTTAATGAAAACTAACAGCTAATTAAAAAAAATAAATAAATGGTAAAGGATTTTGGGAATAAATTATGATTTATTTATTTTTTTAGAATTGTTCAACTATATATATACAAGACTTACATGGTTTCGTATATTCTATACAATCTACCAGAATGTAAAGGTAAATTAGCTTGTAAAAAAATAGCTTAATCTCATTACTATATACAAGAACGCTTATAGAGTTCGAAAATTCAGAAAAAAAAATTGTACTCACCCCATGAGGACGCAAATTGTTAATAAATAAGTAATAATAGTATATTAAAAATATGATTAAATTATAATGGATAATAATAGCATTGGTATATATTATATTATAGAATTCTTAGACACAATTATTCTCTTTTAGATTACAATTTAGTCTTATTTTTTAAATACTGAGACAATTATACAATTAATACATTCGCTGCAAAATTATATTTATATAGATAACAAAATTATTAACATTTAGATAACCAGTTAACTAATTAGAAAATTAGTTAAAATATTTTAAATTTCAGATAACATTTAATATTTTTACATAACAGTTAAGTTAACAGACAATATTAATATTAAAAATTTTACTTTAAAGTGTAATAATGCAAAACATATTGGGCCATATTCATAAAGATTTACTAAAGTCGTGATTTCTAAGTCCATAGTTTTGATCACGATTGTTAATAAAACACAGCTTCTATTCATAGACGATTTGCTTGCAATGTTTTACTGAACTGGAGTTTATGGAAAAAATATATTACAATTATACTTGAAATAAAGATATTTGACGTGAGAAATATCATCAGCTGGTGATTTATACATTTATATATATACATATATATATATATGTATATAAAAATAATTCTATATTTAGACACACAGACACTATTAAGAAAATAATTTATAAGTTTGGAAGGAAATACTGGAATTTCGTTTTCAAATACCAGTAAAAAAATAAATACTAACAAAAAATTTTTGATTTATTTTTAGTTTTGAGAAAATTTGCACCTTCCGCAATATTATTATTATTTTAATAAATAAATTAAATCTAAAACTGTGGAGTTTTGAGTCATTTATTTAACTTTTAATACAATTTGGACTTAAATGCAACTTAAACACAGCATTACCTATGTTTAAAGTTAGCCCTCAGGTTAACTCTTAAGCATAGGTTTACATTAGTTTATGAGTAGCTTAAACTTCAGGTTTGCTTGGTTACAACTTAGCATCAGTTTAAAAATTGTCTATGAATATGCCCCATTGAATTTACTTAAATTGATAACAGATATATATTTACATTTAAATTAACAAACATTATATAAATGATGCCTGTTAATTAAATGTAAATATATCTGTTATCAATTTAAGTGTAAATTCAATATAAATAAATTTTAAACTGAAACTATAATAATAATTCGAAAAAGCTTATTAAAAAAAGGTAAAATAATTAATTTAAAGCCTGATGGAAAATGTGATTTTTGGTATTATTAATATACTATATTAATTATAAGATAAATTTTTTAATCCTTTTAAATTGAATTATATAAAAATAAATTATAATTGTAAAGAAAATAATTATTATATACTTAATATATGTAAATTTTATATAATTCGTGCTTATTTATTTCTAATTTTAATTTGAAATAAAAATCTATAGAACCAGAGAAAGAACGCAAATTGATTAAAGTTTTATTAATAAATATATTATTTATAAAAGGATATTCATTTAAATTATAATTTTACATAAATATTGAAAAGAACGAATTTTTCTTCTCACATTTATTTTGAAAAGGTCCTTAAGTGAAAAAAATTATATTTATTCAAAAAAAAAAAAAAAATTTATAAAATAAATAATTTTATTGAATTAATTTTTTTTATACATTAAATATACGAGTAGGTTCAATTTTTCTATATGCTCTATTAATTTGCTCATTAAATTGTTTTGAAAATTAAATAAATTTTCTTTCATTCACCTAAGTATTTTCATTTTCCTATACCTATACAAAAAATTTAATGAAATATAATTAAGTATAGAAAAAGTTGGAAAAAAATTGGAATTTATAAAATTGTAATTAAGTTTTTCATATTCAAATATTTTCGTAATGATATATAGTTTTTTCAATTTTATGTAAAATAAAGTATGCTGTTAGTACGCACTTCAAAAAAAAAAAATTGAGAATTTAGTTATTCTTTATTTGACAAACAGATGGCGTTGCTAAAAATTAAAAAAGTTTTATATAAAAATTAAAATATTATAAAAATTTAAACGAATTTCCACCCGAAGTATTACGTACTAAGTGGAGAAATCAATTAAAATTCTAAAATCCTGTCTAAGTCCGCATCTACGTGATTAAATTAACAATTGAAACTTAAAATGCAATTTCCTCACATTTTATACTTTTGGATATTGGACACTTAAGTATTCACACAGCCATTTAAAATTATTTCGAAAAAATAATTTAATTTATTTACATTCAATTTTGACCAATAGCTGATTTTCAAATCACCGCCATCTAAAGCTCAAATTATTTTTAATTTTGTCCGATATTTTACTATCATTTTTACCAGCCTGATGTGCGTACTAACAGCATACTTAGCTTTACCAGAAAATAAAGAAATTGCTCAGGGAAATATGTGTGATATCCTTGTTTTTATTAGGAGAAAAATTGGAATATATTTTTGTGGTGGAACTAAATAAAATATTCGAAAACGAATAAGAGTGTTACGCAGAATAATATTATCTAATACTTAAAACAATTGTTGACATATATATTTATCAATTATACCATTATTCTTTATATGACCAAAAAAATTCAGAAATTCCTTTGACATGTTTTACTAATAATTTAAGTAATTAAAATGTTCACTAATCGCACTAATCTGTAAATCAGCCTAAAGTCTTTTTTGTCTTTTAGCAACTCCAGACCGTTGAAGGCTTAGAAATTATTATGTTCCTGGGCAATTGAGATTTATTTCTAAATAGATACCGGAGCATCTACAGGGGACTCTACAGGGGAGAAACTAATAATTGGTGGAATGATATGGCTTTATAATGTTTAGTGAATTTGTTTGTAAACAGAATTTCGAATATTCAAGTACAATTTTTACAAGACTGACAATATTACATTATTGTAGATTTTACTATTTTAGTACTCATTTAAAGCTTAGATAATTTAGCCGGATATCGATCTGAAATTTAGTTTACCACCGCAAATACGCTACTCTGATCTACTAAGTAAAAAAACCTAAAAATGTAAATTTACTTAATGATGCACCTAGCTTCCTGGTCAATGTAAATAGGGCCATCCACCTAATAGTTAATTCAATGCTCATAATATATGTATAATTATTCCTTATTTTCACTTCATTTTATTCAAAAAATTTTATTTTATTTTTCATTTTCATTAAAAACTTTAATAGAAATCAGTGACTTTTTTCATTTCTACAGAAAAAATCAAATTTCCACTATTAAAAAAATAATATTAAAAGCAAAATCCATATAATAAATTTTATTAAATAAATATTTAAAAAAAAAAAAAATTCGCCATTTTTTTTCTTGTTTATCAAAATGAAAAAAAAAAAAATCGCCACTAGCAAATATAAATAAATTTAAATTTATTAAAAATTTACGATTGAATTTTTTATTTTTTTTTTTATATATTTAATTTGTTTGGTAAATGGTAGAAAGATAAATAAAATAAATATATATTTAAATAAAAAAAAAACAATTTTTTTATATTTTTTAAATTTATTTCAATATAATGAAATAAATTTCCAGGATATAATATAAACAGGAGTTTCATTGTTTTTTGTATGTTATAAAAAGGAACAACAAACAAATTTCATTTCGTTTATTATTTTTTTTTGCGCGCTTAATAAATATAAATAAATTAGTTTTTGATGGCACGTGAAAATTTAATTTGAAATGGAAAAAGTTTTTTTTTTTTTTGCGAAAAACCGAAAATTAATTTATTTGTTTATGTAAAAAATTGATGTATATGAGGCAAGAAGGATATCGAATAGGACGAAATACTAACAAAATTTATAACATTGAGAAGACATAATTAGTCATTTTAGAAATTAAATTCGTCTTCATCCAAAATAATTTTGCTGTAGACTGAAAGTAAACACGAATTTGAGTTACAAAAAATAAAAATAGGTAAATGTAATTTTTAAAAAAATGTGAATTTGATTTCTATAAAAAGACTAATTTGAAATGTTTAAAGGACTGATTTGGCTTGGTCAATTATTTGTCATATTTATAATAGTCTATAATAGAATTTTTCACGAATATGATTTTTTGTTGTTGAATATATGCGGACGGACAAATAAAATATTAATAATTTATTTGGGGATAGAGTAAAGGAGATGATTTTACTTTAATATAAAAGTTAGTTAGAAAACTTTTTATTTGAAGTTGGAAAATTGTAAGTGTATAATTGGTGGAAAAATATAAATAAAATTTAATTAGTTCATTAGAAATTTCATAGATTCAATATTTCAGTTAAATTAAAATTTATACTTTAAAAATAAATAAATTACCCCACTTCGGTACACACACTATAATCAAATGTTTAGAATTTCATGAAATTTATACCTAAAATATTTCGAAATAAATTTGACATTTTTATAATTGAAACAAGATAAAATTTCAACTAGTAACAAATTTCACATAAGTAAGAGACATATAGAAAGAAGCCTCTGAGATAACATATTCAATGGCTTCGAAGAGTTAAGAGAGACACCAAATTTAGCCCTCCTGGAATTTGGATAGAATAAGATAATAATAATTTTCTTTGGTACTTTGATTGCCTATATGTTTTCGACGTAATGCAATTCCTTCTAACCTAAAAAAAATTGTGATATTTTTGTAGTAGTTTTTAGATCAATTTTATAGCACATCCCCAAGGAATAGTTTGTCTTTTAGTTAAATGACATCCTCTTTTAATTTCAACTCAAATTTTGACGGTATAAATTCCATAATTTAAAAAAAAAAATAGGCGAAGGAAAATTGAACGGAATATTACATTCCCATTTTTAAATCACGAAAATTTTAAAAGAAAATTTTAAGAAAACCCACACAATCATTTTTAATTACAAATCCTTTCGAACAAAATTTTTTTTTAATAAAATATTTCTATAAATTTTTCAATTAAAATCTAATCTTCTATCCATAATCACACCAAAATAAACGAAAACAAAAATTCTTGTATAAATTCCATAATTTAAAAAGCAAAAAAAAAAAATTATCCAACAAATATGATTAATATTATGATTAATGACATTATTAAAAAAAAAAAATCAAGGACACGCAGCAAAAATGTATATTTTATGTATACATTAACAAGAAGAAAAAAATATCTATGTAAAGGAAAACATTAAAAGGACAAGATGAATGATTGTCTAACGCGAACAAAACAAATGTCCAACTTTATTGTGAATTGTTGCTTAACACACTTTATTGTTATAATACTGAAACCAACCAGCAACGCCCCCCCCCCCCCACACATCTAAAATTATAGGAATATTTTAACTCCACCTCTGAATACTTTTACTTCATATAATATTATCTTCACTCCACCCACGCACTGACAAAAAAATTACACCTTAAAGTTCTTATCATCATTCCCATAACCAAAAAAGAGGAAAGTAAATTATACTATAAAATTTTCAAAAAAAGATAATAAAGTTTATTTTTATTTAAACAAATTTAATTTTATTATTTTTTTGGTCCACTGAAGACATCTACATTTTTTTATTTTGAAGTAAAAACAACTAAAACTAAAATTACATATTATTATACTCCCACTCCCCATATACCATGAAGTTAGATGGCTTTGGCGTATTAGTTCAGAAATATTGCAAAAGATATGGGGGGGGGCGGAAAGGCAAGAAAGCTTAACAAAAAATAAGAAGAAAAAATATTTTTACTGTCACAAATCTCTATCGTTTAGTCTGGACTACTCAGTATGGATTAAGGTTAAGTAGACATTATTACATGATTTGACTAAGAGGGGTCTGTCACACAAAATAACAAAAAATTTGTCACAATATAATAATATTCATTTTCTTATGGACAGAACTTTTTCCATTTTTTTGGTAAGCTATTCTTTTGATTTATCTTGAATTGGAGGAGATTTTATAAATCTAACCGATATAATGTTTCTCAGAATGTGATTATTCCCTGGAGGACCGAAAAAAAAAAAAAAAAAAAATACAGAAAAGAACAACAGAAAAAATGATTTATTTTATTTTGTAAGGAAGATGGACGAATTATAATAATTTTGATAATGAAATATATTTCTATACTTATATACAGTTGCTCACAACAGTATCCGGCCACCCTACTTGGTTCAATATATTTAATGTTTTTCACTTAATTTTCAATTAAGTATTTTTTTTAATATTGGCTATAAAAAGCCTTTACTAATGCACTTTATAATACTAGGAAAAACATATTAGAAAAATGAATTAATTATCAGAAAAACATACATAGCTGTCCGAACTCATAAAACAATTGACACTAAAGTCGGCCACTAAGTGTTTATGCATACGGGGGACTTCCCCAAAGTAAGTTTAGTTACCAAATAGTTTCCAAATAGTGCGTCATTCGAGAAAAATTCCATTTCCGTTCCGAATTATGTACTTAATTGTTTGGTTGTCGATTTTTTCTGAAGTATATTTATTTTTGATATTTCTATGATTGGATTATAAATTACAAGACTAAATAATGTTAAAAAATAATAATTATTTGTTTTCTAATATTTGAAACTTAACGTCTAAGATTAATTCTACTGAATAAAAGAAGTGGACGGATACTTTTGTGAGCAACTGTATATGTATATACATTAAAAAATGAACTTATTCGACCCTGTTTAGAATTATTATTATTCTAAAAAGCTAATTTTTTTTTTTGTTGTTTTATTTGTTATTGTTGACGATGACACATTAAAAAATTATGAAACATCGAGAGGAAATTTTTTTTTTTTAGATTTATGATTTGAAATCAGGAAAATATAATTTAATGGTTATTACGGAAGAAAAAAAATATGTATATAAAATATATAAAATGTAATGATAAACATTTCCTTTAAATGATAAAAAAAAATATTATGGTAAAACTTTTTTTCTCAGAAATTTAAATAATGATTTTTAAATGAAAAACTTTTTTTTTTTGTTATAAAGAAAATATTTGTATACATAAGTATACACTTTGTTGGCGCAATTCATAATGGGGGCAAAAAAAGTTGTGTAAGAAACAAGGACTTTTAAATATTATATTAAAGTTATATACGAGTGGTTATAATTTTAGAGAATTCTGTATTACTCGGAAGCTTTTACTTTAAATATTTAAGTGAGTCGAAGAATTGACACTAATTATAATGTAATTTAAAATTTACAATATTTTAACTATTTTGGCAAAATTGATTTTAATTTAAAGACAAATTTATATAGTAAATATATATATATATATAGTAAAAATATATTGACTTACCATTTCTTCCAAAGGAGTCTTTTTAATATAAAAAAAAAACTATATAAGGCAGTTTCTGATGGAATACTAAAATCATTGCAATGAATGCTATATTTCTGTAATAAAAAATGAAAACTAAATTATTATTTATTAAATTTTCTTAAAACTTAATAATAAAAATCAATGCTCCAAATAATTGAATAACAACATAAAAATATAAATGGCGGTTAAAAAAATTTACACAAATATCAATACTTCAAATATAAAACAAAAATAAAGATATTTTCTTAATTTTTTGCTTAATTTTAATTAAAATATTGATTTTAAATTTCTGAATTGTCGCCATCCCGTGGAACATATCAATTAAACAGCTGAACAACTTCATAGTACATGGGCTTTTCCAGTGAGGTATAACTCACATAACAAAAGGTGATTATACAACAAACCGAAAACGCGCGAAAGACTGCACTGATATAGACAATATAGACAGTCTGGTTTGTCTATACTAATCTATAACCTACTACTAAATTTAACTTTATTCTTTTTCAACCTCGTGACGTAAGGAGCAAATAAAGAATAAATGTCTGTCCTAATTTAAATAACCCCATTTTTAAACATTATACTAATATAAAAATTAAAAAAATTTGTCAATATTTTGTTATTAAAAATCAATTTAAATAAAATTTATCATAAGAAAAAAATTTATATATAAATTATATATTTGACAAGTAAATCATTTATTTTTCTAATATTTTCATATCAAAAGTATAATACATAATTTCAATTTAATTGTAGACAAATAAAATAAAGGATATGATAAATAAAAATATAAATGTATGTGTTTATTTTTTACAATTTTATCGGTCATGTCATCGATAATTATTTTGTTAATATTAGAAAATAACTAGTAATCAAAATGTAAACGTAAAAAAATTGTTGATATAAATAATAATTTTATGTAAAACATAAAATAGAATAATAATTATATTGTATACAAGGGTTTTTTTTTCTATATGATTATATTAGTAACTGTGAAATGGAAATTGTATAAGGATGTCACTGTAAAAAATAAAATATCGGGTATTAACCTTTCAACATGGTTGGACATATATCAAATATAATAGTATATTTGTTTACACAATATTTGATTAGTGCAGACTGTTGATTCTACTAAATGGATATTCTGTATTATAGTACAGAATAGGTATTGTGCCTTGACATATTTCAATATGAAGATAATATTTTCTACCTTGAAGGCGATACGACAATACTCTTTCCCAAGCCTACCGATTACTCCAATTTTGACTTATATATAGATTCTTTAGTTTTGATGCAAAACTAATTGGCTATCTTCAGTGGATTACTAATTTCCTAAAACAGATTCACTATAATTTCCAACGGAGAGCTAATTTTTCTTACTTGTTAACTCAAATTGTAAGCTCAAATTATTAGGCATCACAGATTTTTTCAACATATTATGTATATCCAAATCGAATATTCTTATAAAATAATTTCGTGATTAAATCTGTGTATAATATTTTTTTCACTTTCATGCGTCAAGTAAGGAATAAGATGAATGGGTCTTCGGACGTAATCATCGTCTTTAATTTCTTGAGATTTCTTTTACATTATAACTAAAAAAAAAAACTTTCATGTTTGCAAAATATTAAAATTGTATTGTCATTTTTTTAGTAATATCCTTACATGACAAATACATTTACCTTAGAGAATATATGTATATATATTTTAATTAGACCCTTGATAATTCTAATATCTCAGTATTGTGACATTTAATTTCAAATAAGAAAAAAATCAAAAAAAATCCTGTAACCAAAGGCAAAATATTTCTATTATATCAAAGACGATTAATTTAGTCCTTAAATTTTATGTATCTAATATGTATATAAAAAAAAATGATTGTGATTAAAATTTTATGTTTGATTCACATGAGAAATCAATGGAAATGAATGGGAATTTAGGACAAAAATTTTATACTATTTATACAAATAACAAAAATATGAGGAAAACTGAAGATTTTTGTTCGGCAAAACTTCTTCAATTTAGATTATTATGGATTATAAAT
Source organism: Empis stercorea (assembly GCA_949752835.1). NCBI lineage: Eukaryota > Metazoa > Arthropoda > Insecta > Diptera > Empididae > Empis > Empis stercorea. Next base: position 83,222,568 of record OX457085.1, on the reverse strand, counting down.
GAACATTGATAAAGGTCGATCTACTTTTTTTTTTATCTTATTTTAGAGATTAAATATTTGTTTTGGCAAAAATAGACAGAGACAAATTTAAAAAAAAAAAAACAAGTTTGAAGGATAACGATGGTCCGAAAATACAGAACATGAAAATTATCTTGATATTGAACAAATTTTTTTTTACTAATTATAAGAAATATATAAACCTTTTTTCGGGCATTGCACTGCCTTTCTAATGTTCTGTCACTTTCTCACACATGAGTTTGTAATAGTTTTTTTTAGATATCTCTTTCTAATACACTTAATTATAAGAAAAATGTTTAGTAACTAAAAAATGTCGCACAGCCGAACTACTGATTAGTAGTTTTAGAATTATGGGCTTTTTTTAAAATATAACTACTGTAAATGCATGGCGCAGAAATTAAAATTATAAAAAGTTTAGTTTACTACTTACTACCTTTCATATGCGACATTAAACCTAATTTTTGGGGCTTATTGACTATAGGAAATCACATTTTAAAAATTAACTGTTTATATATTTTAGTATTCAGCGCCTCTAGCGGTAGAAATTTAAAATACGATTACCGGCATCGTATTCTACTCTTAAGTACCTTTCCAACGAGTGGTCAAACTTGGTGCACATTTACTATATAAAATTACACTTTTATTCGCAAAAATGTGTTTTTGAAAAACGTGAATAGCGCCGCCTACCGGCCGAATTTTAATATTCTATCAATTACATCTGGTACGCAATAAATCAAGCTTTCTATTGGTGTCATAAACTTGTATGTACACTAACTATCATAAACTTGTCATAAACTTGTATGTACACTAACTATGTGAAATAACTGGTTTTTATTGTTTACATCGGACAGACAGACGGACGGACAGAAAATCGTTAAAATAAGGGATTTTTTTTTTTAAAAAGCCCTAAAAGCGATAAAATTTAAATAATTTTAAAAATTTATTTAAAATTTTCTTTAATTTTAAATTAATTATAAATGAAATTTATATTTAATTTAATAATAATTTGTTTGATAAATTTCATTTTTATTATTAATGAGTTGATAATAAGACCTGGCAAAGGACCCAAAAAAATTATGATTTTAAATACTTTACTTAATGAATAGGTAAACTATACAAGCAATTACAGAAAAAAATAACAAATTATTGTGTAATAATCGCATGTAATGTCACTGTAAAACAAAATATTTTAAACTCTAACAATAATGAAGCATAAATAAACAAGCAATTACAATTATTATAATGTTTTTATGTATTTTTTTTTTTTTGGAAAGTTAATATAAATATCTTAAAAACACGCTTCGAAAAATGAATTCCGCAAAACCAAAATAACAATAATGTCCTTTCTTATCTAAATTACTTTATAACAACAACAACATAAAAAAAAAAACAATTAAATTAACAGAATAAAAATAATATCTTAATGTTCAAACAAAAAATTTATTTAACATGATATTAAACAGGTCAAAGTTACATAAAACTGTTTAAAGTCTGTTAAATTAAATAAATTATTCATTTAATTAATAAAAAATATAGAAATGTTAATGACTTTTAATATTATTATCCTCCGTTTTGTAATGAACATATTAAATAATTAAATTAATTAAATAATAAAATTATTATTAATATCTTAATTTTAAAAATATTTTTTTAGAATTATTTAAAATCAAATTGTTAGAACGAATTTTTGCATTACAAAATTTTACTATAATTGACTTTGGTTATAATTAAATTACATTTAGGTACACGTAATATTATATTGATTATAATTGGTGTAGATTTATCATATTTTTTTTATTTTAGCTTTTACTAAAATATTGTAATATAAAATTTGGTTTTGAATTTGTTACATTTTGTTACACAATGAATAATTTTAAACCATCGCTACACCATTTGTTGCATATCTTACAGAAAGAGTAATAGAACAAAATTAATTGAATTTGTTATACATTATTTCTAATTGAAGCAATTTGTGACACATATGTCTTACAAAATTGAGAATTTCCATTTTTGCATAATTGAACAAATATTAATATTATTAGAAATGATAAGCTTTCTTTGGTAGAGCATGAATGGTGTATACTGCGGCGAAACTCAAAACTACAAATATTCGATACCATGTAATTACTTTTACATAATGACAACTCTGGGTAATATATGATGTGAATTATAATTAAACTATACATATAGTCACCATCCTTTTCAAATAAATATATTGAAATTTTTAGATTATTGAGAATAAAACAGAAAACGATTGCGACATAAAACAGCTGCATCATTTATAAAGTATATTTTTGTTATATTAATCGGAGATTCAACAATTCCTGGTAATTATGCCCTTGAAGTGAATCATAATTTTAGTTCTTAATTATGTCCTTTAAAGATATAATATCCTTAAATACAGAAATCTATATAATTAATACAATTGATTACACTATTACTTTTTTCCAATTAAACTACGGATTTCCTAAAATCCAAAATTTAAGATTTACAAAAAAAAAAAATATGTTACATATTTCCATTTAAAATCGATATTATTTCCCAGAAATTCATCGTATTCGTTTTTACAATAACTTTTTATAACTATATATATAAAGTTTAGTAAATTTATAAAAATATTGATTTACATTTTTTTTTTATATATAAATGTCCTGTGAATTTATATTTAACCAAACTTCTCTATCAGTAACCAATCTAAGTATATACATATATACGTTTACGAAAAAAAAAAATAATACATTTACGAGTCATGGGAATAGAGTATTAACAAGTGTGTCTATATACATAAATAATAATGTAAAATAGATCAGAAGGATATCTTAGACGAAAAGACAAGATCTAAAATATATAAATAAAAAAAAAAAAAAAACCATATTATGTGAATAGAAAACCGGAAAGGATATACTGGAAATGTTGTTACATGATTTATACCGTATATATCCTTTTTTATAATATAGACTGTAAAATTGTTTTTTTTTTTTTTTCTTCTTCTTTTAAATGATATTGCAACTTCTAGGGAATCCTTCTTGTTTATATATATACGAATACGAGTATATATATATATGAAAGTCTTGATGTATAAACTCGTTTAGTGGTTTTTCACATTGTGTGCTTTAAGAGAACACCCACATAATAATAAACCGAAGTACAACATTATATATATATAATAAAATATTTCCATGTAATATTTATGTGTCCTTTTACATTTAACATGACCGAGATGATATATAAAAACAAGACAGAAATGTATTCTGTTTCTTTGGCTTAACCAAAGGATATTATACATCTATAAACCAAAGAAAAGGTAATAACATATTAAAATTGTATCAATTCCTTTTAAGAATTTTCAAATATTATGTTTAGTCTTTTTAGTATGTTCGTCTGTCTGTCCAGAATTAAGATTGTTAGCTGTGGACGATGAGTGGATCTGTAATTATCGGATTTTATAAAATATTTTGCTACACCCCAGAACACCTTTTTTTTTTAATTTTTTGGCTCATTTTGTCTGAAAATTCAAAATATTTGTTCATTTCCATACAAAAAAAAAAACCGCATGACCTGAATTTTTTCCACAATTTGGATCCAATTTTGGGTGAAATTTGAAACACAAGTAATCTTTATAAGAAAAATAAGTTTGTAGAAGCCAAATTAAGGAAGTAACTTTTTCCAAAGTTTTCTAGAAAATTACTATTTTGAAAATAGCTTCACTATAGTGAATTATAATTATACTAAAATATACTTTTCACTAAAGAGCATTTAGAAGGTGGCTCCCTATTTGCAGACTTTTTGCGGCAAATTAAAACAAATTTGAATTTGGTTTTGGATATTTTTATTATATTGTAATTTAAATTCTACTAATATTTTACGCCAAAATATTTTACGACAAAAAAATGGGAACGTGTTGTAAGTGCCTCATAATAAATTCTGTTAATTTTAATCAAAATTCCAATTTCATATATCTTCGTGCACTTAATGCAATACATGGTTAGCCCTAGTTCTGTCAACACTTAATGCAATATTCTGTCACTAGAGGGCTCTGTAGTAAAAATTGATAAGAGAGTCGCTCTTAATTCAATTTACTGTGTCGTAGAGATGCTGTCCTGCAAAATATTTGTTCATTAATCAATAAAAAGTAATTTAACAGCGAAAATTCATCTAAAATTCACTTAAATTGATAACAGAGAGCTCACAAATATGAAACTACAACACTTTTTTTTCAATAATTGTAAAATATTTTGTTTGTATGACTGTGTCTAAATATGGATTAGTCAGGTGAATATAATATACACGTATATGACTTTTTGTTTTTAGAAAATGTGGTTTTGAAGGATATATGAACACTATTATTGTAACAGAGTATATATAGTATATATGCAATGAGTTTATTCATTTTAGATTTTTATACGAAGGGATTCTGTTAAGCTGATTTTCTTTTTTTATTCCGTTTTTGTTTCAATTTTTTATCTTTTTATGTTTCTCTTCTTTTAATGTTTGGTAAATATTATGTTTAACCACGTGTGTAAGGATATTAAATAGAATCCTGCACATAATAAAACAAACACACACAGAAGAAGAAAAAAATAATAATAAGAATATTATAATTGAATATAAATATATTTTGGACATAATCACAAGTTATTTTACCGTGAATTTTTCCTATTTGTTTTTTCGTATAGGAACAAAATATACGAGTATGTATATCGCGTGAATTATCCTTGAAGTAAAAAATGGAAAAATTAAATGTAAAATGAAAAATATAAAATGATTTTTATTATTTTTTGAAATTGAAAATTTCTATTCTTTTTGCGTTAATAACAAAATTAGAATACAGTATCGGCATTGGTTAAGTACAGCATCCGTCACGGTCTAGGTCTCGGCCTAGGCAATGTAAATGCTTTTAAATATTTTTCAAGTATGAACCGATCTAGAAATTAAATTTATTAATAAACTAATAAATTCTTCATTAATACTGCAATTCAGGATTTTGTAGCCAAGGATAAAATTTCAAATATTTTAGAGTCTTCGTGAAGATAGCAGTTGTATATAGTACAAATTATTCATTATTCTTTAGTCTGCTAACAATACTGCAAAGACATTTACTCCACTCAACTTTCCTATTCAGATTTATGGCTAATATATAGTCGAAATTGTCTGCAAACTTCAGAAGTGTATTTTTTACGTGCTGCTGACAGCATACACTTTTCTCTTCGCTTGATGCTTAAACAATAATTCTCTATCTTCTGAAGCACTAAAAAATTTTACTATATATAAAAATTTCGATATATATTAAAGAACATTTTTATTCCGCAATGTAGAAACGAAAGATTTTTTAAAATTATAGAAATAAATCACCTCAAATTTCATAAATTTTATTTCGTTTTTTTTTTTTTTTCTTCGTCGCAGCAAAGAAATTGATTTTCAAATTGAAAAATAAAAACATTCTTTTCATTTTTTTTTTTTGTTTCTATAGAAAAAAAGGACGATTTATTTTGTTTATATTATTTTTTTTTCTTCTATGAATCCTGTCGTAAACATATTTTACCCATAGTAAATTATATAATATTTATTAGAATAATTTATTAAATGCATGAGTTCTAACAGGCTTCATAGAGAGAAAAAGAAAATGTTTTAACGAAAATTTACCAATTTTTTTCTATTTGATAAACAAAATTTCTTTGTTTTAACATATATTATTTGTCACCAAAACATTTTTTACTTAATTATAAATTCAATTACTTGTCATCGAAAAAAATAAATTATTATTAAATGATATATATGTACATATATAATTTGAGTTACGATTACAATTGTATCATGAACCGATGTCGTCAAAATCAAAATTATATATTTTTATTATAAATTAATGTCGTCATAGCTTGGAGACATTATTTCTGTATTCATTTTTATTTATAATTTTATTAATAAGTGAATAAAAATATCAAATAATTCATATTGTACTCTTAAGTGAGTTGAAATATATTGCTAAGAAGGGTAAAGGGCTAACCGTGGAAGACTTTTGCTGAATTAAGTCAGCTTAAGGAAACGTACGACCACACAGACTTATTGCTCAGTTTCGTCAAATTTCGTTGATTTACGTTGGCTGAAGCAAATGCGATTTCATTCGCACATTCCGTGTCGAAATTTGACAGTTCAAAAAAAAAAACAAATTAGACTTCAAAAACTGACATAGAAGCAAAAGCCCACTTAAGTCGTGCATGTGTAAATTGCGATTTTGACAAGACTTTACCTGGCTTTTCGTTGACTTTTCACATTACTTATGCCAGCAAAAGCCTTCCATGGTTAGACCTTTAGTGATTGACAGATAATGCATCGATGTCGTTCAGCTTGGAAATGAATTTTTATCTATAAAAGTAATTTTATAACTACGGAAAAAAGTCCTATCTGCCAATTCCTGACAACAATTACCTAACTATGTAAGCTATTAACTTTCTATACAATTACCCTGTTTCTCAACTTCAGACATTTATGGTTTGAAATCAAAATAAAAACGGTATAACCCATTAAACCAGAAAATGACGGTGACGCCAAAGTGATAGTAAAAAAAGCTCTTTTACTCAATTTGGCACGAATTGCTCATTTATTCAATTTGAGTCACCAATAGAACTCTAAAGTGAGTCATTTTGCTATCAGACGGAACTTGAGTCACCAATAGAACTCTAAAGTGAGTCCTTTTGCTATCGGACGGGAGTCACTTTGGCGTCCCGCAATCTCTTAATAACAGCGTCACTTCCTCTCTACATTTGCATACGTTAGATGATACACTTATGATACTAAAATGATAGTATATGTGATACGCAGGGACCATCTAGTGATACGGTTTGGTATCATTTTGGTTAACAAATGGTTTAATGGGACGGAATTTGAGTCACCAATAGAACTCTAAAGTGAGTCCTTTTGCTATCGGACGGGAGTCACTTTGGCGTCCCGCAATCTCTTAATAACAGCGTCACTTCCTCTCTACATTTGCATACGTTAGATGATACACTTATGATACTAAAATGATAGTATATGTGATACGCAGGGACCATCTAGTGATACGGTTTGGTATCATTTTGGTTAACAAATGGTTTAATGGGAAGTCCGCGATTTCAACATACATTGTTCAGGGGAGGAAGTAGGTGTAAGTCCGCGATTTCAATCACACATAAAATTTCTAGGAAGTACGTGAAATCACACATGAAATTATTGCGGCTAAAAAATTACGAAATTTTTTTAGCTAAGTTTTTATTGTTCAATAAAAAAAATATTATTAAATTTTTTAATTTTTCACATACGCGCAGCAGTCCATTCTATTTCTATTTAGTTCATTGTCCTAATATTAATTTGATTTTAACAAATCTACGGACAACAATTTTTCTGTATATATTAAATTTTCACCATTCAAAGAAAAATTTGTATGCGCATTTTGGAAAATCTTAAACAAAAAAAAAATGAAAATAAATTTTATACTAATTTAATTTTGTTTTAATTTTTTTAAGGATATATGCGTACCTTGTGATATGGATGTATTTTCCAATTAATATCTAATAGACTAATAATCGATTGAACTACGTAGTATACATTAATTATATGGAAATCTATTTTTATTATATACATACAGTATGCAAAATCCGTATTCGTACATATTTAATTTATGACATTTTTTAATTTAATATTAAATAATCATTGAATAATGAAAAATGGAAAGTACATTCGTTTTATTACTTTAAATTCATGATTTCTTCCAGAAAATTTAGCATGACATTTGCAGTAATGAACACACTTTTGTCTTTAAAATAAGGGTGTACCTTTGACTATATAATAATAGACTGCTAATCGCTTATAATTTCCTTTGCTGTCAAAGAAAAAAATACTATTATGACTGGTAGCGCATAGCACCAGAGATGGCCAATAAGAGAACTAAAGTTATGGAATTCTGAATTAAATCCAGTAGAATTCTCAAGTAAAATCTATGGAATTCTCATAAATGATTTAGTTGTTTTATTGGCCGTCAAAAAGGCGGGCGTCGCCAAAGGCAATTCGGAATAGTTAGTTCCTTTTTTCAACATCTCTGGTGGTATGCGCATAGTCGGTCATAGCTACAGCAATGCAGTTGGTTACTAGCAGTCCATATATTATATAGTCAAAGGGTGTACGAATACGGATTTTGCATACTGTATATTATATATTAAATAACCTTCAATTTCAGAAATTATTTTATAATGCTTCGTTAATTATTCAAGGACATTGAGCATTAAATTAATTTAATTATTGTAAAAATTATTTTTATATATAATTTTATTTTTAGAAATTTAATGTGAAATAAAGTGTTAATAAAATCATGAATATAGATAAAATCAAGGGCAATGTAAAATGTATAATATAGAATCTATGAAATCTGGTATATACAAAAAATTATACTTGTCTTGTAGTAAAAGAATGTTAATATTATTATGATTATTGCCTATTTATTACCTAGAGCTAGACAATCGATAATCAGATTAACAAATAGTCAATATGTGTATTTTTAAAAAAGTTTCTTGGGTTATTTAGTAAATTTTGACAGAATTACTCCCTTCAATAATTGATGAAATTTGATAAAATTTTGCAAAGATTATGAAGCCTAAAAAAATACCATTTGATGAAAATGAAACATTAATGCTCTGCTAAATTTTGTTAAATTTATATATGGATGATCAAAAAAGAGCAGAATTTCGCTTAATTGTTATTACCCATTAAACCAGAAAATGACGGTGACGCCAAAGTGATAGTAAAAAAAGCTGTTTTACTCAATTTTGGCATGAATTGCTCATTTATTCAATTTGAGTCACCAATAGAACTCTAAATTGAGTCATTTTGCTGGGTAGCCAATATTCTAAATAATTTATCAGTTTAAAAGGGCATTTTAGAAGAGAATTGAAATTAAGAAACGCAAAAAAATAAATAGAAACAAGTAGAAACATAGAACAATTATTAATAACAAGTTGACAATTTTGGAATTATATATTGAAATTTTATCTATTTTTATTGCGTAGGATTTGTTTAATTCGCTAGTGAAGAAGAAAACCACTTTCTGTCTATCTTATTTTGTCATATATATTAAAATTTCATATATTTGTCTTTATATATAATTATATATTCTCTATAAAGATAAAAGCTTTAATGGTGAATCCTCGCATGCATAGGCAAATAATCCAGAACAATAAATAAATAATTAAATTAAAATAAAGGATTATACCTATAAGAAAATTATGTATTTAAAAATATCCATTTTTTTTTACCGTAGTGATGCGGTTTTATTTAAAAATAGAAATGATTTGACATTACACAATAATAAATTGAAATTCTCTATGATAAAGATAAATTTTCACATAAATATGGCGTAATAAATTATTTAAAATTATAATTTCCCTATAAAAATTCAAATTGAATGGTTTCTTATATGTTTTAATAATTCTCATCGTTGTCATCTATAACGACCTTGAAAGTAGGCATAATTATTGAAATTCGTAACAATTTATAATTATTACATTTAATTTAATGTAAATTTTAACAGCGTTGGTGGCTTAGTGGCTGCGGTGCATGAGGCCGTGAATTCAATTCCCGGTCGAGGCATCGATGTCGTTCTAAGTTGACTCATCTTTAAATGATTACCGGTAATAAAACAGCAATGTAAATTTTAAGACATGAGAAAAATGCAGGTGGTCGCGAGTCTAATTGCTGACAACAATTGATTCACTAGGAGGCCATATTAGCTTGTTGCAATAAATATATAGTTTCTCCACTGCAGAGAAATTTCTGGTTTGGAATGCATCTAAAATTAGTAGGTCCTAAAACTGCAATAACATTTACGGAAAACCTCTAAAGAGGCAGAGGCCTAAGCACATATCGGGCTGTTTTGAAGAAAAAAGAAGAATTATGTAAATTTTCTAACAAATTATTAAACTATTCTATGAAAAAAATGACCCCATTATGATTATCGTCATATTTTCTCGTGATTAGACTAATATTGTAATAAATTACATATTTAAAATAATTTCAGCTCTGTATACCAGCCTTGAGTATTATTATAGGATCTATCGCGATAATAGAAATGGGAAAAAATTTTATATATTAAGTAATTTAGTTCTTTCGTAATAGTTCTTAATTAGGATTGATTGATAATAAATTAGAATATTAGATAATTAGATTCAAAAAGAAAAGTAATACATACAATATAATTTCTATTTTTATATAATAGATCCTTAATTAAATTCTGTCAGAAAATGAAGTAAAATATCACGTCAGTAATTTAAGTATAATTAAAATTATTGACATACATTAATAATATATGGTAGTATATAATGCAGCGGCGTAGCTAGCTAACAGCGAGGTAATGCAAAACATTAGGGCCCATCAGTAACTGGCAAAACAGAGGGCCCAAAAAAATTTGTACAAATTCATATTTATATGAAATGGAATAAATTTTTATTCTTAAGCTTTATAAAGGATATATAAATACACATTTTAAACAAAAAAATTTCAAATTCTATACTTCTAAATCTAACATAGTTATTTAAATTTTTGCTGCTATTGATATGATTGATATTATCGATAATGCCATTACTATGGAAACTTTCTATCAAAAATTTACTTTCTATGCAAAATTTACAAAATTTTTCATGCTATATTTTGTCAGTGGTTTATTTAAAAAATTTAAAAATTCTAATAAATAATACCTTAGTAGGCTAGCTAGTAGCTATGCAACTATTTGGAGATTAATATTTTTAAATATAAAATACAGATTTTTTTTGTGTATACTAGTTCTTTGTGTAACTTACAAATTTCTAAAAAAAAAAATTAAGAATTTGAAGGAATTATTTATTATAATTTTATGTTCAAAAAATAAATTCATAGAGAATAAATCTGTATAATTGAAAAGTAAGTTTTCTATATTTTGAATATAATGTTATATTATCAAATAAATGTATTGTATGGGAATAAGTATTATACAAATATATTGTATACTTATTTAGTTTGTTTCATATTAGATTCAGTATTACATAATTTATTTTTATTAAATACAGTTTCTGAATTACAATGGAGGGTTCAAAGAAAGCTATGAGTGGTGCACAAAAAAGAAAACTTAAAAAACAAAAGCAAGAAAAAAAGTTTTTTAAATTCTCTTATTTTTTACACTTATTTTAATTGAAAAGAATAAATGCTATTAAAATTAAAAATATGAATTTTTAGTCATAAATAAATTAATAGGGGGCCCAAATTTTGTTTTGTTGGTTGCATTAGGGCCCAAAAATCTTAGCTACGCCACTGATATAATGGCGTAAGTCAATTTAGATTTCAAGGAAATTACCAACTAGTATACATATATAATAGTATTTTTGTAAAATTCGAATTTGAGAAAAATTTGTTGGCAATTATTTATTTCCTATTTGCTAAACAGTCCGATATATTAGGTCGCTAGCTTTATCCTAAACCTATTATATTGAAATTTCTAGGACAATATTAATTTCATGTACAGAATTCGATCCAAAAGTTCATATCTTGCGAATAATATATATATATTAATAAATTTTTATAGTACTTTGAAAATTTTTTTTTCGTTTACAAAATAATAATCAACTTTTTCTTATTTTCTATTTCCAATATTTTTCCTTCAAAAAAATATGTTTATTTTTTGTATTTCTCTTACCTAATCAAATATATATATATAAAAAAAAAGTTTTGATCAAAAATTTTTGTTTTTAATTTAATATTTTGTAAATTTACTTCTTTTTTTTTATGATTTTTACATGACATAATATACTTAAATACGGTATTACTCCGTAAATACATCATAACATCATTCAAATAAAATAACCAAAAGTGAATAAACTAAATTTTATTCAATTTTCATTTTCAAGAAAATTATGTTTTTTTTTCAAATAAAACAAGAAAAAATTATTAAATTATATAAAAAAAAAACCAGAAAACTTTGTAGCAAAAATGTCCTTTACTGGTTTTTTCGTTATGAATAAAAACAAGAAGAAAAAAAAGAAATATAAAATTTTCTGTTGTTTATTCAAAACTTTTCCAATATTTTTAATGAAAATAATTTTTATTTTCTGAAAAATATAAATAAAACTCATAAAAGTATAATAAATATAATTTTTTTTTATTATTTTGTAGAATTTTAAATTACATAATAAAAAATATACTATATAATATTTTATGTACTAATGTAAATAAAAAGTATGTTGAAAGAAATTTGAGTTTTTTTAAATTGAAACTTTTTTTGTTTTTATTTTTTTAAAGAAAATACCTGTGAAATTTGTGTTTGTCTTGTAATTTATGAAGTGGTCAGTTTTTTGATTAAATAAAAAATTACAAAATTATTGTAAAAAGTTGAATAATTTTTTTTATAATATTTTTCCATGTCGTTTTTAATTAAAATAGTTTGCCATCACCAAGCACACTACAGTCATTGTGTACTAACAGGAAGGTAGAGCTTCGCTGGGTACCTAGTCACCGTAACATAGACGGGTAACGAAGCAGCGAACAAATTTGCCAAGAGAAGTGTTAACCTCGAAGGAGTAACTGCCGAACGGATTCTACCACCCCTAAAATCGCAGTAAATGACAGTAAAACTTTTTGCTGAGGCTAAGCTGCGCTGGAATAAGCTATAACCGTGCAAGATAACTAAAGTTATGCGGTGCATGTACGACGGGGAAAAAACGGCGTCCATTTTCATGTTATCGCGCGAACAATGTAGAAAGGAAGTGCGGGTATATTATATCGGACACTGCTTGATCGGCAAACATGGATATAGAATGGGTCTGGTAACGAGCACTCTTTGCAGAAAGTGCAAAGTAATGAGACAGGAGGAAAATCCAAAGCATCTGCTATGCGTAACTGTCCAGCACTCGCGAATAGAAGAAGGTTTTCAAACTCAGTATTAGAACTTGAAGTTCGCCGTAACAACGAAATTCTTTGATCTGTTGAATACGGCTTTTTGAACACTTTGTACATAACATTTCGCTTGTGGTGTCGCTAAGGATCCGTTGTGATTTATGCGTGGATTAGTTCCGCCAAACTTCTATTGAAAATGTTTTCTAAATTAGCTAAAATAAGCTCACATTAAGTCATATGAAAGTTTCATCTTAATTTTGGTTCCAGTCTTCGGTAGTATCTACATTATATACTCTACACACGGAAATAATTAATTATTTTCATTTCAGCACTCAAAAAATAAATAAATTTAATTTTTTCCAGTAAACTCATCAAAAAACATTAAGAAAAAATTGAAAATGAGAAAAAAGAAACAAGTAAATGGAAAGTTTTTCTTGATTAAAACTCATACCAAAAACCTAACCTAAAACTTATAAATATTCTAAATACTCACAAAATCAACTGAGTATAAATAAAAAAAAAACCTCTTCTACAAAATGAATATTTACTTAATTTTTTATATACTTATTTAACACACATAAAAAAAAAAATTACCTGGACTTCTTCATTTATTAAACAAGTTTTTATTACCCTCCTCTATACCCAGGAAAAAAAAATGAAATCAATTAGACGTCAGCAATTTTACGAATATGGGTCCTTAAAAAATCATTAAACTTTACAATTTACACTCAGCCATCCAGAAAAAAATATAACAACGATAAAATAGAAAAAGAAAAAAAATTAATTTTTTCTATTTATAACTTTCTGATAATTAAAAAAAAAAATTCTGGTAAATATTAGCAAAGCTCTTCAATCAGTAATGTACAAAAATAAAAAGATTTTGTTCATCATATATCAACACAATATTATTATATTTTCATTTTTCCTACTTTTCAATTTTCTTCATTAATCGTACAAGTATTTAAAATGTAATTCTTAATTTTGTATTTTACATAGTTTGGTCCAGTCTCTTTTACCCAGAGCCGTCCTCAAATTTCGATAGGCTAATGGCTAACAGCCTTAGGATCAGCTACAATAATGATTGTACCGAAAAGTTCTCAAATTCGAAAAATGCAATTTTTTTGCCCTTTTTTATGAGAAACGTCATCTACTAGGCCTGCAACTTTTCTCTAAAAGTATGTAAATTTAATTACGTTATGAATTAGTTTTGTGAAATTTTTGCGCATGTAAACATGGATCAAAACGAATTAGGGTTCCAAAAATTGGTTTTGAATTTTTTCCTAAAAATTCAAATTTTCCTATAAAAAAGCTAGCCAAATTAGCTGGAACTTCATAGTTCGTTACTTGGCGAACAATTAAAAAGTTTAAGGAGACCCAAAACACCAAAGATAAGTCAAAAAATTGTCGGCCAAAAGGTTCCTTAGACAGACATTTCGAAGAAAAAATAAGGAGGTCCTTAATATTAGCAAATCAACCTTTTAATTTTTTTAATAATTGCATAAGCATAGGTAACTAAATTTTGTCTTAACAAGAAAATTATCACCATACGAAAAAAAAAAATTGAGTAAAACTTTTACTTTAGTTTTAATTTTCTTTTTTTCAGGTATAATTTTGATGTTGGCGATGAATTATTATTAAAAGAAAATCACCATCATAAATTTTATTGTAATGTAATTAAAGTTTTTTTTGGTAGAAAATTTGTTTTAGAAATGAAATTTTGGTTCGGTGATAAATGCGCACACGAAATTTGCGCACACGAAAAATGCGCACACGAAATTTGCGCACATGAAAAATGCGCACACGAAAAATGCGCACACAGAAATTTGCGCACACGGAAATTTGCGCACACAGAAAAATGCGCACACAGAAAAATGCGCACATAGAAAAATGCGCACACAGAAAAATGCGCACAAGGAAATATCCGCACATGGGAATAATAAAGGATTTATTGTTTTATTAAAATATTAAACATAATTAGAGGCAATTTACAATAGAAGGATCAACATGAATACTATTATTATATAAAGAAAATAAATAAAAAATAAATAAGTAAATAAAGTTGATTTAAAAAAAAAATGTTATATGGACCTACATATTAAATTTATTTATTAATAAAATAAAAATTAATTTCTTTCAAAATATTAAAACGTCTTAAAAGTCTAAGTAAAATTTAAAAATGCTATAAAATTCAAATCTAAGACATTGACAATGAAAATATTAAATTTGGGGGTTTTATGTTTTTCAGATAAGTAAAATTTTAAAAAATGAATTAAAATATTAAGAATTTTTATAAAAAAACAGGTCAAATGTATATATTAAATTATATTCTAATATATTATTATATTTTACCTTAGTTTGTCATAAAAATTGCCTGTGTTAATTTAATATTTTATATTTTAATTCATATTTTTATAAATTTTACTTATTTCATCTGAAAAACATAAAAACCCGAGATTTAATATTTTCATTGTCAATTTCTTCGATTTGACCTGTTTTTTTTATAAAAATTCTTAATATTTTAATTCATTTTTTTTAATTTTACTTAATTAATTTTTATTTTATTAATAAATAAATTTAATATGTAGGTCCATATAACAATTTTTTTTTTAAATCAACTTTATTTATTTATTTATTTTAATTTTTTGATATGATTAACTTAACCTAATAAAGTAAAAGTATATATGTAAGTATTTCATTTTTATTATTATTATAAAGCATATTTTGCATTTTCTTTATATAATAATAGTATTCATGTTGATCTTTTTATTGTAAATTGCCTCCAATTATGTTTAATATTTTAATAAAACAATAAATCCTTTATTATTCCCATGTGCGGATATTTCCTTGTGCGCATTTTTCTGTGTGCGCATTTTTCTGTGTGCGCAAATTTCCGTGTGCGCAAATTTCCGTGTGCGCAAATTTCCGTGTGCGCAAATTTCTGTGTGCGCATTTTTCGTGTGCGCATATATGTCTGTGCGCAAATTTCTGTGCGCATTTTTCGTGTGCGCAAATTTCGTGTGCGCATTTATCCGGTCACGGAAATTTTACATTTTCTCAATTTTTTTTTTGTTTGTTTCAATATTTTATTAGTTCAGAAAATGAATTTATTTTTCAGTAAAGATTTCCGTTTGGCCCTTTCGAAATTTTTTAAGTAGAAATAAAAGGAAGAAAATTTAATATTAATAAGAAATAAAAAGTAAATTGGATTTTACTATTTGATTTTGAAAATTGTGAATTTTAATTAATTTTACTGCAGAAATACATAAATTTTATTTCAAACTAAATTAAATAATAGGAGTAGTAGGTAATAAATTTCTGTAATATATTTTGATTTATTCTTGTACCAATTTGATGGTTGACATCTGCTGAAAAGTAGATTTTATGCTTGTACAATTTACAGGGAAATATGAACAGAGATGATTAACGAATAGATCGCAAAAAAGAGAGCATAGTCGAATAACTTGGTTTCTTAAAGATAATTCAAAAGCTCTTCTTGTCAGAGAAACGCTAACTTCATTCAAAATGGCTAACTTTCATTTAGTTTGTAGATAAATATACTGACATTAAAAATTGGACGACAATTTACGATATGCCTCGCGTAAGGGGGGAGTTCTGCATGCAAATTTAGTTTAATGCGACTTATTACTCAAAGTAAGTGACAGTGATTTCAAATTTTGTGTAAATTCATATACAATTTTTCAATTTGTGAAGTATTTATATAGTAAAGAAAATTATTTTCATTAATCCTTTCAGACAAGAGAATCAAATGCGAAATTATATCATCTGATCATATAAATTTAACCATAAATTATCATATATATATATATTTTAATTCTTGGAAGATAATAATGTAAGTTTTTTCAACTATATTTCCTCTTGAATCCATAATTATTTATATATTCAAATTTCCATAGTTTTTGATAACCAGAAAGCCATAGATCCGCTGCTTATACTGAAAATGATGTCAAAGTTTATTATTTTTCCTATACTAAACTATGTTATATACTTCATAACTTTCACAAAACAAACAAGAAAGTCTTAATTTATGTAACAACATCCTTCAAGAGGAAATGTTTTTTAAAGAAAAAAAAAATATTTACATTTCACTTCAGGCGACATAGAAAATAAGAATAATTATAAGAAGGTCAAGTAGAAAAGTTTCATTGTAATATTATATTATTCCATAAATAAAATGTCCTTGTTTTAATTTATAGGTTATGTTTAAATTAAGGATATAGTCCCAATCATTATAGACTTAAGGTTTTTCTTTTTAGTAGACTTTTGATTATAAATTAATGACGTGTTAATGACGTGTGTGTGCGAAACCTTCAATGTGACTTGGGTTGATATTATTCAAAAGATGCTAAAGTTGATTCAGGCACCAGAACATATTAGGCAAACAAATTTTTGCATTAGGTGTCCTCCGCGTGTTAACATTTATTTCCGGAATTTATTACATTATATAAAATTTATGCCGTCTACAATATTTACCATGAAAGAAATAAACTTTAATTCATTTATCTTTTATCCGAAATTGTATAAATGTTTTCCGACTGACATAATCAATTATTTTGATAAATTTCACAAATTTTATAACTTATAAATTTTGTAAAATATAAAAATAAATTGAAAATTATCAATTTTTTTTTTTCACCAATCTTAAAATTTATCAATTTTACATTAGAAAACTGCTTTGCAAAGAAAACCAATTTTCTTCCACACGAAAAAAAATCATAATACACTTATATCCACTTATTATTTATAAAAAAAAAGCGAAATGTTTTACAATCTCATAAAAGTAAAACAGGAAATTATTACAAATAAACAATAATAAATGATAATATTCATTCCACTTTTATGAGTTTTGAGTAATTTTCACAATCTTTAAAAGTAATTTTACTTTCATTTTATTTTATAAGGATAAGAAAAACTTGAACAATTTTGAAATTTTCTCAAGCAGAAATAATTTTTTTCTTAATAAAAAATTTTTGTATTATAATACAAGATTAACAAAGTTTAGTAATAATTTCAATAGATGACGTCGCTGAATTCATTTATTGAGTATCAATGTAAATCAACATTGGCTAATCATCTGTATTAGATTGCAATTGCAGTTTAGATCCACATGATTTATAGTCCATTTTAAGTCATGAAAAAACTTCTGAATAAAAAAAAATGGTTTTTAATAATATTTTTAATGAAATTTTGGATTACAAATTTATGAATTTTCTTTTTTTTAAAAATTTTTTTTTTAATATCCTTACTAAAGGAACCAAAATGTAATGACATTTCTTATGAGTATAACCACAAACTAATAAACTGTATACAGACGATTATATTAGAATACCATTTATGTCTACAATTTTCTGGCTCCACAAAGAGAGAAAATGATATATTCTGGAAAAATGTAGAAAATGTAGAACAAAAAGTAAAGAGAGCGACCAATTTCTCTACTTTTCATTCTACATTTTTCCAGAATATATCATTTTTCTCTTTATGGAGCCAGAAAATTGTAGACAAAAATGGTATTCTAATATAATCGTCTGTATACAGTTTATTAGTTTGTGGTATAACTAATATAGGAAATTTGTTTTTTATATTTAATATTAAAATATTTAATATTAATTTTATTTGAAATTTTTTATCCGATCGAAAAGAATTCACACGATACGTAAAATTTATTCACAAAAAAAAGTAAAATTATCACAACGCGTCATGACGTTATATCATAACATAACATAAAAAAAAAAACGAAAATTATATTTGATATATTTTTCTGGTGATATATTTACATATATGATCCTTTAACGATTTTACATTATTCCACTTCACATGAGATGTGATAAAAAATGACTTTTTTTTTATGTAAGTTTAATGATTTCAGAATACAAAATAGGCGATATTTTTGTTTTTGTGATAAATTTAATTATGTATGACATTATTTTTTGTAACATGTTTTTAATTTGAATCGAAAAAGACATTAAGAAAAAAAAAATTAAAAATAATTGTAAATTTTATATAACGATAAAGGCAATTTATTAATATTGTGTTACGAAATTGTATTAATTTCCTTAATCAGAATATTCTCGTTGATACATATACTCAACACTATTACAATTTTTAATGTCACAGTCACAGCTAGAGTTTCCATACTCGGAAACTCGGCTTTTCACCATTAATACTCGGTTATTATTTAAACAATTGCAAGAGCTAAATAAATGAATTGTATATCCAAAATATTTGTATAAAATTAATTTACCACTTATGATAAATTTAAATAAAATAGTAGGTTTTGCAAATAAAATAGTATTGGTTTTTCTTTTTCATATTTAATTTTGAAAAATATAAAAATATATGAATTACAAATATGTTGTTTTTTACATACTCGGTTATAATTTACATACTCGGAGTACTCGGTTAATTTTCCTTACAGATACTCGAAAACTCGGTTAGTTGATTTTGCCGAGTAATTGGAAACCCTACGACAGCATCTTACCCATTCGTTATGCGGACATTTGTGTTGAATCGTACACTAAGCTCTAAATTATGTAATTTAGGTTCATGATTTCGAAATTACATCGAACTGTTCACACCAGATTTGAAATAATTTCGTTTGACATTTTAAGTTTTTTTATGATTTCTAACAGTGATCGCAATTAAGTGGCACGTGTACCAAAATTAATTAATTTATTTATGAAAATAAATAAAATAAGTCAACATTATCTTATTTCTGTTATTTCAATACTATTTTAATTTATGGAATTGGATCGGCAAGTAGAAATATTGGTTAAAAAACATATTTTTTGGCACACTACCTAAAATCTAATTACGACCACTGATTTATAATATTTTTTCTGAAATTATTTGTAATATTTTTATTGTTGATGACAGAAAATACAATGATGACAGAAATGACAAGATGACAGGAATTAAGTTTGCAGGGTTAAATTTTTAGGCTTAAAAGTTGATTAATAGGGTTGAACATTCGATTCTGACATGATTTTGAGCATAATTTCTACAAAATTACTATATTTAATGTGATTTACAAATCATCTCAATGTATGGGAAATTACAGGATTTTAAACTTAATTTTGGTCAAAATTACTATAATCATTAAAATTATGTAATTTCGAGCTGGTGAGAAATTATTATAAACGATATTTTATTTGTAACTTTTCAAATTATTAGGAGGCGATGAATTAAAACACTGAAATAAGACTTAGAGACTCAATCAAAATAATTTTCTTATTTCTAAATATACAAACCAAAAAATTATTTACCGTTTGTTGTAAAGAGGATCAAACTTTCAACTATAATAATATTCTAATTTATCTCTTAAAAGATAATCAAATTTCTAATCAGTTATCTTCTTCCTCACAATATATTTTTTAAATTTTGGTATAAACTGAATTTTATATTGAACCAAACTGAATTTACCGCAACAAGTTAGCAGATTTTATTTAGCAAATCATAGTGAAATCTTGACTCAATTAACTAACCTTCATTTAACATAAAATTTGATAGTTTATTTATCAGTAAATAATAAATAAAGTATACAAATAATGATGATGTCACCAATTTTATCAAAATTTTAATGTACTAAAAACTCAATAAAAAAATCTAGACTATCTTTTCAAATCAACATTATTTTTTTCACGACTTTCGAATTTTTTTTCATTTTTTGTTTTTTTTTTTGCTTATTTTTCACATTTAAAATAAAAATTTTCCCAAAAAGAGAAATATAAATTTAACAAATGTCTAGTCGAACCTCATAAATATTTATTAATATTTTACGGGAAAAAAAGCGAATGTGTTGCATTTTAAATGATTCCATTTACAATTTTTCTATATTTTCCTAAATTTTTTTTTTAGTATAAAATTTCTATCAAGAAAAAATAGGAATTATGTAAAAGTCCTAATGTACCAAAAATGTGGGGGAGACTTTTATTATTATTGCAAAATTATTTTGCTGAAGTTGCTTAATAAAAATTGGGTATATAAAAGAATAACAGAATATCTTTAAAAAAAAAATGATTTTTGTTATTTGAAAAATTTGATCTTCATTTGTAAATTCTTTTGCCAAATGTTATCAATTTCTTTTTAATATTTCATATATAAATCAGGAATCAATTATATTTCATTATCAAAATGTTCTTTTAAGTTTCATTTCATTTCATTGATGTATAAATTGGCTAAAAGAACTTATACACATTATGTGACATATATATATGTAGAAAATGCTTTAAAAAAGATGGTCCATTCCATGTAATCAAATCTGAATCTGAATTTTAAGTTCAACAAGTTTCTTTAACCAGTTAAGCGCGTTTGCCGAATATATACGTCATGCATCAGAAGTGCTTTTATGGTGCGTTTAACCACAAACTAATAAACTGTATACAGACGATTATATTAGAATACCATTTTTGTCTACAATTTTCTGGCTCCACAAAGAGAGAAAATTATATATTCTGGAAAAATGTAGAATGAAAAGTAGAGAAATTCGTCGATCTCTTTACTTTTTGTTCTACATTTTCTACATTTTTCCAGAATATATCATTTTCTCTCTTTGTGGAGCCAGAAAATTGTAGACAAAAATGGTATTCTAATATAATCGTCTGTATACAGTTTATTAGTTTGTGGTTTAACGTATATATACGGAAGGTGAAAAGAAAATTACCATTTCCTATGAGAATTCAAAATATTAGTAAAAACTTAAATCAATATCATGTAATAGTAGTGTATTTTACATTTATATCCAGATTGGATTGTGGAGGATCTTATAAATTGAGTCCCGCAGTGCATGTTAACGAAAGTAACAATTCATTTTTCAATGTAAATTTGCAATCACATCAATCTCAAGTGGAATGTAAGGTGTAAATTTTCTAAAGATGCGATATTCTGCCAATATCGCAAAATTGTAGACATTTTATCAGTGCGATCATAAATTGATACAATATAGGGTAAATTTTTAGTTTACCACACCAAGAATTAATTTTAGCCGTAGTTAAAAAGGCTTAATTTTACACATAAAAACAAATTAACTTATCAGCAAATTCAGACATTTTAATGATTGTGTATATCCACTCAGCAATGTTAGCAACTCAGAGATGATGACTTCATTCTATTCTCATGGGAATATCGGCCTATTATCAATCTACCTGTATTCCTAATCTGTTGGTTTATTTACCCTGCTTTTGACGTACATATATATACGTCATCGACAATTTTAATTACCCAGAAGTACACTTTTCAAAATAAATTACTCGCTTAACTGGTTAAACATTTTTGCTCTAGCCTTTTTTTAACTGGCAGAAAAATGTCGAAAGAAAATGTTGAAGCTCAAAAGTTCATTTAAACCAACCAATTTTTAACATAAATTCCAATATGGGTTACATATTTTAATTATAGGAAATAGGATACTATTACATTTGAATAGTACATTTTTAAATAAAATTCTAAATTGTAGAATTTAATTCAAAAGAGTTATAGCAAACGGTAAAATTCCTGCAGGACTTTTAATTATATTTTACTAAAATAAAATAATATTAACAATTTTTGAAAACATTAAAACCATAAAAAAAATCACATTCAAAGGATAATTCAACATCATCTTCTTGATGATAACAAATTTTTATGTAATTTTTCTATAATTTTTTTTTTCCGCAGGAAATAATAATTGAATGTTAGAAAAAAAGGATTGAAAGAAATTTCTGTTTTGTAGACAATAACACGGAAAATATATTTTCCTGATTTCCAACGACGAATAAAAAGTTTTTGTTTTCAGGACATGGAGAAATATTTAAAAAATTGATGGTATTTTGTAAATGAAAGAATACAATATTGGTTAAATAATAAAAAGAAATAATATTTTGATTGGTTGAATTAAGACGAACAAAATACACTGAGTAGTCGACCCCATGTTATAAAAATGAACATCATTTTTTACCCTTGCAGGTGTATTAATACCAGTCAGAAAGTCTGGGTAAAAAAAGCCGACATTAAAATATGATTTGTAATTAAAGTAAATTATGTTTAGGTAGGATATTCTACTATACGGATTATTAGATAAGTCACTGTATCCTTCGAGAATGTTGAAGCAGCATAACCGTAGATATAACGTATAGCTATGAATTGACGAACTGCACTCTTGACAAGTTATCTTACAGATCTTTCTAGGACATAAAAACGACTAATTAAAGGCATTTTATCGACTACTCCCCCATCATTGAATGGCGCAGTTAATTTGAAGAAGTTACTTCAGTAAAAAGACAGAAATAATTAACAAAATTATAAAATATAAAAAAATTACTAATTTCTATCTTCAATATTTATTTTTAAGTTGATTTTATTCAGAAAAAAAAAATACAATAATGTACAAAATGTAAATTAATATTAGTACTTAAAAATATTATGTTAAATCAATTTTATCATTTCAATATTTTTATGTAATTCTGTTTCAAAACGATTAAAATTCTTATCATTAATTATAAAATTATATAAAATTTTATGAATATTCTTTAAATTTCCATTAATTAATTCTTTTTTAATTGGTTCAATTAAAATTGTCGAATCAATTTTAACATTTTTAATATTCTTTTTTCGGCCAAAAATTTTAATATTTTTTTCAAATTTTTCAATAATTTCCATAGTTTTAATCAAAGAATTAGTATAACTTGAATTATTATTATTATAACCATTAAATTTCTCTTTGATACCAGTAAATTTTCGTATTAAGTAATTTGTCAAAGCCAAAGTATTTGTAAAATTAAATGCACTTAAATCAAGTGCATTCTTTGTAGTTTCATTATTATTAAAATTAAATGATTCTTGTGATATATTTAAATATTGATTTATATTTTCATTATTCGTAATAATGTCATTTGAATTATTAATTTGATGATCAAGAACAGGATAAACAGATGATATTGAAGAAGTTATATTATAATAATCATAATTAATCATGTCATCATTTATATTACGTTTTTGTATTCTTCTATGATTATAACCATTATAAATTTTGTTATTAATATAATTATCTAAAGTGTAATATTTTTCTATATCATTATTATATATTGATGAATCTCTTTTTAAAAATTGTCCAGTACCAGATAATTCCAAATCAATATAAGTTGAATATTTTTCCAGAACATTAAAACCAATTCCATTTATATCAGAGAGTTGTATTTTCCACATTGTATATGGACTTAATATAAAATCAGATTGTTTTATTTTTTTATAAACTTTATTTGTAAATGATGGTTCACCATCTGTATGTTTTTCAAAACTATATTCAATTGTTTGACTATCACTACCAATTGTATAAACTTTATTACCACATTTATATTCTGAATTACCCAAATGTGTTAAACTAATTGTATAATTTAATAGATCTCTTTGTAATTCCTGATTTAATTTTTGATCTTTAATCGAAAATATTAAATCAATTTTTTGAAATTTAACAGCATTTATAGTTTTAGTTGTTGCATCAGCTTTAAGTAAAATTTCTTTACCAGCTAATAATTTAACAATGTTTTTAATAATATTTTCATTTTTCCATATATAAAATGGACCATAAATTCTTGATTTATAAAAATGACCACTAGTTATATATTTATCATATTTCTTATCAATGGTTACATCTGATTCAGTTAATTTATTTTTTAGATTTTCAATTTTATTGGACGCCATTGATACTAAATTTGATAAATCATTATTATGAATTTGTAGGTTTTCTGGTAGATTAAATTCATCAAAATATAATCCAGCAAATGGAAATATAAATTGTTTTAAATTAATTACGACACGTTCATATTGATCAAGTATTATATTTGATTTAATTTGCATTTCTAAATTATTTATTGCTAAATTAAGTTTTTGATCACCAATAACAATATTTGTTGATCCAATTGAATTTATATTATATATATAATCAGCGAAAGTTTTTTGCTCTGAATATTCTTGGATACGTTGATAAACTTGCATCATAACATTCATTGCTTGATCTAATTTTTCAATACAATGAACAATTTCATCTTGTGCACCAAATCCATTTGTAAATTTACGCATTGATTGTTTAATATCAGAAATTTGGCTATGTATTTGCCATTTTGAAACATCCAAAGCTATAATTGATTTATCTTTTGATCCTTCTGCAATATTATTAACATATACTTCCATATCTTTAACCATTGGTTTCATACAATTGTGTATTTGTTCTTCATAAATTTTAAATTGTTCAATTGCTTGGTCATTTTGGCGAATTGCTTCATCAATTTCACTTACTTTTTCTTTATCATCCTTATATTTATCATAAATTTCGCTACCAAGTTCTGCCAATTGTACTACCTTACCAATATGTTTAAATGTTGATGTTATAGCAATTCCAGTTTGAGTTCTGCTAAATTTATTGACTTTATCATTAATTTTTGCCTGAATTCTGTTGAATTTGATTGACAATGATGCATTTCTACTGTTAATGTCAGCCAATACTTCATTAAATTCATGTTTATGTTCTGGATGGTCATTCTTAGCACCTTCCAATAAATTTTTTTGTTGTTCTAAAAGTTTTTTCTTTTTCTCATCGTTAATTTTTAAATAATTTTTTCCAGCATCTATTATATTTTCAATACCTTTTGGAACTTCAACAGCCGTTGTTGGACCACCACTATCACTTAATGCTAATGACGATGCAACTCCAATACCTGTAGAAATAACTGCACCAGCTATTGCACCTACAGGCCCCAAAAAACCTAAAAGCATTGCAAAACCTTGAAGAATTCCAAATGCTAATCGTAATTTTGCAAAAAGTTCCAATTCTTTCTTTTTAGCTCGCAATTCTTTACCTCGTTTTATAGCATCCTTTTTTAACTGTAAAACTTCTTCTACCAATTTATCTATATTATCATTTAATTGTTTTATAATATTATCAATTTCTTTCATAATAAAATTCATGATTAAATCACTGCCTTCATTAATTTTTTTATCAATTCCTTGTTTATATTCATTATTATATTCACGTAAAAGAATTGAATTTGAAAATTTTTGAAATTTTTCAACATTATTAAGAACTAAATTCATATATCCTTTAATATCAATAATTAAATTATTATAACTACGATTAAATCCAGAACTTTTACTTAAAACTGCTGTATATAAAAAACTCAAAGCTTTTTTCATATCAACCGGCATTATTTCCATTGTATTTGAATATTGTAATATTTTTTCTGAGAATGATTTATATAACGGTTGAAAATCTACAGTATTTCTTAATTTATAAAATTGATCTTCAAAACTACGAAATACATTAATATAATCATAAATATTTGCATTTCTTAAAATGAATTTATAAATTAAATCTTCATGTAATTGAAACATATTTTGATATTCTTTACCAAAATTCATATTTTCTCTTAGATACGCTGTAAATTCGATTGCATTTTGTTCTGGATCATCAATATGATTTAAAGTTATTATAAACATATTTTTATAATTTAATTTACCAGAATTTTTAATAGTTAAATCACCTGAAATTTTACGACCTATACCCAAAAACTTTTCCAAATGCACATCAGTAGTATTCCAACGTCCTATACTTTCCCATAATGGAGAAATAATATAAATTTGAAGATTTGAATATATATTATTTATATATATAATATAAATCGCATCAATAAACAATTTATTCAATGCATAAATTTTTATAATTTTAAGTTTATCAGGACAATTATTTCCATCTTTTATTTCTCTTACATTTACATAAATTCCACTAAGTGTTAATTGATTACGTTCATTACATTTAAACATTGTTTTACTTTCAAGACTATACGAAAGTATTTCATAAAATAATTTCAATTTATATTCATCAATTTGTAAATCAATAATTTTATTATAATATGGAATTGAATTACCACTTCTTGATTTAATTAAATAAATTGTATTTAAAAAATTTTCAAATATATTTAAATAAATTATTTTATTTTGTTTAATTTCTTGATTAATTTTTAATTTTAATCTTTTAATATCATATTGTTCTCTAATTTTTTGAACTTCATATTCTGATAATTTTAATTTAAAATCTATTAAAAAATTATACCAATTTTTAGTATCATCTAATTTTTTAATCATATTTTCAATTGATACCATCCATTCATTAATTTTAATATTCAATAAATCGGGACATGTTATTTCCAATATATTTATATAATTTACCAATTTTACAATATTATTATAATCATATTGTGATAATTTCATATTATAATCAATAATAAAATTTTGAAAATTTTTTATTATATCATTTGGTTTTTTTATTTGATTCCAAGCAATTTTCATTGAATTATAACTTGATTCAAAATAATCTCTAGCTAATTGTAAATCATTGAAATTGATTTCCTTAGATAAATAATATTCTAATATATCTTGTGACAATTGATTTATATTTTCAATAGCATTTTCATTAATATTTTTCATCATATTATAAATAGCATTTTTTGTTTCAACAGATAGTGTATAAGAAAAATCAAATTTACTTATTCCATTATAGTATCTATTTAGTTCTTCAAATTCAATATTATTATTTATTATATTTAATAATTTTTGTTTAACTTGTTGCATTCCAGCATCATCACTTATAAGTCCAGATTTTTCAGGTAAACGAAATAAACCAATTTTAGTATAATATTCACCATTTTTACGAATTAAAATATTAATAAATTTAATAGCATTTTGATAAAATTTATTATTATCGTCAGTTTTTTCATCTAATTTTTTAATTAAATCATTTTTTGTTTGTTCCAAATAATTGACAATATTTTCTATTATTTTTATATCAGAAACTAATTCAATTTTATTACCCTTCATAATATAATTATTTTCTACTTTTGTTGCTATCATAATTATACAATTAGAAAATTTATCAATATTTTTAATTAAACTTGTTGCATGTTTAACTAATTTCATAAAATTAACTTTATCACCGCCAATTTTCAAAGATTGATGATTAACAATAAATATTAATTTTAATTTTTCAATATTTTCAATTTCTTTTTTCATAAAATATGTACCACCAATTTCAAATAAATCATTACGAATATCACTAAAACCAGGACAATTATAATATGCTGTATTTGTATTTTTATCAATTAAAAATTGTGGTACAATTGATTCTAATATTGATGTGGTATTATTAATAAATTGATCTTCAATAATATATTCACCAGTATCAATACCAATTTCTTTTGATATTAAATTTTTATTATTACCAGCAATAAATTGATGAAATATTCCTTTACCATCACCATAATTACCTAATATCAAAATTGTATTTGTGGTATTTGGTACTATAATATTGTTGTTCTTCTCTTGTATGAGATTTACAAGGAAATCCATAATAATTTTCTATTTATAATTTTTTCTGATATTTATTACTAATTCACAAAAATATAAAAGAAAAAGTTTAATAAAATTTAATTTTTACTTTTAAACAACGTTCTATTTCAACTAATTATTTTATACTAAACTTTAATTTTATAATATTCACAATTATATTAATATAAGATTATATTTATATTATTGAACTGTAGGTCTAAATTATGTTATTATCAGATATTTTACATTAATTAATAAAATCATTTGGAATTTCCGTGTAAAATTTTCAATATATGTATATATATACATTTTAACCTGATCACTGGGAAAAACATTCAAGTATTTTCATAACAAACTGATAAAATAAATAAATGTACGCGTTAAAGATTAATTTAAGTTTTTTTTTGTTGTAGCATCATTAGAATTACAATTGCACAAAAATTATAGAATGAAAATAATTTAGCTATATATGGAATAGAAAATTTTCTCATAAAAATAATAAACTTTATATGTGAATGATGACCTTAAGTGGACAGGGTCTATCTTGTCTTCTAAAACAATAATACTTATTTATACTTCGTTTCGTAAATAAACTTAAAAAAATTCTAGTTCTTTTGATCCCTGCCATTAATTGGAATTAACTTAGAATTGTCATACAACTTATCAGTTATTAATTAATATATTATTTTTACTATTTTTACTTAATACGATCTGAAATTACGATTAAAGCTAAGTATGCTGTTAGTACGTACCTCAGGCTGGTAAAAATGATAGTAAAATTTCGGGCAAAATTTTATTTAATATAATAGCTGATTGGGAACTAGATGGCGGTGGGAATTTGAATGTGTTTACCAAATATCAGCCAAATCCGTCCAGAGGTACCAGAGAAAATCCCAGAAGAAAATTGAATTATCGAACGAACTGCTTTCTTAGAACTAAGTTAAAACTGAATGATCGAAAACGCCCGGTAATTCTGTTTACATAACCGAGTAAAAAAATGTTTACCCACTTTTTTATACCCTAACGCTAGCCTATTAAAATTTGCAGTAAAATTTGACAAAGCCATCTGTTTGTCAAATAAAGAACAACTAAATTCTCAATTTTTTTTTTGAAGTGCGTACTAAGAGCATACTACAAAAAAAAAAATGTAAGCAAATAATTGAAAAAATTGTGATCACTATATAAAATACTCTCAATGTTAATTTGAATAATACTCTTGAATTGTTGGCAGAAGGATATAACAATATTGTATTGGATCATCATAAAAAAGATTGGTATCATGTTGGGAAACATTGGTTTAGGTAAAAGTACCCTAACACAACTAATTTCTATAGTGATAATGACAATCTAATATCGATATAAGTTTGAACTGAGACTGGTGAATTTTTAATTGAAGATTTAAATGATAAGAAATTAGCAAGAATTCAACGATTTTTATCAAAAACAACACATATCCTAAATTGGTAGTCGATGGAGAAGTATGATATGGCATATTATGATTGCCCTATGGTTTCAGTGATACCTGTGTCATGTACCGTTTGATATTGCCGCGGTACTTTATTCAATACTAAGTAGAAAAATTGTTGTAAAATGTATTTCTTTAGTAATAAATATCACATTAAATGTAAAGTTTCACTTTATTTTAGTGATTATAAAATAAAACTTTATTATAATAGTTTTGATAAATATTATAATTTTTAAGGATCGTTGAATCTAATATGTACTTATGTATAATTCGCTATAGTTTGATCAAAGCCGTATATAATAATATCGTCGGGTGCATGCCAAAACCGCGAATGTGCGTTTTTTATGAAATTGGGTTTTTAATGCCAGAAATTGTAAAATTTCAAAATCTACAATATGCAAAAACCACTTTTGTGCTATTCGTAGCAGTTTTTTTAATATTAAAAAATTTCTATATCGATTATATAAGAATTTCACAAATCGGCAAAAATTGAAACGCAATTTTCTCGAAACCGTAATATTGCACATTCACGGTTTTGGCATGGACCCGACGATATTATTATATACGGATTTGGTTTAATATTAAGAAATTCAAATATTAACTATATCCACTATAGTTTTATCAATTATAAATTTATGTTTTGGAATATTACTTTTTAATTAAAAACTTAATTGAAAATGTAACAACTGACTTCAATTTTTATAATTATTTACATTTCATTGCATATAATAATAATGTACATACATATATGTAGCAATTGTCTGGTTTCACTATATTAACTCGGTTTCTATTAGTTTATATAAAAACTAAAAGCAATTTCAACCATATGGTAAAAAAAAAATCAACTTTACTATAATATTACCATATATTTAAAGAGATGTTATTTTTCACCTGATTAAATTAACTCTTTCGTTATTTCTTTTTTTTTTTTTTTTCTCCCAAAATTGTTCGACTTTTTATTCAATTTGTGGTCTTAACATAATATTTAATTATTCCTTTTTTTCCATATAATAAAATTTAATTAAAATAAACAAAATTATAATTTTTGCATACATAATTTGCAATTATCCTTTTCAAAAAACAAAAAAAAACCAAGTAAGAACGAAATTAATGAAAACTCAGCTCAGAATATTATATAAAAAAAAAGAAAAGCAAAAATTATATTCCATAAGCTTTAAAATTTAATTCTTTATTATTAGTAAAATCAGCATTTTCCTTTTACGTAGATAAACCAAAAGCTTTTTCAGTTTAATTTATAGCTGAAAGCAATATTATATTCGTATTATGTTGTGTACAGGAAAAAAAAATCTTTTCATATTATGTAAATTTGAATGTATCCTTTTTAAACAACTCGACAGCGGAAAAAAAATTATGTATGAAAATTGAAATATCAAAATGAATAATTATGTATAAATTTTTACAAATTAAAAATAGCATTTTTTTTATATATATAAAGTGAAGCACTTATCATATACCCCCACATAATTATTTACTAATAATTTGATTAAAGAATTTCAAGTAAATCATTCGCCTTTTTAAAAATATTCTTAATTGTTAAATTGGTTTTTACCAAACTAATTAAATAAATTAGGTAAGCTAAAAATCAAATTATTTTATCTATTGAAATTAATAAGGATAAATTTTTAGGAGAATTTAGTTAAATTTATTACTAAAAATCAATTTTAAGAGTTTTTTTTTTTAATTATGTCAATCACTGACATGATTATATTCGAAGAGCCTTGAGAACAATGAGATTTAAATTCGTCTGGAATTCAAAAATATAAACTTCAATTGCAATTTTGTGATATATGGAATTGAAGAATTTCGTCAAATGACTTGTCCATGAGAATATTATTGGATTAGCGAGTTATTCGGTATGATTCATCTCAATCTTGATGCAATTTAGTAAATCATTCATTCCTATAAAATGATTCATTCCGCGATTTAGTCGATGGTTCAGTTGTATTTGAAGCAAAATTAATTTAATTATTATGTATTTCAGAATATTAAATTTTTTAAAGAATAAGTAATTAAAACTAATAGTTAAATAATTAATAATTATAACTAATGTCAAAGAATCAATAAAATATTATTTGTTATGTTGGCAGAATATTTCACTTTAAGATTTGCCTAAAATGGGAAACAAGATTAATTATACCAAAAAATTATTGCTATAGAAGTTAGAGTTATATGGTGCAATGTGTCTGACGTATACTTACTTCCTTTTTCGAAACAACAACACTATATACTTACTTCCTTTTTCGAAACAACAACACAGTGACCCAAAGTCGAGGAAATTTCGAAGAAGAAAATTACATCAAGGAATCAACATTTCGTCATAATCTATCAAAAATATTATAATTATTGTCACAAAAAATTTACAATTTTATCGAATTGTCATAGTATTTTGTAAATTTTAATTAAACAAACTCCACAATTTCCACATAATTTATTATAATATTTAATGACTTTAATAATGAAATAAATTTGTTTAGCCAATTTATATTTAATTATTAATTACTGATTAAAAATTTATATTGGTTACTGGTGATTATTAATTAAATTATTTATAAAATTTTGGTAAAAAAAAAAAAAAAAATGATATAATATATAAATATTTAATTTCTGTTTATATATTAAATTTATATTTACTGGAAATTACTGAAAACTATATAATTAATTAGTATAAATTTTATTAGACATACTCATTATATATGAAAAATAATTTAAATTACTAATTAATAAATATATGCTGATATGGTCAATAAAATTATAAATTTATAATTAAATTAAACAATTTAAATTTAATAAATAATTTATAATATGTTTTTTTTTTTTTTTAAATTCAATTTAAATTAAATTTAAATTTCTTTATTCAATTTGAAATTTATATTGTTTATTAAAAACGAAAATATTATTTATTATATTTTAATCAAAATATTTTTCTTCCAAAATGAGAAATTAGTAGGTATAATATAACTAATTTTCTTGCATCAGTTAAAATATTTTATAATTTATAAACTATATCGTCGTGTGAGAAGCGAATTGTCGTAAGCGTTAGATACGTCAATTTGAGAGTATTGATACAGGAAGATAGAAAATTTAAGTATCTATCGCCTTGTGTTCAGACGGATTCGATCCGAGAATATCCTGGCTACTATTTAATTGAAATTCTAAATTTTTGTAAGTTGTATTTACTTAAACTAATTATTTGCGAAATGTTGTATACATTTTATACGGTATTTTGGTGGTGTAGCGTAGTTCATCATATAAATTGCAAAATGTTGTATATATACTTTAAGAACAAATTTTCTACTATAAAATTCCAATTATGTTATATTCAAATTGTTGTATCTTTGTCATACGACAATAATATAAAAATAAATTACAATACAAATAAGTTGTTCTAATTATTGTATGTTAACTATACTACATTTTGTGGTTTATAATTCTGAAACAAATAGTGATAATTCATATGATTTAAATTGTGGTAAGTTGCATTTACAACATTCTGAGATTTTTCAATAGATCTAAATAAAAAGTTAAATTATCGTAAAGTTTGTGGTGCATCACTAAATTAAACTATAACAATCCTCTAATTCTATTACTGTTTTACATAGCTAAAGAACCCATCTTTGTAATAGAGTGTTAATTTATTGGAGTCATAATATTATTTATTGAGATAAATGCATTTAAAGGCCTCAGAAAAAAATTCAAAAACTTGATATTCATTTATCTCGGAACTTCATTTTTGCAGTTACGACAATTCGCTTCTCACTCGACGATATATTTTTAATTAGAATATTGTAATATCTGGCCCAAGCTATGTAATATCTTACGCTAACTACTCCCCTTGGATACCTATATGAGGGTATCCCCGATTGGTCGTAGGACTATTATATAAATAAATCCAATCCAATAACCTTAGCTAAAGAGCCTGAGTTAAACTAAAATTAGCTAAAGAGCCTAGTTCAGTTGGATTGGAAGTATATTATTTTATTCTAATGGTAGCGAGTAGCCGAGTTAAAATAAAACAATTTGTTTGACTTTCAAGTTAAAAGTGAATCTTTATTTTATTCATATTCTCTTTTATACCCTAAATCTATTCGTTACATACTTATTATTTATTAGTTACTTATTTCTAATTATTGGTAATATTTGCTAACGCCAGCAATCCTTAAATTTCTTTATAATTATTCTTAGTTTCAATAATTATTTAAAGTATTGCACATATAAATATATATATATACATATATATATTTACATGATTACTAATAATGTTCTCTGTATGCATATATATAAATGCATTAGAATACATGTGTTATTAACATATATACCACACAGAACATAAACATATTTGGTGATATTTTGTAAACAAACAAAGTGAAAGTCGATGCCCGTTTGACCTATACTTTTGTTTACATTAAAACATAAACATATGACGAATATTTTCGTATATGTTTAGTGGCATATATCACACCACCCCTCCTGGCGGAAAAGGAGGAATCTTATCCTTAAATAAATTCCTTCTTTCTAGCGTTAACAGATATTTTCCAAAATATTTTAAATTAATATTTTTTTTTTTTCAATTACATTCTTGTTTTAACTTTCTTTATAAAACTTATATTCTTATTTACTTATTTATTTCTAGAAATTTATTTTTTTTTTTTTTTCTTAGATTTAACATTTCTATTTCTATTTATTATTAATATTCTTCTTTTATTTATTTTACTTTAATAACATCTCATTTCTACTTAAATTGTTTTTTTTTTTTTTTTTTTTTTTTTTTTTTTTTTTTTTTTTTTTTTTTTAATCGTTAATTTATTTATTTTTCATCATTAATTTATAAAAAAAAAACCGGTATAAACCAACCTCTCCTAAATTAAATTACTTTCTTTAAAATAATTCGTTGCTCAATCTTGTATTATGTTGACTGAATATAATTTTAAAAATTTTCAGCATTCAATCCATAATGCCTTCGAATGTTTGATAATTTTTCAAACTAACTACTAATGTTTCATAATTATGATTAATAATCTAATTTCTATGCCTATATCTATACTCTAAATCTTATACATATATATACTCTTATATATACTCTATTTACTTACTATCTATGGGTTTCCAGGCGTCCCCTTCCCCCTAAATTGTAAAAGAAATTTTTTTTTTTTTTTTTTTTAAACCTAACTCTCAGTTATTATCATTAGATATGTGTAATATGGTTTTAACCTATTCTTATGTACTACTACTTTCTTTCTATCTGTCTTTATCTCGCAGTTTACACCTTTATTTCCTACTACTTCATATGGACCAATATATATTGGATCCAACTTCTTCCTATTTTCGTTTCTTAATAACACTAGACTCCCTGCTTCGTATATACTATCTTTTACTCTATAATCTTTATCAAATCTATTTTTTCTTTCTAATTTCTTTTTACCTAGTACTTCTCTCGCGTCTCTATGAGCTATTTGCAATTTGTTTTTTAAATCGATATTGTAGTCTTCGTAATTGTAAAGTGGTTCTACTTTATTCGTAAGATTTGATGGTAGTTTGCATTGCTTTCCGTATACTAATTCGTATGGTGTATAGTTTGTTTCAGAGTGTACTGCTGTGTTATAGCAAAATGTATAATATGGCAACCATTTATGCCAGTCTGAATGATTTTCAGTAACATATGTTCTTAAATACGCTCCTAACACCTTATGCGAATTTTCCAATGCTCCTATGCTTTCATGATGATATGCAGTAGAAAATATTTGGTCTATTTTCAGCATCTTACACATTTCTTTAAATACTTGACTCATAAATTCTGTTCCTTGATCCGAAGCTATCTTCTTTGGTACTCCATATTTTAAAATGAAATTTTCTACCAATCCTTCAGCTACGGAATTTGCTTCTTTGTTCTTCAATGGAACATTTTCTATAAACTTAGTCAATTCGTCTTGTATGGTAAGTATATATTTATACCCTTCTTCTGTGTCATCTAAAGGTCCTACGAGGTCTACAAATATTTTCTCAAAGCTTGTCTCGCTGGTTGATGTTATGACCATTGGTTGTTTTTTCACGTTTATGTGTTTGTTTCGTTGACATGTTTCACAATGCTTAACAAAAGTTGCTATATCCTCTTGCATTCCCGTCCAAAAGTATTTGCATTTAATATTTTTAATCATACGATTAATACCTGCATGTCCACTTGTTGGTAATATATGATAATCGTTTAATAGTAGTTTCTTCATACCTGGGTCAGTTATCCTTATCAAATCCTTCATAATGTGCACTTTAATATTCATATTTTTAAAAATTTCGTTCAATTTCTTTTTCATATTATTTAAATTGTTTTGTCGACGGCCGTCATTCAATTTTAATAATTCAGTTTTCGAGATATATAAATCTCCTATTTTTAATGGACCAATGATTTTCTGCACATCTTTCCACAGCAATCTGCCGAATGTTGTGTTTTGATTTTCTGTGCTATCTTTTGGTTTAACCATTAATAAACAATTCTTCTTCGGTATGTATGCTAATATTTTATTTGGACCCAAAATTATTTCTTGTTGATTTTTTAATTTTTCTATCTCCTCTTCGAAACTATCTACTATTTTTAATTCGACTAATTTCAAACCTGTTAATGGTGGTTGTAATAATTCATCTATAATTTGCTCATCCGTTTTTTCATTGTCTTCAGCCTCTTTGGTTTTTGATCTGGTCATTATTAGAATTTTTAAATCCTCAGATGATATTTGTATTCTACTTAAAGCATCTGCGGTACAATTCTCTTTACCCGGTGAATATTCTACATAGAAATTATATTCTTCTAACAAAAGTCTAAATTTTGTTAATCTCGATGATGGTTCTTTGAGTGAAAACAAATAAACTAACGGTCTATGATCTGTCAAAATTTTGAACCGTCTTCCAAATAAATATGGTCTATAGTGTTTAATAGCCCATACTATAGCTAGCAGTTCTTTTTCTATAGTGCTATAATTTTTCTCAGCACTATTTAATGTCTTACTTGCATATGCTATAGGTCTATCATCATTATTTGAAAGTACTGCTCCTAGAGCAAAACCTGAAGCGTCTGTTCTCAATATAAATTCGCCTTCAAAATTTGGGAATTGTAAAATTTTTGGACTTATCAAAAATTCCTTGATTGCTTCGAAAGCTTCGACACAATCTTTTGTAAAGTTAAATTTAACGTCTTTTTTCAGTAGTTTATTTAGTGGAATTGTTATTGATGCAAAATTTGGTATAAATTTTCTGTAATAGTTTGCAAATGCAACGAATCTCCGTACTTCGTCTGCATTTTCTGGTTGTGGAAATTTTCTAATCGCGTCAGATTTTGATGGATCTGGCCAAATGCCTTTCTCCGAAATTATATGGCCTAAATATAAAACCTCCTTCCTTAGAAAACTACATTTTCCAGGATGAATTTTCAAATTTACGTCTCTGAGCCTTTGAAAAACTTCGATAAGATTTCTGTTATGGGATTCTAAACTATTCCCGAAAATTATCAAATCATCCAAATATACAAAACATCTAGAATATGTTAACCCTGACATTGCTATCGACATCATTCTTGAAAACGCACTGGGTGAAATTTTCAAACCCATTGGTAATCGTGTCAATTGGTAATGTCCATTTTCAGTGGAAAACGCAGTACATGGTCTACTTTCTTTATCTAACTCCATTTGATAATAACCCTGACTAAGATCTATGCATGAAAAGTATTTCGCGCCTCCTACCATATCATATATATCGGTAATATTTGGTAGTGGAAATTTATCATCCTCAATAACGTCATTAACTTTTCTATAATCGATTACCATCCTAAATTTTTGTAATCCCGTTATTGGATCCTTTTTCTTTGGTACTATCAATACTGGTGAATTCCATGCTGATTTTGATGGTTCTGCTATCTTATTTTCCACCATTTTCCGTATTTCTTCCTGAATATCCTTTTTCTGAGAGTGTGGTACTCTGTATGGTTTTGTATATTTAGGTGTTGTTCCTTCTTTTAATTGAATTTTAATTAAATTTTGATAAACAAATTGTTTGACTTTCAAGTTAAAAGTGAATCTTTATTTTATTCATATTCTCTTTTATACCCTAAATCTATTCGTTACATACTTATTATTTATTAGTTACTTATTTCTAATTATTGGTAATATTTGCTAACGCCAGCAATCCTTAAATTTCTTTATAATTATTCTTAGTTTCAATAATTATTTAAAGTATTGCACATATAAATATATATATATACATATATATATTTACATGATTACTAATAATGTTCTCTGTATGCATATATATAAATGCATTAGAATACATGTGTTATTAACATATATACCACACAGAACATAAACATATTTGGTGATATTTTGTAAACAAACAAAGTGAAAGTCGATGCCCGTTTGACCTATACTTTTGTTTACATTAAAACATAAACATATGACGAATATTTTCGTATATGTTTAGTGGCATATATCACAATATGGTAGAACCAACAATTTCAACATGTCATTTTGGATATTATCAAAATTTAAATAATTATAATATCTTATATTATATAAATTAGATTAAAAACAATTTCACATTCAATTTTCATTCCACTAAACTAAACTAAAAATGTTAAGATTATTTATATATACAAAATAATATTATCTAAAATCTAATTCATCAGGATATCAAATCTATATTATAGACTTATAAATAAAGCTAGTGGAAAATTATCACTACAACTAAAACTAATAACATAAATAAACTTAAATCCAATTTGTTATAAAGGATTATTTAAGTATAATAAAAAGCTGTTTGTTAATGTATTCGCTAATTACATTTTAGATGGCTAAAATGGGATCAACAAAAAATAATTAAAATATATTCCCAAAATATACAAAAAAAAAAAGAAAAAAAAAATGTCTAGTAAAATGTTTTACTATAAAATTTATTGACACTTTAAAATTCTAGGAAATTAAAATATCTAAAAATTGGATAGGATAAAGTTAATATTATTAATTTCCATATTAATTATGTGATTTTGGAGAATTATTGTAAGAAAATTAATAAAATGTCATCCTAAAGGTTGTAATATTCTGTGAATGTTTCATAATATGTTTAATGAATTAAATTGTTGGTTGTAAATTTGTCAAATTTTTAAATAGTAGCCCAACAAAATCAACAATCATATCAGGAATATTTAGATTTATCACAAAGACAACGTGATACAAGGACAATACTTCCTTAAAGAGTTCAGTCCACATAACTTCAAAATTACAAGTGATTCTCCACTATTCGTTTTGATAGTATGGACATTTAACGTATAACCACAAACTAATAAACTGTATACAGACGATTATATTAGAATACTATTTTTGTCTATAATTTTCTGCAATTTCTGGCTCCATAAAGAGAAAAAATAAGATAATTCTGGAAAATTTAGAATAAAAAGTAGAGAAATTCGTTTTTCTCTTTACTTTTTACTCTACATTTTCTACATTTATCCAGAATATATCACGTTTTCCTTTTTGTGGAGCCAGAAAATTCTAGACAAAAATGGTATTCTAAATATAATCGTCTGTGTATACAGTTTATTAGTTTGTGGTTTAACTAAAAAGTGAAGATATGATAATTATTATGATTTCCAAAACAAAACATTATTCAGAAATGTTAAATTCCATCACATTTTATTAAACGCTCAATCTGGCGGTGACTTTAAAAAAAGTTTCAACATAAGAAATTCAATGAAAACATGCACAATGTTAGCGCTACATTTAATTTCGAGCAATGTTGAAAATTTAACGCCCAACAATTTGTATATATCAGTATAGGCAAAAAAATTTCGAAATAAAATGTCATATTGAATTAATTAAAATTAAAAATTGACCGAAAAAAATTACAACTACTATAACCGCCAGGCGTTAAAGCCATCACTCTGCTCCAGTCATAATTTAAATATTTTAGCATATCAGTGATCAACCCAAAACTGTTAGTAATTTACGAGTGATGATATATCCATTCAAATATACAATTATAAGTAATATCTATCTTTGGTGATGAAAATTTGTAAATAAGACTGTAACTCCTTTTTGGAGTTACGAAATACCAAATAGTCCTTGACTAGAAATTTCAAATTTCCAAAATGGAAATAGGTATGTATATTTCTAATTTCCTATATAGAAATATTCAAAAAAATTTAAATTTTATTATAAAGTTTCCTGTTTTTCTTATTTTGCAGTGAAATTACAACTTGTCTCTCGTTGCATTATTTCACAGTCCTTTTATAACAAAATTCTACCAACCAACATAAAAACAAAACGATTTCTAAAAGAACACAAAAAAAAAAAAAATCATGTTTAGCATAAAAGCAAAGAGTATCTTCGAAAAATGAGCCTTCTAAAAAAAACTATCGTAAAATTTAAACTTAAATTAATAATAATTCAATTTAAATATTTGTGATGACATTTTTCGAAAAAAAAAAATTAAATCT
The DNA here is from genome assembly GCA_949752835.1 of Empis stercorea. Lineage (NCBI taxonomy): Eukaryota > Metazoa > Arthropoda > Insecta > Diptera > Empididae > Empis > Empis stercorea. The sequence goes on along the minus strand of OX457085.1, from coordinate 83,182,348 downwards.
AATAGAAATTTATTGTTGGACATTTTAACAAAGTAGATATATCTTCCAAAAAGACACAATTACATAAAATACTTCAATTAATTAACCTTAGTGTCTCTTCTCTAATTTTTGTTGTTGTTGTTGTTTTACCATGTATACAAATATACCCAAAAGTTTGAACTAAGCTTTGCCCACAGAAAAAAATATATATATATGTATTATCAACATAGATAAAGTTTTATACAAAACTATAACAAAGTTCCTTTTTTTCGGTATACTATAGTTAAATGTTACTGTTCAAAATCAAATTATTTTTTCTGTTACAAAAAAAAAAATGAACCCCCAAAACAGCATAAAAAGTTTTTTCTATATACCAAAAACTTTAATACCAGGATAACCGCAAAATTAAAAATAAGGACAAGAAAAAAAAATTATTATTCTTTTTGGAAATTGTTATTTTCAGTTCCATAAAGGATAGTTAGTGTCCCCTCTTGTTAGGTACAGGATTATCTGTTCCAATTTTTAAGTAAATATAATACATACATATTATATGTAATTGCAAATTTGAACTATGTAGAAGTTGTTGTCATTAAAGTTTATAGTAGAATTAAGTCAAAATGTAAAATTTTGCTTATTAAGTAAAAGGATAACATAAATATGTAAATATTCATAAAAGGATTTTTAAATTATTGTCTGTTATAGGAAAAATTTATGTCATATAGATTTTCATATGATTTAAGTTTAATTTTATTGTCAGAGCTTAAGTTTTTAGCTAAGCTAATTGAAGATTTTTTTTATAAATACCATAATACCAATCATTTCGCAATATAAATTTTTATGTCAATGATTTAACTATTTTATTACCTAACGAACGAATTACGATTACATTTTTTAATTATTTTTTGTAAGAAGAATTATTTATTTATGCTTTAACTAGAGTTGTTAATCAGACTGTACAAATCACTGACCCCACGGACATATTGTAATATTCTTTTTCTTATTTATAGATCATTCATGATCCATGTACTATTTATGAAGGTGGACAGTTGTTAAAGTGACATGTTCCATGTTCCATGCTCCATGTTACCGAGTCGAAAACGATGCACCACAAAAGTGCATGTGTCTTCTGTTTCTACCATCTCATAATCTATTGGAGTGTGTTCTAGTGTTTCCCGACACGTTTTACCATCAAAACGTGCACAATGATCAACGATTGGCAATACCATAGTAATTATGTGTTCGGTCGTTTCCTCATGCTCGCACAATCTCGACACATGGGCCCCTGTTGGTTGAAGTGAGATCTATAAGTATCTTTTTAGGATGAATTAAATTCATATTAAATTCACTGACATGATTTGATTTATTGTATTTATTTTAAACGTCTTTAAATTAATATCTAACTAATTTTTGAAATTCAGTTCAAATTATCGATTTAACTTACTTCATTTTCGACATATAACTTTCACCAAAACTTATATACAGTACATTAAATATTTCCAATTAACCTTGATATTACAAGATTCTTGCTCTAATGCCGTGTGCCATTTAACCTAATTTCTATCATTTATATATGGATGACCCGACAAAATGATTTTATAATAATGTTATTTTTTTTTTTTTTTGTTTGTACAATATTAATGTATAAATAAAAACAAACATAAGGATATGTCTCCGTTTCCGCTTAGAAGACGATCTTGTTTGCGACAAGATGACCAATTAACATTCAAAAAATATATATTTGAAAATATTTGTGTTAAAGGACATAACCAGAGGAGAAAACAAATTATTTACCCACAAAAAAAAAAAAGGAATTTATAATGAGAAAAATAAAAGAAGAAATTAAAGCAAATTTTCCTTTTTGAAAATAATAATATAAAAAAAAAAATAAATTATCTAAAACAAAAGACAAAATAATAAAGTAAATAAAATCTTCCAGGTAAAATGAAAACAAAAAAAAAAGAACAAAAATTGCTTTAAGGACATTTATAAATATGTACATACTTATTTTATTATTATTGTCCTGTTGCTTTTAATTTTACTTTTATACTAAAGCTTTTAGAACTGTGTAACGAATCTACTATACGTTATACATTATTATTTCATTGAGACTTTTTCTCATTTAATTTGTACTTTTTGTCACAAAGGACATTATATACCCAGAGATAATAACAGAACTGAAAAAAAAAAAATTGTATCAATGTTATTTCGAAAGTATATGTATATATACGAATAACGTGTAAATTATCACCCCTAAGGTGTTGTCTAATTAATTTCTCTATGCTATGGTTATATACATAGTCGAGAAAAGAACATTATTTTTGTTTTTTAAGTAGAAAAAATGTATAACTGCTATAATTACTATATATACCATTAATAGTTTCTTAATCCTGGGCATTTTTTTTTTTGTAAGTAAACTACAACATTATTTTGTTTCCAATAATCCTCTATAGTAGCAAAAAAAAAAAATTTCTTAAAGATTTATTGTGAAATTATTGTAGAAAATTGATGGGAAATTTTATGATTGTTTATGGGAAAATTTAAATTAAATTTTTATGAATGGAATTATGAATGGAATTTAAACTCTGTTCATTTTAGATAAAATTACTTTTATTGACAAAATTACAAGGTTTCCATTAATTCTTTAAATATAATAGTTTCAAATTTTTTTTTACACAAACAGCAGACGAACAGACAATAAAATTATTAAATTAAAATTATTTATTAATAATTATTAAGTTATTTAAAAAAAAATTCTTGTAAAAAATTTATTTGAGGTTTTGTCATTTGAAATTATAATTATTGAGAAGATAATTAAATCATTTAAAGTATAATTGAAAGGTGAAAATTTTTATACAAAATTATGAATGTTTTTAATAGAAATTTTTTTAAAGGATAAATGAATAATGAGAACATTAAAAATTTTAATGATGTGTGATTAAACAAGAAATTCAGCTAAAAATTAAATGTTAATTGTTCTCAAACGATCTGAATAAAGGATAATATGAAAAATTTATGTGATAGTTTGTCAGAATATTTGGGAAAGTCTTGTCATATAGAGTTTGTAATATTATATGCCACTGGAAAATGTCAAATATAGAATATCAAAATTTCACATCACAAATGTCAATGGCTTGAATATAATCTCTTTGAATGATACGTTGATTCTTAAGTTATCTTGCCCGCTGGTGAAAATTGACATGGAGCGAAGTACATCAAACAAATTTTCGAAATATTTTTTTTTTTTACAATATAAATAAATGATTAACTTATACTTTCATCGAATTGTATCTCTTACTTTCCTTCTTAATTGAGTGTCAATCGGAAATTAATAATTAAATTGTTATTATAATTTTTATTAAATTTTTTGAGAGTTTGATAAATAATTATAAAATAAATAATTTAAACAATTTAAACAATTTAAATTTAACATAAAGAATGAATAATTATATCAAATTGTTAATAATTTGGAACAGAGCAGAGACGTTACAAATTAACAAACCACTTATACTAAGCTAACTAATTATATACAAATACCCATAATTAATTCTCTTTATTACAAAATTTATAATATTTTAAATCAATTAAATCTAATTATCGTAATTTAAAAAATAATCTTCTTAATTTTGATTTTATCAATAAATTAAAAATTATCTTAGAATTTTTTTTTAAATGTTCTAATTAAATTTAAATTAATATTATATACAGATTATAATATACTTAATATCAAAATCCGTTTAGAAAATTAAAAAAAAAAAAAATATAAAAATTTAAAAAATTTTCTATTATGTCCTAAAAATAGCAGCGTTTAATAATCTTTTGGTACGCCGGACATTAAAAATCTTATAACAGTCAACAAACAAAATGCCTTAATATCAACAAAGTCATGACATAATTAAAATTTAATATACACACCCCTAATTATGTTACACAATATTATAATTTTTGCTTTATCATCCGGTATATAGTTGAAGGTTTAAAATAGCACATTTGACCTAAGTGTTGGCAGCCATAATGACATGTGTAAACGTCATATCGATACTGGTCCCCATTTGGAAGGAGTGACAAACAGACATGGAGACGGACAGAAGATAGACACACAGTCCAACCAGGCAGACACAGTACCAGGACACATATATTTACAATTCAATTATTTTTAGGGCTTTTTTTTAAAAAAAAATCCCTTATGTTAACGCTTTTCTGTCCGTCCGTCTGTCTTTACGATGTAAACAATAAAAACCAAATATTTCACATAGTTACTGTACACACTAGTTTATGATAGACCCACCGATGGAAAGCTTGATTTATTGAGAACCAGATGTAATTGATAGAATTTAAATTCGGCCGGTATGCGGCGTTATTCGCATTTTGCCAAAACACCTTTTTCCGAATAAAAATGTAATTTTATATAGTAAATGTGCACCAAAAATAAAGTTTGACCAATCGTTGGAAAGGTATTTAAGAGTAGAATACGATGTCAGTAACCGTATTTCAAATTTCTACCGATAGAGGCGCTTACTACTAAAATATATAAAATTTTAAATTTTTAAATGTGATTTCCAATAGTTAATAATTCCCAAAAATTAGGTTTAATGTCGCATAAGAAAGGTTATAAAACTTAAATAGGAAAGCTAGTGGTTTTCCAAGCAGGAAGCTAGTGGTTTTTTTCACAGTTGTTATAATTTTAGTTTCTGCCACTAGAGGGTGTAACATATACTCAAAATATGCAGTTACAGTAGATAATTTAAAAAAAGCCCATGATTATAAAACTACTGATCAGTAGTTCGGCTGCGCGGCATTTTTATTTTACTAATAATAGAAAAATCATTTGAGCACAATGCATTTTCCTTCTTTACCTTTCATTAATAAAATAAATTGGTTATAAAACGCTGTTCTTATGGATCATTAATTGCTACAAGTTTAATCAATTTCTAATTATTTTTTCCTTCATTTCTTTAATTTTTGTTTTTTTATAAAAGAAAAACTTTCCAACGGAATTTTTTTCAAACAAATTCAAGAAAAATAATTGAAAAAAAAAAAAAAAAATAGAGAAATGAGAAAATTGAAATAAAAATATGTACTTGGTTAAACTAATAAATCATAATCATTTAGTACAAAAAAGAAAATAACACGAAATCCTTATTAAAAACACGCTAAAAGTCAAAAGTTTTTTTTTTTTCTTCTTTAATTGGAAAAACTTGTTAAAACTCGACAAAAACAAAGTGAAAATAATAAAAGGAAGAAAATTTATATAATGTAAGACTATAAGTAAAATATTTTCATTAAAATTTAACAAAATCATAATAATTTTTTGTTTATAACTATATCAAATATGAAAAATCTTTATAAATATTTCAAAAAAATTCTTATAAATTTTCCATAATTTTTTCGTTCTATATTACAAAAAAAAAGAAAAAGGATTAAATTTCCTTTGACGGAAAATTTTTTAAAATAAAAATTCAGTATGGTAATTAAAGTAAAACGTGATTTCGTGACAAAGAAAATTAAAGGTGTTTAAAATTATGCCACCTAAAAAAGTCTTATTAACTTATTTTCTAAATTGTCAAGATTTTAAGTTTTTGAAGGTTAAATATTTATATTTATACTTTGTTTATATATTTGATGTCCTTAATGTTATTTTCAAATTTTAATCTGTATACTATAAGAACTTTATTTGAAATGAAATGGGGTAAGAGTTTTTAAATGATTATACAGGAGAAATTTTGTCATTAATTGATTGGCGCAAGAAGGGGGGGGGGGGGGGGGACTGACTACACTAAATGCTCGGTGTACACTCCCATCGGTGGTTTAATATATCCCTTATACAGTACATCGATCCATCATATCTTCTAATTGTAAGATAAAATATTCATTTGATTCACTATCTTTCAATCAAAATTTAATTTCTAAAAAATGACAATTTAAACTGTCCGGAAATAATGCCAGAAACTTTTACAATAGTATAAACTATTTGTGAATTTAGGGCCTGTCCGATATAGTTTAAAACCAGTTTAAATTCAAAATTTTGACAAAAAAGTCATAAATTTTGGCTTTTATATTCACCCCTACTAGGCGTCGAAATTTATCGACCTACGCAATTTATGTAAATTTAAAAATTAATCCCTGATGAAATTAAGAAATTATTTTGCGGGGCATAATTAACACTTTCGCTAGGTGATATATTAATATATTTTCTGGGGCAATTGCTTTCGTAAAATGATATGCTCCCATGTTTATTTTTCCAATTTTCTTGTATTATTTATTTCACTATCAATTATTTATGATGCTATTTCCCTAATTTTTTTTAATTCCCCATTCAATTCTATTTATTTTCCACAAAAATTAATTGAAAATCAATTTTTAAAAATATATTTGATATTATTGAACGATATTTTATGTTTAATCAATTTGACATTTTGATAAAAGTTTCAAGTTCAATTTTAATTAATTTCCAGTTTATTCAAGCAGCATAATTATTTTTTAAACTCTTATCATAATTTTTTTTTATTTTCTTCCTTTGTATTAAACTAATTTGTCATTCATCAATCAATTTGTTTTTTGTTTGTTTTTAGGGCTTTTAAAAAAAAAAAATCACTCGTGTTAACGATTTTCTGTCCGTCTGTCCGTCTGTCCGATGTAAACAATAAGAACCAGTTATTTCACATAGTTAGTGTACACACAAGTTTATGATAGCCACACCAATAGAAAGCTTGATTTATTGCGAACCAGATTTAATTGATAGAATTTTAAAATTCGGCCGGTAGGCGGCGCTATTCACGTTTCTCAAAAATACATTTTTGCGAATAAAACTGTAATTTGATATAGTAAATGTGCACCTAAAATGATGTTTGACCACTCGTTGGAAAGGTATTTAAGAGTAGAATACGATGCCGGTAACCGTATTTTAAATTTCTACCGCTAGAGGCGCTGAATACTAAAATATATAAACAGTTAATTTTTAAAATGTGATTTCCAATAGTCAATAAGCCACAAAAAATTGGTTTAAAGTCGCATTTTTGCGGCATTCATTTACAGTAGTTAAATTTTAAAAAAGCCCATAATTATAAAACTACTGATCAGTAGTTCGGCTGCGCGGCATTTTTTAATATCGCATCGTGTTATCTTTAAGCTTTTATGTACAATTTTTTTTTGTTGTTGTATATATTTTATTATCCTTTTTTTCTGTGTTTGGTTTCGTATATAAACAATTTATTTATTTAATTTATTTATTTTATTTTTATATTTTTTACACTTTAAAGCTATCATGTTCAAGTTTAATGAACTGAAAAATATTGTATCGAATAAATAAAAAAAATTGTTTTTAAAAAAAAAAAACACCAATTTTTTTTTTTGCCGTATATTATGTGCCGGAAAATATTATTTTCCTATATACATAATATTTTTATTTTCTTATTTTTCTTCTTTTTTTTCAAGTGACTAAACTTGTCATTATTTATTTTTCATCTTTTGTAATTTTAATGTCAATCCTATCTCAAGAAAATATATACTTATGTGTGTATGAATATTATATATATATGCACACATAGGGGAGAGACACTATGATAGAACAAAAAGAAGAAAATTTGTTAAGATCAATCTTTTTTTTGGTGACAAATATAGCGTCGAGATGTAATGACGAGATAATTTCATTAATTTTCTTCCATATTTGAAACTTATTTAAGTGCGCTTTGAGAAAATTGAAAGCTTAGACCTCTCCCTCTAATTCAGGACGTACTGTTATTTAGCGTGTGTCAAAATCATTTCATGCACATACATTTTGTATGAGAGCTCCCGAAATACGCGACGTACGAACGCCGACAATTCGAAATTCCAATTTTGACGGGCGTATAAAATTGTTTAATAAAATGTTTGAAATTTAACAAAAAGAAACATCGCAGTCAAAAATTTTTTAATGTATATAAATGTGGCGTTTTATTTCGGGAGACGCTAGCGTATAAGCGTATCGATACGCCGTACATCCTGAATTAGGGAGAGGTCTTATTATTTTCTACTCAAGTGTACAATACAAGTATAAAGTATAAAGATGCGTCATTAAATTATGAACCTTAATTATAATTATGAATTTATTATCAATTAAGTCTTATCAGACTAAGCAAATTTTTTTTTGAATAATTATATGTCGAATATTTTTAATGAATTCCAATCAGAAAAAAAAAAATAGTATAAAACCAACACCAGATGGTGATCATAATTAAAATTGAAAATGAAATTTGAAATTTTAGAGAAACTAATCATTTAATTATATCATTTCATTTCAGATTTGACAGATGTATTCAATTGACATTTAATAAATAAATTTGTATAACTAATAACGTTTCTTTAGTTTCCTTAAAGAATACAACTACCAGTCAAAATTGAAATTCTTTTTTTCATATTCTTACGACTAAAGACTGGATATAATGACTTAAGGCCGTCGCGCAAAAAATTAGTAAAAAAATCAATTTTAACACTTGCAGGTAAAAACTTGTTGCAAAATCACATACAAATTATGAAAAAAAAAATTCAATCCTATCTCAAGAAAATATATATTTATGTGTGTAGGACTATAACTTTCCGCTAGCGTTAAGAAAAGTTCAAATTTAACACTATCGATTAAAGTCCACAATTGTGCGCCGGCCTTTACGAATTGATAAAATTGTTTCAAGTGTTTGTAATGAGTTATACTGATGGTATTTTGTTTATAATATATAGAAAGTTTCTTCTTCGCAATAGATATCAACAGTCCAATTGTGGGTCTAGTTCATAATTGTATACGCTTTTTCTTTTTATTGTCAGTCAATCAATAGTCCAATTATGGGCTGAGTTCCAGTTCATACATTAAATAGATTATCTTTGGCAATTATAAACTCCTATGAAATATTAATAGTTAGAAGTATAAAGTAAATGAAAAATTTCAAATAAAAGGAACAGGACAGGACTATAAATTAACTTACATTTATATATAACAATTATATCGCGTCAAAATATATCGAGTTGTCATAATTGTAAATATAAATTTATTAGATCTCATTATTTAAAATAGTTGGAGATTGGAGTTTCCCCTATACAAAAAAAGGACTACTTAAACCAAATATAAATGATATACGTATATGTCAAAGAAAAGAAAAAAACATTCTACCACACACACACATACAAAGTAATAAAACGAAGAAAATTCAATAATGATATCCTTAATGTTTTAGTATATTATTACGTATTATTATTATTTTTTTGTTGTGTATTTTTCTACCATAGTGAAACACAAAATTTGATTATGGCAATTTATAAAATGGATATAGGCTGTTTTGTCTTTTGGTTTTCTTGTTTTTTTCTTTTTTTTTTTTCATTCCATCTTTTGTTGGTGTGTTGTCTTTTCCAATCAAATCAATTTTTTCTTCTCCTTCTATAATGTATTTTGTTTTTAGGTTATGTTATAATATTGTTTGTTTGCTTGTTTTTTTTTTTTTTTCATTTTGTTCCTCCTGTCCTGATGGCTTTACTATAAAATTATCAAAAAGATAAAAATGTCTCAAATTTGAGTTTTGTTACAAAATAGAAAAATTATAATAAGAAAAAAGGAAAATACCAAAAAAAAAAAAAAATAATAAAATAAAAAAAAGTTTTTGAAATCAATTTACATTTAAAGATAATAATAAAACAACAATAATAAAAAAAACAAACCCTCATCATCATTGATTTGAAATAAATTGACAAATTAGTATTTTTTATTATCATTTGTTTGTTTTTTTTCTTCAGTTTATAATATTTTGATTGTTTGGCAGAAAAATTAACATAATCCAAATAACATTATTGACTACTATAATACTATTAATTAGAAGAAAAAAAATTTATATAGAATGTTGGCGACAATAGATGGCGTAGTTTGTTAATATTAAGACCTCTCCTTAATTCAGGGCGCATACGGCGTATAGCGTCTGTCAAAATCATTTTGTATGAGAGCTCCCGAAATACGCGACGTACGAACGCCGACAATTCGAATTTCCAATTTTGACGGGCGTATAAAATTTTTTAAAAAAGATTTTTGTAATTTAACAAAAACAATCATCGATGAAAAAATTTTCAATGTACATTTCTTTTTAATTTTCAAATTCAAATACGATGATTTACGAATTATAGAAAATCACGAAGTTATTTTCGAAAAAGAGAAAATTTTTTTGGCAATGGCAAAAAGATTAATTTGAAATGCCAAGAAGACGAATTTGGTCTGAATAGACAATTTAGATTTCGAACACGACAAATTTCGATAAAAAAAGAAAAATATTAAGTTTATCCAAACTTTTAAAATTAATTTAAAATTTTCGATTTTGTCGCTTTTCCAAAAATTTAGTCTACAATTAAATTATGATTTAATTTAAATTATATTTGTATTTCTTAGACATTTTCGTCATTAAATCTATTTTAAGTATCCGCAATAACTTAACAGAAAACAACAAAAACGTTAATAAAAACTGTTTCAAACCAAAAAAAAAAAATAAAAACAATTTGGAAGGACATTTTCGCAAACAAAAAAGAAGAAGAAAAAAAACTTTTTATAAAAACAAAATAATATTTCTTCACTATAATGGTTTACAAATCAACATTTATTCATTTTCTGGTCTATTTCAAAAATATACATGTACTAAATCTCCTTGAAAAATATTAAATCCTTTTCGGTTTTTTTTTTTTTTTGCTATATTTTTCTTCAACAAATAAAACTTTTCTGTATGATATGAAAGTCTCTCATTTCGAAAAATTTAATTTGAAAACAGTTTTCATATAAAAAAGGAAATATTAAGAATTTTCTTTTTATTCCATAATAAATTCCTTCAAAACTTTAAGAAGATTTCTAACAGAAATATTAAAGAACATCAAAAAAACAAATAGGACAAATACGTTTTACTTCAATTTTCATAAACACAAAGCAGACAAACATGAAATTATAGTATAATATTTAACAATACTTTATTTTGTATACTTGCGAATGGTTTAAAATATTTTAGATATTTTTGGACTGGTAAACTTTTTCCTATCCTTTTTCTTTTTTGCCTTAAATTTTTTGAAGACTTTTTTAACATGAAGAAAATTAACTAACTTGAAAATTTTGTCTTATTGTGTTGTTAAAATATTTTACATAATAGCTAATACTACAACCATGTACCCATATACAAACCAAATTTACAATAGCCCCAAAAAAATATGAAAATTGTTGAACTTTAGAGATTATCAAAAAAATTATCATTCTCTTGTCATGGACGAACTTTTGTGATTATGCAATTATTCTATATTATACTCTAATAGTGTATAGTTAGACTCATTGTACGCTTGTACGCTTGTACCTTTATACTAATTCGAAATTTTTTTCTCCTTCAGCACTTTCGAAACTGAAGAGAAAAACACGGATTTCACAGAAAGACCAGAAACTCAAAAGAAATGCAGAAACAAGCTGAAGCCAAAAACGAAGTTAAATTAAATTTATAAAAAGAATTAAAATAGAATTAATTATATATTTAACGGCATCGGCGTCATGACCAGCGACAAGAGGCTCTCTGTTTCCATACATTTCTATTTATATATTTCAACATTTATTTGATATTCCAAAGCGGTCTGTCTGCACCTCGAACGGCATGACTATCTCCGCCAGTATCAAACTGAATGCAAAGACAATACCACAAAAATGTAAATCAAAAAAGTGTTGAAATAAACTTATATATAATATAATTCAAGGACATTATTAGTAAATGGATGATAAAGTTAGTGGCAAAAGGACATACCTATAAATTTGGAAAAACTTTTAATTATTGTTAAGTTTATATAAAAAATTTATTCGTCAATTTTGGAAAAACTTTTTCATCTTCTTAAAAAAAAATATTTAATAGTCAAATTTAAATTATGCATTTTTTTTTTATTTTTTTAAATGACCTTGAAATGTTTCATATTTTTTCTGTTCATTTGTATCCTTGAAATTTTCCTTTTAACTATAATCAATTAATTGAATTTACCTTTAAAATAAAATTATAGTAATTTTTAGCAGTAATTAAGTATAAAAAGTATTTTTTTTTTCATTTTAGTAGCAGTAAAAGAAGCTTTACAATTTAGTCCTTTTTTTTAAAAGGGAAACCTTTTTTTTTCTTATGCTTTTTAAATAAGATATTTCAACATTTTTACAGTCTTGTCAAGGGGTTAAGTGGCCTTTTGTGCGAATATTTCAATTTATTTTCTACCTTTAATGTTTTTTTTTTATTATTATTTAGTATTTTTATTATATATTTCCGCTTTACATTAACTAACTAAAAAAAAATCCTTTTATTCACTTACAAAAAAAGAAGAAAAAATAATGTATTATAAATCCTTTTTGTAATGGACATAAATTACGAAAAGTATATAGGAGAAATGGGCACAGAAAAAGGATGGTTAAAAACAACAACAAAATTGTATTTATCTAAAGAGGACATCTTATAATTACAGGAGCATTAACTGTTCTTATCCTTTTGGAATTTAATATCCTTTTTTTTCCGTTGTTGTTTGGTATTAGTTAAGTACTTCTGTTTTTTTGTTTTTTTTTTGTTGTTGTGCGGTACACAAGAAAAAAGTTTAGATTGGGTCAATTTTAGTAATTGTCTTAATAATTTCTTGAAAATTTATATTTAAATTAGAAATTTTTCAGTTGATTTTCTAAATTTTTAAGACATTTTTTTTTTTATTTATTTAATTTTTTTTTTAAAAACTTTTAAGGTGCCTACGCAGCTCAAGCGTATCGAAATTTCCTATATATACAAAATTCCATATCGTTACAAAAAAAAATAGTCGCTGATAATTTACCGATTTTTTGTGAATAATTGCGAATAGTTTGAATCCAAAAAATCTCCACATATAAAATAAAATGAAGATTTTGGAAATTATTTCACGATAGAATTGTGATTTTTTTTTTTTTTTAAATATTATTAAATTTTGGAGCAAGATTTTTTCGAGTGGGATAACCAATTATTTGTGAAAATTTTTTAGGAAATTTTATTTAGCAATTTTTTTAAATCTATTGCAGACTATACTTTAATTTTAAATTAATTTCATTTTTACGATTATTAAATTTAATATTTTTAAAAAAATCTTAAATTTAAAATCACAACATTTCCGAAATGGCTCAAAAAAATTTTTTTTTTTCCCGAATTAGCTTAATTTGTTAAGCTCGCGGCGCTGTAAAAAATGATAAAGTAAAAAAAAAAATATATCCAAATTACGAAAAGTCGTAATTATACAATTATTATTATATTTATGGTATATATCGGTGGAAACTAGAATATAATTTCATTTGTGTCCGTCCTTTTTTTAATATTAAAGCGCAGTAAAAAATATAATTAATATTTTCCTAAATTTTCCTATACCAAAACAAACTATATACAACACAGCCAAAAAATTGGAACAAAAAAAACAATATATAAGTAATTATAAATTTTCCTAAGGACTTTTTATTTATTTTGAATAAAATGAGAAATATTTGAATTTTCTTTTGTTTAATTTTGTACTTTGAAGTTTCATTTCAACAAACGACAACAAACGACAACAACGAAATTTCAAAATTAAATGTTAATTTTCATATTCTTCTTATTATTTTTTTCTTGCATAAAATCAATATTATTTTTAATTAAAAGAATATCTTTAAATTAAATATTTAAATTATAAATATGAGAAAATTGGAAATGTACATTATTATGGCCTCTAACAAACTGGGCGCCTATAACATGATATATACATGTTATAGACTAATATTTCCATATAAAAAATGTGTCAATCTATATTACCTCTCTATAACATGATATAGCGTATATCACCTAATTTTTGAGGGATTGACATAATAAAATTTCGATACTTTTGTAATATTTCGATGTTATCGGTAATATTTTCAGGAATTTTAGCACACCTAGACAGCAATTGTCAATTTATTGTTATTTTTATTATTTTATTTGAACTTTGAAAAATAATTGTCGAGTGTATATTTATTATCTAGCGTTGCCATTGAAATTTTTAGTTTTTGGTTTTACAGGATTGGTATGAAAAAAACAAACTTGACGAAATATAAGAAAAAGAAAAAGTTAAAATCAATTTAACTTTTTCATAAAATTTTCATAATTTTTTTCATAAAAATTCAATGGGAACGCGATTGTAAAAATTATGCGAAAAAACTATGTAAAACTCAATGGGAACGCACTGTTATACTACATTTATGTTTTGCATATATGTATTTGCTCTTTAAATAAAATTAAATTTTTTCAGAAATTATAAACGTCAAAATATATCAAGTATTTTCAGTCTGAATGCGTTTTTCATAACATGTTATAGATGTGATATAAAGGTGTTATAGGCGCCCAGTTTGTAGAGACTATTATAAGATTTTTAATATTACTTAAATTAAATTATTTTTATTTTTTTTATTGGAAAAGGATGTTTTGTAAAATTATTAGAAAAAGGATATAAACAAGTATTATGATGAGATAGTTCGATTGAATTGACTAAGTATTTGTCATAAAACTAGATAAATAGACTATAAATTATTAAATTTGAAGAATTTATTGTGCCGGTGATCTTTAAATATCTCGAAACGAATGACTAAGACCACTTTCATAATTCACCGGTACAATTGTGTAAGAAATTCTGAATAAAAATCCGCTGCATCCGTTTTTAATAAATTCTATGGAAAGATTTAAATTGCTTTTAATTTTAGTAATTGTCTTAAAAGGATAAAGGTTACAGAATTTATGACGAGGTAGATTTTAATTTCATATAATTAAATTTCATAATTTTAATTTCATATAATTAAATAAATGTAATCATATAATATATGTATAAATGAATATTGATCTTCATTATAACAATTTAATCCTTGTCAAATTCAATTATTTAATATACTGACTATTTATCGCATGAGATAAAATTAAGCAAACCATACTGATATTATGTTGAAAAAATTTACGATAAATATCCAAATTTTGCTAAGTTGCTAAGTGACCTTTTTCTTATAATATGAGACCTAAAATTAATCTTTTACTTATGATCCTATAAATGTCTCTGTTTAAATAGTTCGTGAGAAGAATATATAATAAATTACACTGAAGTTTCTAGTAAAATCCTTAAAGCTATATTTTCCTAACTAGAAATGTTTCTACACTCTGTGCAAGATCCATTTAATATAGTATTTTTCTCATTCTAAATACTCATAAGTAGTTTTTTTTTGTTGTTAAATATAACAATCCACCTCACCCCCATCCTCTGTGAATAGTGTTTGCGAAGAAAGTTAAAATTATATAAATGACAATACAATTTCAAGTATAATACTTAAACCTGGGGTGTTACGAACATTAAACCGGTACCAGCAGCCTTATCATTATATTTTAACACATTCTACATAAATTATTTTACTAATATTTTATATGTAATTAAATATAAATCTTAAATGAATCCTTTTCTGTTCACTTTATTAGACGATTTAATATTTGCAATAATTTAAATTTATTTTTGATAAATCTATGTATAAAATTCGAATCACTTTCGATACAATCGAAATATATGCTAACATCAAAAGAAAATCCTTAATTTTATAATGCAAAAAAAAAAAATAAAATTTTATCATTTAATTTAACAAATTCTAAAAATAAAAATATTCTAAATTATTTTTATGGAAAAAAATTTGTGTGTGTTTTTTTTAAAGTATTTTGTGGTTGTATTTTTTTCAAAATTGTAAATAAATCGAATTTTCATTTATTTATATTTAAATATTTTCGTAAATTTTACAGAAATGAAAAAAATTTAACATATAGTTTCATATTTAGATCAAAGAGATAATTCATTTGAAAAAAAAGGATACAACCACACTGCCACAAAATTTTTGGAATAAAATTTACCAAAAATAAATGTAATAAAATATAAAATGGTATTTTTTTAACAAAACCCAATCCCCACCCTAACATTGTCGATTTATAAACAAGAATTAAAAGTAAAATTATTAGAAAACCAACTAGATCCTCTTGGTTAAAATAACTTCAACAGATTTCAGGTTGATTTTAGCATTTAATTAGGCTACTTGTAGAGGTGATTCAACCCGTGACATCTTAATTATAACTATAGGCATTAACCTTCTGGGCTATACTGAGACAACAAATTTCGAAATATTTATTGTAATAATTTAGTTAAAATTAGTACTTAATTTCTAGCTAATATTATAGATATTACCTCGAAATTAATTAAAATATTAAAATTAAAAAGGTTAAATTTTAAAAATTATAAAATTGTGGTAGCTATTTTTTTTTCAATGAACTGGGAATTATGTCGAAAGATGCATGTTAATTGTTAATATTGATAAGAAAATGAGGACGAAACGCCGAATGATATCATAGCACATTGCGAAGGACTGTCATGATCTAGACTCCACCATTTGGGTAACAGCTTCTGTAACCCTTGGTAATTGGCTGCCACCCGACTTGTCCTGGTGGCCCTCTTTAAGAAAGCAGGTCTCGACGGTAGAACATACAGGTTACATCACAATACATCTCTGTAAGTCGCGGTGATAAGTCACATATATGTTACCTACCCTCCTAACTCACTAATCTAATCGAAGGATCTATAATCGGTGTAAATTATCTAAGACTAAAATTTGTTACAACTAATTAATCAATAGTGTGTGCTATTGTGACATTATGCAATTTAGTATGTTGACGTAATTCCAATTGCCGGTGGTCACTGTTATTCTAAGTTGATTCAGGTTAGCTAAGCACCATAGATAAAATATACTGAAGTTTCAATTTTAAAACTAGGAAAATGTTAGTGGTCATATCCTAACATTTTAATCTATATACATACTTCTAAAAGCTATTACGTTCGTGTCATTTACAGTAGCGCTTTCTCCACTAACTAAAGTAAACTTATATAGTTCCGAATCCGCATATAAATCTAGAACAAATTTACAATAGTAATTGCTATTGGAACGTTTATCATTTAGATGAAGTTATATGGCCCATCATGACGGTAAATAAATATATTAAAGAAGACAAAAAAATATTTTCAATTACAATTCAAATATACAATATACTTGAAATTTTAATATCCAATTTTATTCGTATATCCTTTTATAAATTAAATTATAACTTATTATAAATTTCACATTAATTTTAATTTAAAAACAATTAAAAATTCATCAATATAAAATTTCTATAAAAAAAAAAAAAAAAACCACCCACTTAATTTTGAATCATACCCGTTACTCAAATAGTATATGTAATTTTATATACTACTATTATAATCAGTATTATCCTTTTTCACATTTATACATATAGAAAATCAACAAAGATAATTTCAACAAAAATTTTCAAAATACAAAAAAAAAAAAATTTTTTTTCATGAAAATCGATTTGTAATCAAACCTCATTACAATGTACAATATGTTGTTGAAGGATATTAAATCCCTTTTACAGATAAATAACAGAAAAAAGCATGATATTATATAAGAATTTTTTTTTTTTTCTTCTGTTTAACAATTTTGTAATAACAACAATTATTTCTCCTTGTAAAATATACCATTTTAACCCTTTTTTTCATATCCTTGTATACATTGAAATCTCTAGAGAAATAAATTTTTTCTTTTGTAGTTGTTTGATCCAAATTATAGAAGATCTATACCAGAAATAGTATAAAAAAAAATTTCTTCTTTTTTTTTTGTCTTAACTCTCCAACAAGAAATTCTAAACAAAAAGGACGAAAATAATTTTCATTTTTTTTTTTTTCATACTATATAGATCCTTTTTGATTATAAAAACTGAAATAGTACCACGAAAACTTAAGAAATTTTTTTGGGAAATTTTTAGTGTGTGAAAAAATATTTGTTTTTCTCTTTGTTAATAATAATACAAGGAATCATATATTGTCGTCCTTTTATAATAATAACCAGAAAAATATACATAAGTATCTGATAGGATATTTTTTTTTCTTTCTTCTTCAATTTTGTTGTTGTTGTTGTTGTTGTTGTTAATGACAGACTATTGGGAAAATGGAATTTATAAAAAATATTATTATATATTAATAAAATGAATGGAAATGAAAGGATAACATAGAAAAAAAAAACCACCATTAAAGATTTATAACCGCAGTGACTATAATAAATATACATAAATAATTAAAAATACATTAACCTTTTATTTATTTTATACATATTTGTCTTAAATTAAGGAGAAAAATGGAAAAAAAATGGAAAAAAATAGAAGAAATAAAAATATATTTAGAAATAAAATGTTTTAATAAAGTAAAGGATTTTAGATTAAATCCTTTTTTGTCATCGTCTTGATAAATGAAAAAGCGTATTATATATGTATATATTTTCGTTAAAAATTTGTTACAATCTATTTTTATCATAAATTTATTTTATTTTTTAAGTTTCAGAAAATCGTAAATTATGGTCTACATTTAGTGAACGAACCTTTACAGTTTGGTTGGAAGAAAGGTGTTTCAATGAATATTAAGGTGTTTTTTAAATGAATATTGGAAATGACCATATTTCGGAATATTTCTGGTTTTGTTTTATACTATATGCACGTAAAACCCACCAACACCAAATCAATGTCATTAATTTTGTATCACAATTTCGAATGGATACTATATAGTATTTAAACACTGGTTTTAGCCAAATAATGGCTGGTGTATAAGAGAGTCAGAGAGTGTATAATAATCGATGGATGTTGTCCTATATTAGGAGCACGAATCCTAACGGAAATTATTTCCTTTCAATGCATCCATAAATAATCTATACAGTACAAAATTTAACCTTTAATTATATTAAGGAGAAAGAAAGGTTTTAAGATTAAATTTTTGTATACAAATCTAAAATAAATAAAATTAATCAGAATTTACTATTTATATGAAAAACTAGCAAATTATAATATGTAATTTTTAATAGTCAAAACTACAATAATTGTTAATTCTTATATAATACCTAAACACTAATATTACTTCTTTCTTACCAAATTTTCTTATTTTCTAAGATGATAAATTTTGATGCAAACAATTTTTATCCAAACTGTCAGGCGGATATAGATAGATTAAAATATAGATTAAAAAAATTTATAATTATATAAAATTATGATTTAACATAAAAGTCTTATTAAAATTTCGTTATTAAATTATGGTAACATTTACAATTCCGGCAACTATATATCTGTTAGACAAGATTGGTAAAATACTTGGACAAGCATTTTCGGATGATTCCATCAGTGGTTGGAAGTGTTTTACTATTGCTACCACTCTAAGATATTGCAATGAACTCGAGTAACTACCCAAGATTCAATTTGTGAATATATTATATATTAATGTTTGTTATGGAAACAAATTGAATAAAACGTTTTAATCAAATTGTGTTTTTATTAAAAATGAATACCTGTATCGGTGAAATAGTATGGCATAAATTATATGATGTCATAACTGTTATAATGGATAAGTAAATAATAAAAGTAATAATTAAAATCCTTCTTGATTCATTTTTTTTTTTTCACATTTTTTTAAAAAACTTATTGATTAAAAATAGAAGCTGTGTTTTTTTCAAGCGGGTCAGTATCAAGATCAAAATTTTTATATGTCTGGCTGGATCCCCGAGATAAATTAGTTATACAAAAATTGCAACAAATGGCAGAAACGTAGTTTTTTATTCTAAAAGTTGGTACTATTGATGATAAATTTCATTATTTTAACTTAGTTTTTAAATTTGAAAATTCAAATTTCAAATTTTTGTAAAAAAAAAAATTAAATTATGAAGTTTTAATAATTATTATTCTTTTTTTAAATTTAAATTTTAAATTAAATTAAAATTATTTAATGGGATGTAATTGAAGTAATTTTCTAATTGAAGTATTAGTAATTCTGAAATAACTGAAAAAAACAATTTTGAAAATTCAATTAAGCGTTGGCATTACAGTCGCGCCATCTATTGCAAACTGTTTGCAACCCCTTGAGATGATCCACATCATTTTTTTCAAACCTTGACCCTGACCCGCTTGAAAAAAACACAGCTAGAAATTAAAACAACAAATTGGGTCTTAATATTAATAACAGTATTTTTCTAAATTTCTAAATTGACAAAATGGTTTAAAGCATATCCTTAAAAAATAGAAAACAACGTACTAAAATTAATAATGTTTTGTCTGATCCAATTGAAGTATTACTGGGCGTGCCTCAACAAGGAACTATTTTGGGAGTAATTCTGTTCTTGATTTATGTGAATGATATGGAGAAAGCATTTTATATCGCGAAATTGTTTCTATTTGCGGATGATGCATTATTGTATATATATAAGGTAATTCGGTAGAAGAATGTATTCGGAAGATGAACAGCGATTTACATAAATTAAGTTATTGGTGTAAGATGAATAAATTGAAATTAAATACAGAAAATCCAAAAAATCCAACTATATGATAATAAATGGGACATTACAACAAAATGATATTAAAATTGATGATATCATACTAGAAAAGTTCAATGAGATAAAATATTTAAGTATAATCATAGATGATAAATTAAATTTTAATAGCCATGTAGATTATTTATGCAAAAAAAAAAAAATAGTTAAAAAGATATATTTTTTTTTTATCAAAAATTAGAAGTAAATTATCTATGTTAAGTGTAATACAAATTTTTAATTCTATTTTAAAATCTCATTTTGAATATTGTTCTTCAATATTATTTATGTGTAATAAAGAAAATATGGGTAGATTACAAAAATTACAAAATAAAGCGATTATAATTTAAGGAATAATTTAGATTTTAGATTATAGATAGGGTAAGAAATGAAGCAACGAAAAATATATAATATTATATAGTGGATTAAAACTTTACAAAAATTTGCCAATCAATTTAAAAACAGAACAAAGTTTGATAAGATTTAAAAAAAAATTAGTGCCTTATGCAGGCCACAAATGGTCGAACTTGGTACTACAACAAGTACGCATACTAGTCCGAGAACCACTCCACACACATTACAACTTGTTCTACAACTTGTTCTATAACCATTTGTAAAATCATCAATTTTTTTTTTTTACTTTTGACGTTAATCAAAATAACATATGATAAAGTTTTTAAAATAAATAAATTAAGTTAATAAATTAATACTTTTTTAATAAGATATGTCACAAAAACCATATGTTTTTAACATCAAAATTCAATAAACGTCCTTTTGGTTGTACAACTTCCCCATACACAGTACAACTTGGTACGACAACCAAAGACTCCGCCCACAAAAATCAAAAATTTTTGATATTTTTCCAACCGATTGCCAACCATCAAAATTGGTTGTACAACTGCCCCACACACGATACAACTTTCAAATTATTCGTACCATTTTGATGGTTCGAAACTAAGTTGTAGTACCAAGTTCGACCATTTGTGGCCTGCATTATGTAAGAGAGAATTTCAATTTAATATGATTGTAAAATAGATATAAATCTATAATAAATTGCATTTATTAATAGTAATTATTACTAATAAATAAAGAATTAAAATAAAAAAAAATAAAATAAAATAAAAATATAAATAAATCGAAATTTTGTTATTATCAATATATTTTTTTTGTATATCGACTTCCTTCCTATCGCTATTATATTCCATAAGGACAAATTATCAAATATTAACAAATTTTACAATTTTATATAAATTATTTATATAATAAATGATTTGGAAAAACGAAAATTATTTTAAATAATTTTATTTTATTACTTACCAATTTTTAAAAGATGATAAAATTTGGGAATTTTTTAGCTATCACAATTTCCATATTTTTTTAATTTAATAAACAATTTACCACATCAAATTAATTAATATTCACATTTAATTTACATATTAACAAACAGAAAAAAAAAAAATTAAATTTATATAATATTACCTCGTCACATTACGACATTTGGAATTTTTTTGGCGCGGAAAAAGTACTACAAAATGAAAAATTTATAATAGTATAATACTAAATACTACCCTACCAAATGTTCATTGTTCACTAAAAAAAATCTTCTTCAAAAATTATTTTCCTGCTCTGCTCTAAATAAAAATCTAATCAACTCTCTTTTATTCTCTCTATTTGAAGAATGTGTGGTGGTGTGTGGATTGGCAATTGGGTTTGAATTTTGTAATTGTGTTGGTTGAGTGAGGAAGGAAGTTTATAAAATCGTGTAATAATAAATAAGTAAATTTTTTTCTCACTTTTTGATTATCTCAAAATTTTTATACATAATAAATAGTATATAATTGAGCATAGAAATGTACTATAGTAACTTTGTATTAGGAATTTTTTTTTATTTAAATTTATATTTAATTTGTCGTTCAGTCGTTGTCACTATTTGTCTCCATTTTATTTTGTCGTCTACTACCATTTATATAATTATATTCGCCTTTCCTTCCATAGAGGGTTAACAATTTGTTTGGACGTATAAGTAAAACAATAATGCGACAATTTTTAAAGCAGAACTACAACTACACTTTATTAGGATTTGTAATTTTGTGTAGTTTATAATTTAGGGAAATTATTCTGCTCTTTAATTATTAAAAAAAAAATTCGTCCTTTAAAATAATAATTCATCTTTGATTTCGGTTTTTTTTTTTTTTTGGTGGATAAATGGGGAAAGTTTTTCCATAAGTTTTAATTTTAGAAAAATACTTTTTCATTCTTTCTTTTAATATTAGCTTTCGTCATTTTCTCTTTATTTAAAGAGAATTGTAAATTTAAACCAAAAATATTTTTTTCAAATTAGAATTTTTGTTTTTTTTTATTGCAAAAGCTAGAGAGCAAGCAAAATGCTCTTGGAAACGAAATTATAGTTGGGGATGTCAGAATCAGAACTTTACGTTTAGTAACCGTCATAAAATAATATTATAAATATTTTATTTATTATTGAAAATCGTAATAACATTTAAAAAAATAATATTTATATTATTTAATTTAAAAATTAATTGAAAATAATTAAATATTTATACAAATTTTTAAAATAATTTCCAAGAAACACAAAAAATTGCTTACTTAAAATTAAAAAAAAAAAACATAGTTCTATTAAATGTGAATTTACACCTGTTATTACGATATCATTTTCGTAGTGTAACAGGTGTAATTCGTATTTTATAGAGCTATGTTTTTTTTTTTAATTTTAAGTAAGCAATTTTTTGTGTTTCTTGGAAATTATTTTACCGAAATTATTTTAAAAATTTGTATAAATATTTAATTATTTTCAATTAATTTTTAAATCAATTGATTGGATTACAAGTATCATTATAGTAAAGTAAAACAAAAAGATGATCAAAATGCACAATGTCTGTGAATATTAATTTAAAAATCAAAATTATGAAAATAATTGGTTTTTAGATAGTGATGCTAAAACACATATATGTGCACTAATTTAAATCTGTTCACAGATATTGAATACAATTCAGTTTTAACTGTTCCAACAGTTTGAACAGTTGAAAATCAATTGAATCTTTAGGCACAGGAAATGTAAATATAAATGTATAATTAATGAACCCAATAAAATTTTTAAAATATGTATTATGAAAAGATGTTTTGTACATACCACAATTAAAATATAATTTAATATCAGTATCCAGAGCTACGGATAAGAGCTACTGGTTTAAAATAATATTTAAAAAAAAAAAAAAAATAATTCTATTGTGTTATTTGCAGATAGAAAAAGAAAAATTCATATTTTAAATACTGAAATGAATTTTTCATTATTATCAATAAATTCAGAAAATAAGGAGCTGGTCAAATGGCATCAAAGAATTGGCCATTTAAATTTTATGTATCTAAAGATTTTAATTTATACTTGAAAAATAATGGTATCAAAAGAGAATTAACTATCGAATCAATATACATCTCAACAAAATGGCGTGGGCGAAAGGGCGGACCATACATTAATAGAAATGCCAAGATGTATGCTAATCGAATCTGGTATTCTTAAAAGTTTGAAGCTCTTAATGCAGCAGTTTTTATTCGAAATAGATGGCCATACAAATCACTAAATAATCAAACTCCTTTTGAATTATGGCATGGTTATAAACCAAAAGTTGACTTCTTTCGAACATTCGGTATAGTAAAGTCGTCGCTTTGTATAAGGGACCGAAAAGATCTAAGCTAAAACCAAAAGGTGAAGAAGATAGGTTTGTCGGATATTGTTCAGAATCAAAAGCGTACAGACTTTGGAATAACGGAAAACAAATAATAAAAAGAAGAGACGTAAGATTTTTTGAAAAAATAAATTCTAGTAATTATTTATTTGTAGATATATGTTACCTGGGAGTAAAACTAATATAAAAGAAAATATGAATGACAATTTTATGATTAATGATGGTGATGTTATCGATATATCCTGACATACACATATTACTGACATACACATAACTGAAAGAGAAAATTTTGAAGATAAATCGGAAGCAGATTTTAGTAATTCTGATTATCAATTTTATGGCTTTCTGATGAGGAAATTCAGAATTCAGAAAAACAATGAAGAGAAAAATATAACAGACTTAAGAAAACTAGGTAGACCGAGAATAGAAAGAAATGGAAACAGAGGAAGACCAATATTAATAAACAATGAAGAGTCACATTTAACGATAGAGAATACGCACCAACATATTTTAATGAAGCAATGAATGTTGAAAATAAACAAAATTGGATATCATTCAATTGGATATCAAAATTGGATAGCTATGAACACAGAAATATAGATTCGTTAAATCTTCATAATACATGGATTCTAGTTGATCGAGATAAAGCACAGAAGATTTTATCAAATAGATGGGTGTGAGCACAGCTTGTAGTTCGTATGGATGTGAATAAGAAAGTGGTTTTAGTTTTAATGAAATTTATTCACCAGTTTCTAGATATGAAAATCTGTGAAATATGTCAAATATGTCAAATGCAAACTCAGTTTGTACACCTAATAAAGCAATACTAATTCACTTCACGATATCACAGCTATAGACCTTTTCGAGAGTTGATTGGAGCATTAACATATTTATCAAATACAACTCGTCCAGATATAGCATTCAGCTTGAATTTTTTAGCTAGATGTAATAATGAACCAAGAAAAGTACACTGGGAAGCTGCGAAAAGTATTTTCAAATATTTGATTGGAACGAAATATTACCAAAATTAAATATGAAAAATGTATAACAAATTAAAAAGCATTTAGTGATGAAAGATCGACGACCATGTTCTGGCTTTATTGTTATGATGTCTGGTGGACCCATTTGTTGGAAATCGCAAAATCAAAAATTTACAGCTTTATCCACAATTGAAGCGGAATATATTGCACTGTCAGAGGTTTTTTGAAATGCCAGCTGATATAATGTGCACAAAAAGTCTGCCAAAACTAAAATTATTAAATTGTATTAAATTGGTTAATATGCATTAAATTTTGAATATCGTAATTATATTATAACGTAAATTGAATTTAAATAATGTAATATGTATTATGTACATTTTTATTTTTGAATTATTGGCATATCGAATATGTTACATATTTTTTGAATTGTTTTATAAAAATCAGATAGTGGGAATGTTTAAATTATTCTGTATACGTATGCATTAAACAATTATTATATAATTTGTAATATATTCAAAATTAGACTTAGCTCCTTTTATCATTCAAATAAAACACAATTAAAAATGTGGGTCTTAAATCATGTCAACTTTTTTCTTATTGCATAGTTCCAATAAAAAGTATGTAATTATGAAACAATTTAATTAAATAAATGGTTACATGTGTAAAAAAAAAAAATGGCTGCAAATGGTTTAGTGAGTTATGATAAATGTATCTACTCGAGATATGTTTAGTAAATGTTTAGATCATATTTTTATTCGTCTTCTAAGTAAAAACTCAAAAAATATAAATCGCGTTTGTAGTAGTCTAAAAAAATTTGCCGATATTTGCACTTTGATTTATATCTCACTTTTATAGAAAGTGGAAAAATGTTAAAAGCAGAAAACACGTTAAATTTGCAATACGGTTCAAGTTTAACAAATTAAAGTTTCGCACATTTAAATCAAAAATGTATAAGAACAATTTACCAAAAAAAAAAAATTATTAGAAATTTAATAAAATTTGAGTTAAATTTATTTTTATGTTTTTTTTTTCTTTCTTTTTTTGAATGAAAAACTTTGTTCATTTAACAATTTTTTGTAGTTTTTTTGGTTTTTTTTGTAAGATTGTAAAAGCTAATTTTTAACTTAATTTCTATTTATATTTATAAGTAATAAAAATGGGAAGCGACAAATTGTATAAGTTTATATTTTATAGAATTAATTTGTGTGAAAGGATAAAACTATAATTAATAGGCATAATATTATATTTAATCCTTGCTGGCAGAGAATACTAAATCTTTCTTTTCATATTTTTTTCTAAAATATGTATTTCAAATTCTTAAAACTATTGCACATATATGTACGAAAAAAAAAAAATCTATTCTAAAGGTAATCCATAAAATAAAAACATTATCACATCCATGATACCACAGAACAAAAAAAAAAAAAAAAACGTATACAAATTTCAAAACATAAAATTACTAAAACCAAAACAATTTCATTTCCAATAAAGTAAAAATAAAAACCATTTCGACGAGTATCTATATAGTAATTATACGAGTACCTGATATTATAAGAAAAACTTAAAATTTCTTGTTGTAATATGAAAAACACCTGGTGCAATTTCTACATTGGATTTCTTTCTGTTTCGTTTCTTAGATTTTCTTAAACATTTAACTAAAAGACTTCCATTTTTCTTTAAAGAAATTGGTGAAAATTTCGTGTGCAATAACTGTATTATGTATATAAATGGTAACTTTTTCGGTTAGAAAATTTCGAAAATTGCACCTCCTATGATATGTAATAATTGTGAAAAAGCATAATGCTTTTGCAACCAGCATATTATTATTTTTTCTATAATATTATGGGAATGGGAAAATTGGATTATAGACATTGAAAAATTTTTTAGCAATTGAAATTGAGAGGAATCATTATTATGGGTTAATTTAAGGTTTTTTATATATATATATATATATATATATATATATATATATATATATATATATATTATATATATATATTTAGAAATATACATGTTGATAGTTGGTACAAACTGGAGCCTTCGAATTGAGTGTTTTCCCACTAAGTGGCCTAAATCCGAGGATGATTCATTTTCTCTCTCCTTGCGTACCAACTATCTAAACAATATGATTAGTTACATTGCTAAAAGAGACGGTTCTTATAACGAAATTGTTTTATAAGAAAATAAGTAGAACTTATTTATTTCATTTATAGATATTGCAAAAAC
Organism: Empis stercorea; assembly: GCA_949752835.1. Taxonomy (NCBI): domain Eukaryota; kingdom Metazoa; phylum Arthropoda; class Insecta; order Diptera; family Empididae; genus Empis; species Empis stercorea. Next base: position 83,155,037 of record OX457085.1, on the reverse strand, counting down.
ATCACCAAAGTGATAAACATTTATTTTCTATGTGTATTTTCCATATCCACATTCAACTGCAATTTTCCGTGTTTGGGCTATTAATTAATTGGGAAAAACTTTGATGCCATCCTTCGATATTATTGTTACTTTTAGGTAAATTATCAATAATAGAAAAAAATGGTGGTCTTCTTCCATTCCGACTGTTAGGTCGGTCGGCCAATCCACGCGTATCCTCAAAGTACTCAAAGTAGCTTTTTCGGGAATAATTTTTGCTACAATTAATTCCACTGAATACTTTCGGTTTATGTTAAAAATCGCGTGATTTTTGGGAAGAATTGTGTCGGAAAGAATTGAATGGGAATCGTATTATGTATTTATTATAAAATGGTGTGTAAGTTTACTATACGAAATCAGTATTACTTGTTATTATTTGCATCGTACGGATGGGCAGATGGTCAACAGCAGGACAAACTTTAAGGGGACCATGACAAGATCTTAGATTACAAATATTGATTGCGAAGAAATCCCGACTTTTTAGAAAATTTTGATTTTTTTACCTAAATCAAGATATGACAAAATGATGACATAAATCCCAATTTTTAAAATATACAGAATTGTATTTCAAATTAAAAAAAACTCATTTTGTTTCTTTAGAAACCATAAAAATTAGGTTAAACAAGTTTCATATTATATGTACATATAGTACATTTTTTTGGGGGTTCATAAAAATTGAAGTTAAAAAGTATTAAGTCAGCCAGTCAGTTGTTCAGCTGGCAGGTAAATTTAAGATTACAGCCGATGTTTTACAGCTCCTATTTCGATGAGAAAAAATTATACTAAATTAAATAAATTCACCCATATGTTCAATAAATTTTTGATTTATTTCTGGTAATTATTATTTTCATACTTTTTTCTTAACCGAAGTAAATTTTCACACAATCAGACATTGTATAGTATACCATTTTCAGATTAAATAGACTCTTACAATAAATAAAACATTTTTAATATTTTACAAATCTGAAATTTAAATTTCCACTAAAAATAAAAGTTTAGAAAAAGTTTATTTTGAAAAATTTCTAAAATTTCTATATTTAAAAATAACTAAAAATGTTTTTCTACAATTTTATTTCTGGGAATTTTGATTAGTAATAAATTTGTTATTTGAAATTGTTTAAAATAAATTCCTAAACAATTATTCATTTTTTAAACTGATATGGTAAGAAAATATGAATTTCTGTTTTGTTTACCAGATTTAAATGTTTTACTTAAAACAAAAACATATTTTTATTATCTACAATGAATAAATCAATTTGAATTTAAGAAACAACATTAAAATAAACTGAAAGAAACTAAAGGGTATTTTTCTTTTAAAATTGAATTTGAACGAATGCCATATAACAAATTTGACAACAACATGTAATAAATCTTTATATTAACGTTAATATTTCTAGGTATAGATCTCTATGCGTTTTATTGCATTTAGTTTTCAGAATATGGAACGATCATAGGCATAGCTGTCAGATATTATACAACTGTCAGAATGCTTAATAATACAATTATTATCTATGAATAGTGATAGATAGTGTATAGTGTATACAAGTATAAAATTTTTAACAATTTTTATTTTACCTTTAATATAATCCTTTCTATATTTAAGACTTACACGTATATCGCCGTAAATTCTCGCCGTGTAAATGAAATAAAATAAAAAAACCGCCACTGGTGGGTGCCATCTAGTATGCAAATATATGTAAGTCTCGAACGCATCAGGTATTAATACTTATATTGTATATGATATTTTAGATAGTCTGGTCGACTGCGTAATCTCATAGAAAAAGTTGTCTTCAAAAACTTTATAAGATTTTAACAAAGGACCATAATACTAGATGACTAAAATTTATCCACTGTGTAAAGCTGAACACCAGATTTCTATTTTAATCTAACCTAACCTATATTTGTAATCCTACAAATTAATATTTTTTTTTTTACTTTCTTATATTAGTATATAGAATGGAATGCATCAATGATTGATTAATTATCAATTCCTTCAACATAATTTTATTTTTAAAATTTTTTGATTATTAAATGGTATAAAAATGTATAACACAAAATTACATTAGTACAGTTCTTAAACAGTTTTTGTACCGAATAGAACAAAATATTTCAAAGTTAATTTTTAGTTTTTTGTTGCCATCCCAGTACACTCTTACAATAATGAAAATCAGCTTTATTATTTTATTAATTAATTTCTTTTTTTATATGGTACAGCGTAAAAATTATACACATTTATATACATCTAGAATTGGCAAATAAAATTAGTTTTTATGTGAATCATTATTATGTCTTTTTCTGAGTCGTGTGCAAGTTTAATTCATCTTTTTAATTTATGTTACAATTTAAATAATTAAAGATATTTTTACATGAATAATTAATTTTATCGAATGAATAATATAAAATTAATCATTTTTATTCGTAAAATGTAACATAAACTAAGAACATTAAATTCGACTGGCAAAAGTTGAAATATGACTTACAAAAAGGCCAATTAATTTTATTTCTAAAAAAAAAAAACAGACTACTAATTAGGTTTGCCAATACTTTATAAATTATATTATTAAATGTTTATGTATTATGTAGGAGGCTAACGGATATCATACTTTGTCAACATATACGAATTATAAAAGAGCTTGTTATGAAGAGTTAAGAGAAATGCACCGAACATATTTAAGAACTGAAAAGTGTAGAGATATGATACCAATACCATTAGTTAGTCCTGGGTTTCTTAAATCGTGCCATTCCAGTAGTAGATATACATACAGCATGTACCCTGTCAAAACAACTGCATACTTTTTACTCACATATGACACTTCTGATAGTTTTGTTCATCCTGATTTGAAGCCACATCATGCTTGTTTGGTAAAATGTATTATGAAGAAATTAAATTTAATCGATGATAGAGGATGGATAATAAAGAATGTTTTCTATGAAGTTGGTGGAATAGAAAGTGTTACCACAAATTTGGCAAAAGATTGCATAAAAAAGTTTGGACATTGGACGTGGCCAAGATGGTCCTGTGAAATGGTGTACAGGACTCTTGAATGTTTTTATAATGATACTTGTAATCCAATCAATTGATTTAAAAATTAATTGAAAATAATTAAATATTTATACAAATTTTTAAAATAATTTCGGTAAAATAATTTCCAAGAAACACAAAAAATTGCTTACTTAAAATTAAAAAAAAAAACATAGTTCTATAAAATACGAATTACACCTGTTACACTACGAAAATGATATCGTAATAACAGGTGTAAATTCACATTTAATAGAACTATGTTTTTTTTTTAATTTTAAGTAAGCAATTTTTTGTGTTTCTTGGAAATTATTTTAAAAATTTGTATAAATATTTAATTATTTTCAATTAATTTTTAAATTAAATAATATAAATATTATTTTTTTAAATGTTATTACGATTTTCAATAATAAATAAAATATTTATAATATTATTTTATGACGGTTACTAAACGTAAAGTTCTGATTCTCACATCCCCAACTATAATTTCGTTTCCAAGAGCATTTTGCTTGCTCTCTAGCTTTTGCAAAAAAAAAATGCCGCGCAGCCGAACTACTGATCAGTAGTTTTATAATCATGGGCTTTTTTTAAATTATCTACTGTAACTGCATATTTTGAGTATTATGTTGCACTCCCTAGTGGCAGAAACTAAAATTATATCAACTGTGATTTTATACTACTACTTACTGCCTTTCAGTTGCGACATTAAACTTAATTTTAGGGGAGTATTGACTATTGGAAATCACATTTTAAAAATTAACATTTTATATATTTTACCATTCAGCGCCTCTACCGGTATAAATTTGAAATATGGTTACTGGCATCGTATTTTACTCTTAAATACCTTTCCAACGAGTAGTCAAACTTCATTTTTGGTGTACATTTACTATATAAAATTACATTTTTATACGAAAAAAGATGTTTTAGCAAAATATGAATAGCACCGCCTACCGGCCGAATTTTAAAATTATATCAACTACATCCGGTTCTCAATAAATCAAGATTTCTAGTGGTGGGTCTATCATGAACTTGCGTGTACAGTAACTATGTGAAATAACTGCTTTTTATTGTTTACATCGGACAGACGGACAGATAGACGGACGGACAGAAAAGCGTTAACATAAGGAATTTTTTTTTTTTTTCGTTTTCGATGAACTCGTATTCGATGAACTCGACGGGAGTGTATGCGGACGCCGAAATCATGTTTTTTGGATCGCCAGCGAACGTTCGTTGATTCGTTCGTTCGTTTGTTCGGTTATATGTGGTTATATATGTAGCTGGACTCTTAATAATAAATTTCCATATCTGGAACACAAATTCACACACTTTGCATTATTTACACTTGGACAATTGGAATCAAACAATTTCTATACTTGAAAACAATCTTAAATTTCCAAATTAATTTTTAATTGCTAAAGTACTAAAGCAATTACTAAAGCAATTACAAATCTTCGTGTTTAAAAAAACTAAAAAACATTAAAAAACAAAAAAGAAATTTCAAATTCATGTATGTAAAATAATTATTACGAAAATCTAAAAATTCATGTCCTTTTCAACAACAACTATGATAAAAGCCAGCCAATTAAACCACAGAAAAATTTCAAATTTATGCTTTCGGGAAAAATTTACATTATTTTTTTTTCGATTTTTTTTTTTCCTTTTTGCCAGAAATTTTTACACCTGATTAAGAAATCTCATCTTTGTTTTATTAAATAATAATTTTCCATCTTTTCTATTTTCATTTTTCCTTTTCCATTTATTTATTTTTTTTGTACTGTGATTTCACATTTTTTTTTTTTTTAATTTGTTTGTTATGTATTTGTTTTTTTTGTATATAATATAAAAATTTCAAAAAATAAATATTTTCCTTAAATTTATGAATTATTTAGAAATCTCAAATTCATAGCCCTTTTTTTGTTATTACAATAAGAAATAAAATAGAATAAATATCAAGGAAAAATATTTATGTACATATAAACAAAAGAAAAAAAAAGAAAAAAAAAAAGAAAGGATATTTAATATTATTATTTAAGAGAGAGAAAGATAGAGATTTTTTTTTTCAATTTTTTTACATCCTAGCAATAAAATATCATAAATCATAGGAAAAAACTCATTTTTATGTTGCTGTTGTTGGTGAATAACACGGGATCTCCATTATCCATAATGTTGTCCATAAATGGATGTGGAAATGGAAATGGAAACCATTATGGATAATGGAGACCAATCGGCCATCAGCCATTCAATAAATGGAAAACTTTATGGACGTCCATTTATGGATAACTTTATAGACTCGTATGTCAACAAGAAAATGACGGAAAGTGGTTTAATTTGTAAATTTGGTTTAATATTGTGGTTAATTTAGTAATTGACTTTCGTTCTGTATTCACTACATACTATATTATCAATACAAAACAATTTTACACGTTGTTAATCAAAATATAATACAAATTTCAATGATATTTCGAATAATATTCGAAATATACATGAACTGTCCAATTTTTTTTTGTTTGAAAATCGATAAATGGAAACTGCTATGGAAATGGAAATGGAAATTTATCATGGCTAATGGAGACGGCCTGTAAAAGGATGCCCAAAGTTACACAACAAAACAGGATTATTTTTTTTTTATTATTATTTATTTCAGTTAACCATCAACCTTCTCTCTCTATTCAAAACTATAGAAAATAATATATAAATTTCATAACAAAAGGATTTGATTTTTTTTAAGGTCCTTTTTCTTCAGCTTAATTTTTTTCGAAAAAAAATTATTATAGTAAAAAAATATTAACCAAAATATATGTGTCACAAAGCAAAAAGGACGAATTAAAAAAAAAAAAATTTCTTATCTGTGAAAATCGATTATAAATCATGAAAATATTTTTGTGTTATTTTTTCTTTATTCCTTTTTGTTAGAAATCCTTTTTGAGTGAAATTCAATATTATGTCTTGTGTCCAAGTTAGATCTGTTCTGTTTGAGCAAAACTGTTTTTAAGGCATATAAAGTACTGTTTAACAAAGATTTTGGAGTATTTCTATATTAATATTTCAAGCTTATTAGTTTGGTGGCTTTATAAAGGTTCATAGAGCTAAGGCCCAAAAGTTAGAATTGAAGAATTACCAAAAAAATAAAATAAACTAAGGCCCAAAATTTTGGACATTAGTTCATATAAACTAAAGCCAACATTTTTTTTGTTTAAGTTCATTTTTGTTTAAGGCGTTAGTTCATAAGAGCTGTCTTTATACAATACTGAGATTTCGCTATAAAATATATATAAAAATCAATTTTTCTCTTCTTGATCATTACAGAACATTAAATCTTACTTATAGAAATAACAAAATTAAAGATAAATTTTCGGTTACTGACATATATGAGTTATGATACACAGATGATTCTCTTAACTCACACATCTGTGAATTTTTTATACAGCAACAGCACTACATAATTTTACTTTTATTGTTGTGGTTAATAATACGCTATTTGATAGCTTGCAAAATCTGTGTCACATGACCTATGTGTCTTAAGTGAGGTAATTATTAATACCACCTTAATAAGTAATTTTTTTTAAAATAAAATAATGTTTGAAAATTATATTATTTAAAAAATCTTCCACTAGAGGCGCTATATTAAATTATATTCATTTTTAGATAATATAATTCAGTATATACATATATAAATATATTTCGTTACCAAAATTTTGCAATAAATTATTCTTCGATTTTATATAACCTCAAATACATACTGGAAAGGAAAAGCATTAAATAATGAAACAGAATTTATACAATAATGACAAAATAATAATTTTCTTTATAATAAAATTTCTTATATATATATATATAAAGGACTTTATTTGAGGGGGCTCAGAACAGAACCAAAGTGGCCTAACTCTCGTAAAAATTTTATTGTCTTTTTTTTTTTTTAATCGATGGTAAAACTTTATTAGAATCTAATGGCACTAATTAGGAATTCCGGAAACGCTTCTTTTTGTGTTATTTATTAATAAAATTATTTTGGCTCAATGAAAACTATTCGTTTTTGTGAGAACCAAAGTGACCTAACCCACAATGAGGAGGCTTTTAGGTCACTTTGGTTCTCTATATTAATATTTCAAGCTTAATCCACAATGAGGAGGCTTTTAGGTCACTTTGGTTCTTAGACGTAAAACGTAAAAATTATAATAGTTTGAATAATAAAGTTATTTATTCCATCAGAACATCATAAATTTTATATAACTCTGCGTACTGCAAGTAACGCAGGAGAAATTATTTTTAGTGAAACTGTTTTTTTTTTTAAATTTTGAAGAAATAAATGATTTTTATGTTATTTATTTTTTTGTAGAATGCCAAAGTGGCCTAACACACGAAAATTTTTTTAATTAGTCAACTATAGTATTTAAAGAATTATGTAGAATAAGTTTTTATCTGAAATCAAAAGCTTAATAATATAATAATAAAAGTTTTAACAACATTTGAAAATATCATATTTTTTAATTTGCGATTTACTCTATAAAAATTATTTGAGTGTTAGGCGACTTTGGTCCTGAGCCCCTCATTTATAGTTTCATAATTCTGGTAATATAAAAAATTTTGAATGATATTCATTATTTATGTGAATACTAAATTTTCCAAAACAAAATTTCCCGATTGTTTATATACAATTCTAGAAATTATTGAATAAAAAAAAAATGCCGCGCAGCAGAACTACTGATTAGTAGTTTTATAATCATGGGCTTTTTTAAATTATCTACTGTAACTGCATATTTTGAGTATTATGTTGCACTCCCTAGTGGCAGAAACTAAAATTATATCAACTGTGATTTTATACTACTACTTACTGCCTTTCAGTTGCGACATTAAACTTAATTTTAGGGGATTATTGACTATTGGAAATCACATTTTAAAAATTAACATTTTATATATTTTATTATTCAGCGCCTCTATCGGTAAAAATTTGAAATACCGTTACTGGCATCGTGTTCTACTTTTAATTACCTTTCCAACGAGTAGTCACACTTCATTTTTGGTGCACATTTACTATATAAAATTAAATTTTTATACGAGAAAAGATGTTTTAGCAAAATATGAATAGCGCCGTCTGCCGGCCGAATTTTAAAATTATATCAATTACATCTGGTTCTCAATAAATCAAGCTTTCCATCGGTGGGTCTATCATAAACTTTTTAAAAAGCCCTAAAAAATTAGTCATTGGTGGTTAATATTCAAGAATAAATCAAGGATGGATATTGTACATATAAAATGATTAAAAATAAGATAAAATTATAATAAGTTTGTTTTGTTTTTACTTTGTTTTTTTTTTTGTCCAAAAGGACCACTTATAAATATTTAATATATAAAGCAATAATGAAAAACGATAATATTAATAAGAAATACAATATTTTTGAAAGTGCATAATTTAAGAATTTATATTAGCTCGTTAATGAATAAAGATGTTCTATTTTTGGTAATGACATATGCGGCAAGGATATATAAGAATTGTTTAATTTATATTTCTTATTATGTATGTAGTTCGAAGTAGTTTGATGGTATCAATTAAAATATAATGTATAAAAAATATATAATAATAAGACAAATTTTGTATACATATACAGAAAAACCTCACAGAACATTTGCAAAAAAATTTCTCACGAGATGGCACTAGTATGCATGTTAAATAAAATAGATTCCCAACCGGGAATATGATAATGTCTTCCTGGGGAAGCTCTTCTCAGGAGGGCGCCTTCCAATTCAGGACGCGTAGAAAAATACGAACTTTTAGGGAACCTAACATGAAAGAAGGTAACAATGAAGGAAATTATAGTGTTCATATGCCTCTATAGCTTCCGAGGAAGGCTTCCAACATGCGTAGGAAGCCTTTCATTTCCCATATTATTACTTCAATTTTTGAAGAAACATTAAAAATGTTATCCTTTTACTCATATAACAACAATTTGTAACTAGTATACTTACAAGAGTCACAATATAAGTATAATAAAATCACGACAAAGTCAAAATGTTTATTGTTAAATAGAACAACGCTACAATTATTTTTTTATTGATTTTATGAAATATATTTTCAATTTATTTCACTAAACCATAATTAAATAGAAAAATATTCCAATCTAAATTTATATATCCATAATCTTGAAAAATGAATTATATACAAAAATAAGGAAATTAATTACTTTTACATTAAAACATTTTTTTTTTTTTTTTATTTTAGTATTTTATTATTCTTATTAATATTTATATACCAAAAATGATATTCACATAAATCATGAATTCCGTTCGGAACGGAGAAATGTTCGATTTTAGCTCCGACGGCGACTTCCTAATTCTAAATTCCGTTCGGAATATTATTCATTTTCGAATCCGTTTCGTTCGTATATTTGTATTTTATATTACGATCGAAATATCAAGTTCATAAAAAACATTCCCGAAAAAAAATAGTTGCGGAAATTGAAATTAAAGTCAACTTTTGATAAAAAAAATTGGCTTAAAATGTTTCTTTTTAAATGTATAAGATTTTCTAAGTTTTCTTCATCAATAAGTTTTAACAAAAACCCAACCATATTGATTTTAAACATTTTTCAATACACAAATTCAGAAATTAATACTTTTAAAATAATTTTCATCAAGTCTGTATAAACAAAAATGAAAAAAAAATATTTTAAAAATATTTAATTTTTGAATTTGAAGTAAATCAGCTGATTTCGAAAATCCGAAAAATGGGTTTGCTATGGCAATAATTTTATACGATTCCAAGGTATTCCATAATTCCATTTTTTTCTCCGTCGGAGTGGAAATCTCCGACGGAATATCTTCCGAACGGAATTCATGATTTATGTAAATATTAATTTTATTTTAAGCTAAGTATCCACTTTAAAAAAAACATGAATTTACCCGAGACAAAAATTTAGCTTAAATTTTTTTTACTGATATTCTATTAGTATCCACCTAAAAAAAATAATTGGAAATTTAGTAGTTAATTTTCTGATATACAGGTGGCGTAGCTATAATAAAACGTCAAAACGTCTTTAATGCAATTTTAATATGCTAGGATATTAAAAAGTGGGTAAAAATTTCTTTTACTCGGTTATGTCAACGGATTTCACATTTTTGCTGTATGAATACTTAAGTGTTCAATATGTAATTTTGTATTCTAAAAAAATTACTTTTATTAATTAATATATAATAAAATGGCTTTTTCTCTTTATTTTTTATTTAAACTAAAATTGAATGTTTGTAAGTTGGAGTGTAATTTTTACTATTTAGAAAAACGTATGAAATATTTTCAATATCAATTTTGCACGTTTTATAAAAAATTAAATTATTCATAAAAGCTTATAAAAATTTAAACGAATTTCCACCCGAAAACTCTAAAATCCTGTCTAAGTCCGCATATCTATGTGATTAAATTAACAATTGAAACTTAAAATGCATTTTCCTCACATTTTATACTTTTCGATATTGGACACTTAAGTATTCATTCACACAGCCATTTAAAATTATTTCGAAAAAATAATTTAATTTATTTACATTCAATTTTGACCAATAGCTGATTTTCAAATCACCGCCATCTACAGCTAAAACTTAATTCAAATTTTGTCCGATATTTTACTATCATTTTTACCAGCCAAAGTGGATACTAAGTGGATACTTTGCGTTAGGAAAAAGAAAATCATTATTTTTTTTTTTTGTCTTATGAATATAAAAAAAAATATTAAAATACAAATTAAAAATAAAATAATAATGTAATAAAATTTTATGGTTGCTATTGCGATATACTTATATACTTAAAATGTATTTATAAATTTTATAATATAAGATTAATTTTTTTTTGGTAAACTAAACATATAAATATAATAATAATAATAATAAAAAAAAGATAATCTTATAAAATATTTAATAAAGTAATTTAATAAGATTTTTATCACCCTTGGATACCAAAAACAGAAAATTAGCTCAAATTTTTTTTAGCTTTATATAAGTGGGAGATTGAAATTAAATTTTCAACATAAAATCATGGGTTTTTTTTTAATATATTATACCAAAATTTGTATTAAAATTTGTATTAAATTTGATTAATTTGTATACGTTTTTCTTTTTTTATATCCTTTTGTGTTAGGGAATTATGTTTTTTTATTGGTTTTTGTTTTTGGTGAAATAATAATTTCAATTTGTTCTTGTTTTTGTTTTTGTTTAAAATATAAAGATAATCTTTAATAAATTAATTATGCTAATGAAAAGCCATAATTTTATTGAGAGTTTAATGGTGGCAAAAAAAAGGAAATTTTTTTAAGATTTTTCATTTTTTCAAATTTGGAGGCAAAAGTATATATAAATATGAATTATTATTTAATGCATGTGTAAAATGAAATTATCCTTTTTTTCTATAAAAATAAAAAGGGAGTCATAAATTGTTTTTAAGTATTTGTTTAATTTTTCATTAAAAAAAAATATATTTCCAAAATATCTTCACATTTGCATTTTACGAGAATACCCAAAAAAATTTAATAAAAAATCATTTTTTATATCTAAACACGAAAATATTTTATTGATTTTTCGATAAACATTTAAAAAAAAATAAATTAAAAGTTATTTTATGACTGCTTTATTTTTAAAAACTCTTCTAAGAAATGTAAAATATTCCTTTTAGTAAATACATATGTAATTTGAAATACTATTTTAGAGGATTTTCAGATCTAATTCGCCTTTCAGATCAAATTACCCTTTTTCAGATCAAATTGGCCTTTTCTCAGTTTAAATTCGCCTTTTTCAGATCAAATTGGCTTTTTTTAAGTTCAAATTCGCCCTTTTCCGATCTAATTCGCCTTTCAGATCAAATTACCCTTTTTCAGATCAAATTGGCCTTTTCTCAGTTTAATCGCTTTTTTCAGATCAAATTGGCTTTTTTTAAGTTCAAATTCGCCCTTTTCCGGTCTAATTCGCCTTTCAGATCAAATTACCCTTTCTTCAGTTCAAATTGGCCTTTTCTCAGTTTAATCGCTTTTTTCAGATCAAATTACCCTTTTTTCAGTTCAAATTCGCCCTTTTCCGATCTAATTCGCCTTTCAGATCAAATTACCCTTTTTCAGATCAAATTGGCCTTTTCTCAGTTTAATCGCTTTTTTCAGATCAAATTGGCCTTTTTTAAGTTCAAATTCGCCCTTTTCCGATCTAATTCGCCTTTCAGATCAAATTACCCTTTTTCAGATCAAATAATTGGCCTTTTTTAAATTTAAATTCGGTTTTTTCAGACAAATTTTATCTGGAAAAAAGACTAATTTGAATTTTTGGAAAAATTTTAATAATTTTTATGTATACATACTCATAAAAATTATTCAAATTTTTGGTATAAATTAATGTCAATTTATTTATTTTAGGATCTTGTTAACAATAAAAGTTAATATTTCTTTTAAAAACATTTATATTTATTTTACATTTAAAAACAATTTAAAATTAAAAAAAAAAAAAAAAAATTATATATCAAAACTTTTGAATTTCAAAATGATGACATCTTTCAATTTTTATGATAAAGATAAAAAAAAAAAAATTTAACAATTCAACAAAATAAAAATTATCATAGAATTTTTATCAAATAAAATTTTCATTTCATCATCATTGTCTTTAAAAAGGATATAAATAGACATTATACTATTTAATCTCTAAATTATTGTAAAGGATATCATTAATAATCCTTGAATTTTAATAATAATACATTCATATATAAATAAATATATATTTATTTTATATTAATAATTTCTTAGTTTATATCTAAATATAATAATAATAATGTGTTTGCCCTTTATTGGATATTATATAAGGATATAATGTCTTAATTAATTAATATATACTTAAAGGCATATTTATATAAGAAAATATTTTATTTATTAACATTTCTGGGTAAATTATTATAAATATCCTTAGAGAATATTTAAAATTTATATAAAATTAATAAATTTCATTAATATTTATACCTTAATGATGAAAAATATCTTTAAATAAAAAAAAAAAGTTAAAATAATTAATTTAAATTTAAATATTTTTAAACAGATATTATAGAACTGAATATAAATATTGATAAATAATTTATTATATAATGTGAAAATCTGTGTTTAATTTATAATATTTTATCCAGCTCCTAAAAACTATGCAATTTATCATATTACTTAAATCTATGCAATCTTTAATATGATATTGAAATTATTTCTTTCATATTATTTTCGACTCAATTAAAGAGTTTCGCTAGAAATTTTATCTAACTACTAAAAAGGAATAAATTTAAGAAAAAAATTTCTTTATACTGTAACATTATAACTTTTAAAGTACATATATACAAATAAAATAATTTGGTCAAATATAATTTCATTTCAATGCCTAAAGTTATATATTATCATACCTTTCAATTATTTTAAGGATAGTGTCACAATATGACAGTGTTATGACATTTTAGTAAAAAATTTTTTTTATATATTTGGCTAGAATGTAAAAATAAATTTAAAATTTATTATTAAAAATAAAAAAAATCTTTTAAATAATAGAAAATAGTAAATTTACATTGAAATGAATAATTTTCTTTTTAAGCAGAAATCAATAATAATAGTTTCTACATTTTACGTTTACAATATAATAACATGATAAAATTCACTAAATAAAAAAATAAAAAAAAAATTCAATCTTATTATTTAATTTGAAAAATTTCTTTTATTATAATAGAAAAACAAAAAATTTTCCTTTTCATATTTAATACAATATCCTTGGTATTTTTTTTGAGATATAAAATTTCAATAATTTTATAATCATAGAATATATAGCTACTCATTCTTTTTCTGGAAAACTTCGTATATGAGATTCCCTTCGCTGTGCGTTTCACTTTCACATAATTGTAGTATTCTAGAAAACGATCGAATTTTACGTATTCAGAAACTTAAATACGTATTCGAAAAATTAAAATTTGTTTTTAATGTCAAAATCGAAATAAAAATATAAAATTAGAGCATCCGTATAGCTGTATCATTAATTTAATGTAAATAAAAATGATTCGTTTCTCTTTTTTTTCTTTTTTTAAATTTGTACCAATTTCATCTGATAGACGTTTCGGAAACCCACGAGCAATGTCCTTCTTTAATTTCATGTCATTGTGATTAATTTTTGAAATTGTTTCTTTTGTTTGTTGATTTTTTTCCAAAAATTTGTATATTTAAATTTAAATAATTGGTAAAATTTTATATTTAAATGTTAAAAAAATGTGTTAAATTATTTTTAATTATATTTTGAATTTTCTAAAAGTAACAAATTTAAAGCGAATGACTAGTATATGAAAAATGTTTCACATCTCGATTCGACAGTATTACAGAATATTAAATTTTTTGAATTAATAATATAGTTTTCACTTCGATCGTATTGTAGAATAATAAAAATTTAAATACTAAGTTTTACATACGAATAAAATTAATCCACTCTTATGATTAATTTTGTCGTGAAATTCGTTTCCTATAAATCAATTGGTGAATTGCAATATCCCAAAAACTATAATAATATCGAACGATAGTGTCCATTCGAATTCAATAATAATGATGAATATTTTATATAAAAAATTTTGGTATACCTAAAACAAAATCATTATAAATTATGTCAATATTATTTGAATATAAATTTATTATTTATTCATATTAATTGGTTATTTTTAAGGATTAGATATTATATATATATATATATATATATTTGTTATATTAATGTTTTTATTATCTTCATGTCGATAATAATATTTTATATATATATATATATATATATATATATATATATATTAATTAATATGATAAATAATCTATAAATAAATCTAAATATAATTTATTTATTGATTTCAAGTATATTTTAAATTGTGAAATTTCACAATATTATTTATGAGAATAAATTTTATTATATTATACAGAAATAGTTTAATATGAACTAAAAATATGATTAAATCATTTGGTAATAATACCCAAATATAAATATTACTCCTAAATAGTTTTAAAATATGACAATTCAATTAATTTATATAAAATTTATAATACAATTTTATATAGAATAAGAAAAATTTTTAATTCAATTTTTTTTATTCTGATTTATTTTTTTAATTTGATTTTATATGATTTTATACAATTTTTTTTTGAAAATTATTAAATAGTTTATTAATAATTTAAATAATCATAAAATGTTAGAAATAATAACTTCAATTATAAATGTTTATATCAAAATGAAATCAAAATGAATCCAATTGATCTTTAAAGATTAATAAATGAATTTAATATTGTTTCATTTTTTTTTTTTAATGTATTTAATAGTGCGATTGACATCACTATCAGTCAAATGTCATTTATTGCCTGATAGTAAAATTTTTGCCTTTAAAAAAATATGAGATTTTAATTTACAGAAAACCCAAATTTTCGATTACATTACTGGCGAAACTTCTGATTACAATTATAAAAGTGGCGATATTGATATTGGACAGTAAACTGACAGTGAGTGGTACGGTTCGATGAAAATATGATTTGGTAAATAAATTTTCAAAAAAAAAAAAAAACATGAATGTTTTAATTTTTGACTTAATTTCACTTTAACATGAAATTTTTGAAAGATATCACAACAAGTATCATTGTACACATAAACGTCAATTACCTTACCATGTTCTTTAGAATTTTTGGTATTTGTTTCAGTCAAAATTGTATTTTTATAGTTAAAACTGTCGATATAGTCAGAAAATTCAAAAACATTAAAATATCGACTCTGGTATTTAAAATAGTAAAAAATTTAAATTACTAAAAAAATATGTTGGTTGGTCAATATGGAGAGGTACCTCCAAGTAACACATTCTCGTGACCACCGGGGTTTGTTTTAGATCCAGTCAGTATAGTAGTGTTTAGGAACTGTATCATGTTCGTTGGGCAGCACGTGGCTAGATCGTTCAGTTCATTGATGATGAAGCTGCCAAGTGAACGGTGTCTAGCTCTAGCTAGAAATGTTCTACCGTTTCCTTCTCACTTGGTATACGCAGTCAAAAAATAAATAGCAAAAAATATGTAGATAATTATTATAAATTTGATTACGCAAATTATATTATGATTACAAAGCATAATTCATGCTATACGCTGTAATCGCACCCTCAGCATATATAATGTACATAATACTATAAAAATTTCCAAATATTTTAAAGTATTTTAAAGAATTTAATTTTAATAATAGCAAAAATAAAAATTACAATAAAAATTCTACATTGTATATGGCAAAATTATTATCTATAATAAAAATAATTTATATTACTTAACGTAAAATATCTTAAATCTCTCTTTATTTAATTTGATTAAATGAATCAAATTTTATTTCAATCAGAATGTAAAACAACAACCACAACATTTTTGAATATTATTTTTGTATATACAAAAGTACAATCTGTATATGGAGCCGTTGATTTTGAAAGTGGCATAAGTAACTTTTAAATTATTTTGAGATACTTACTTGAAATATTTTTGCAATTGTGTTTATAAGTAAAATTTCTATGGACGAAATAATACATAATTTTGCAGGAATTTAACAATAAATCAATAAAACATGAAAAAATCATACATATTTCTAATCATAAATAGAATAAATAATTTCAGAAATTCAATCATAATTTTTCGCAAAAAATGACTTATGCCATTTTCAAAATCAACGGCTCCATATATACATTTTAACTAATTTTCCAATAAAAACCATAAAAAATTTGAGATTACCGAAAAAAAAATGCCGCGCAGCTGAACTACTGATTAAGTAGTTTTATAATCATAGGCTTTTTTTAAATTATCTACTGTAAATGCATATTTTGAATATTATGTTGCACCCTCTAGTGGCAGAAACTAAAATTATAACAACTGTGATTTTATACTACTACTTACTACCTTTCATATGCGACATTAAACTTAATTTTTGGGAATTATTGACTATTGGAAATCACATTTTAAAAATTAACATTTTATATATTTTACCATTCAGCGCCTCTACCGGTATAAATTTGAAATATGGTTACTGACATCGTATTTTAATCTTAAATACCTTTCCAACGAGTGGTCAAACTTCAATTTTGGTGCACATTTACTATATAAAATTACATTTTTATTCGGAAAAAGATGTTTTGGAAAAATGTGAATAGCACCGTCTACCGGCCGAATTTTAAAATTATATCAACTACATCTGGTTCTCAATAAATCAAGCTTTCTATTGGTGGGTCTATTATGAACTTGTGTGTACAGTAACTATGTGAAATAACTGCTTTTTATTGTTTACATCGGACAGACGGACAGACGGACGGACAGAAAAGCGTTAACATAAGGGATTTTTTTTTTAAAAAAAAGCCCTAAAAACAAAAATATATTTTCCCCATTTTTAATATCCAAACCAAAAAAGAAAACACAAGAGTTTTATGGATGTGCGTATATGCATTAATTTTATTTTGTGCGTGTATACTACAAAAAAAAAAAAGGAGAAAATTTAATATTTTTGCACGTTTTTCCTTTTAGCTTGTCAGATTTTTTATGAGGCATAAATAAAATTCCAAAAAAAAAAAAAAAAATAAAGAAAATATCGCTGCTTTTTAAGAAAAAAAAATAATAATATCGAAAAAGGCTCTTATGTATATTGTATGAAAAGGTGTAAGTACTCCAAAAAAATATAAATAAAATTAAAGCACAGCTGAGTAATAAAACTGGAATTTTTTTTTTTTATTATTATTTTTTTATAAGTGGAAAAGGATAAAAATCATAAAATATAAAAATGAAAATTTTACCTTGTGATAAGGTCAGAACAAAAGAAATATTCTTGTACATTGAGAAAAAAAAAATGAAATGTGAAAACTTTCAGAGATATACTAGAAATTTTGTAAAGCAACATTAATATTACAAAGGCTGGAAGTCGCAGGAATCTTCACGTAACTAAGCCTCTAGGACCCGTGCTGTATACACTTCTAACTGCATTTTACTTCTTCACAAAACATCAGCCCTTCCTACCTTTTTCTGAAAGCAAAATTTGGTACGTTTAGCTTATGAATCTAATGTCAACAGACAAAATAGAAAAAATTTAAACAAAATTTCATTTTTAAGTTTTGCCTAAAGGTATGCAGTTTGCCATCATAAAACATAAATCCATTTTCCTTTTTAGGGCTTTTTTTTTAAAAAAAATCCCTTATGTTAACGCTTTTCTGTCCATCCGTCTGTCCGATGTAAACAATAAAAGTTATTTCACATAGTTACTGTACACACAAGTTCATAATAGACCCACAAATAGAAAGCTTGATTTATTGAGAACCAGATGTAATTGATATAATTTTAAAATTCGGCCGGTAGACGGCGCTATTCAAATTTTGCCAAAACATCTTTTTTCGTATAAAAATGTAATTTTATATAGTAAATGTACACCAAAAATGAAGTTTGACCACTCGTTGGAAAGGTATTTAAGAGTAAAATACGATGCCAGTAACCATATTTCAAATTCATACCGCTAGAGGCGCTGAATGGTAAAATATATAAAATGTTAATTTTTAAAATGTGATTTCCAATAGTCAATAATTCCCAAAAATTAGGTTTAATGTCGCATCAGAAAGGTAGTAAGTAGTAGTATAAAATCACAGTTGTTATAATTTTTGTTTCTGCCACTAGAGGGTGCAACATAATACTCAAAATATGCAGTTACAGTAGATAATTTAAAAAAAGCCCATGATTATAAAACTACTGATCAGTAGTTCGGCTGCGAGGCATTTTTTTTCCTATAATGGTAAATATTTTTCAAAAAAAAAAAATTGGACATCCTTGTTGTAAATTAATCTTATTTTTTATATATTCGAATGTAATTAATTTTTGATATGATTTCCTTTTTTATGATTTAATTATAATTGTAAGAATTTCATTTTACGGAAGTATAAATAATAAAAAAACTTTTATACAAATAATAGTTGAGTTTTATATCCCGAAATTTATGTAGCAAAAAAAAAATGGCAAAATATATAAATTATATTTATACAGGAATTTAGTTAAGATTTACACTATCGTTTCGATATATTTAATGCCTAAAAATATGCAATTTTTATAATATTGTAAATATTTTGGTCATAAAAGTGATAAATAGCTTAAATTCAGGATTATATTAACTTATTATTATTTAGGGCCTGTCTAATTTGGTTAAAAAGTTTTAAAAAAAAGGTAAAATAATTTTTACCGAGATGAAAGATATTTAATCGTGGTAAATATTCTTTACACCGTCTAAATTGTTTTAAATTTGAACAATTCAAATTAAATATTAAATTCATGATGATAAATTCCATTTTATTGGAATATTTGAAAAACAATCAATGCAAATATTAAAAATTTGCGTATTCTCTTTAATATACAATTTTTGTTAATTGAAATATTGTCATTAAAATTAATTCTTACGCGGGTATTAAAATATTTTTTTAGGTTAGAATGAAATTTAACTTTTATGCTAAAATTTATAGACGCTCAGACCGTCATGAAATTTTGATATTTAAATTTTCGGCGCCTGGAAAAGGTAAATTTTAATGTCAAAATTTTGGAATTTTAACCAATTTATAAAGGTCCTTTATTCAAGCAATTTAGAATCGCATATTTACTAATTATATTTGAAATTTTAATAACATTAATATATTTTGACATCGAAAAAGTCCAATTATTTATAAACAAAATAATTTTATAGAAACAATAATTTATCAAATATTTAATAAATGAAAATTATCTTGTAAAATTATGAGTACAAAATACGAAATTTAGTTGTTTATTATGTTAACTTTATTACATTACATGTCAGTTTTTACTTTCGCCTAAAAATATTCAATTTCTAAATTTCTTTTTAGTTTGATTTTAAAGTGGCGCATAAGCTAAGAATTACGATGTTTTTATTTTATCATTATTATAAAATTCATAAATTATTTCATTTTAAATTTTTTAACTTTATAAAACCATTAAAGGATCTTTCAAGTAAAATATACAGGCAATTATTCAATAAAAAAAAAATTTGAAATACATGTAAAAGTTCACCAAAAATTCATATTCTCTTAATAAAATTTAAATATAAAAATAAATGTATTCAATGAAATTTAAATATTTTTATAAAAAAAAAAAGTAAAATTTTTCTTATATAAATAAAATCTTGTTTTTGTTATTATTGAAAATATGTATAAATAAAAAAGGATATTCCACGTTTTATTGATTTTCAATAAATATTATTACCATAAAGCTTTAAAATTTTTGTATATTAAAACATTTTTTTTTTATTATTTTCATTATAATTGATATCCTTTTAAAATTCTCTCTCTTATCATTACAAAAATGTTCAACAATTTCTTTTCAAAAAATAATTTCATATGTAAATATATGTGTATGTTTTGTGACAATTATTTGTTGAAGATTTGTTTTTATATACCAGTGGCATTTCATATAATATTTTAACAGAAACTTTTAATGACTTATATAATCGGTTTTTTTTTCTCTTTTCTTTAATCGTTTTATCCTCCCACAAGACAAGCAGTGATTATTCAATGACAGAAATTTCTATATATGACCTGATTTAGAAATTATTGTATTGACAATAATTGGTAACAAAATCATAGCAGACACATATATATACTTAATTATTCTGTTGTGCCTAAAAATATGCAATAAATTTTTTTATTCCTATTTAATTTACATTATCGAAATATTTTTATGGCATTGTATGTAAAGGAGTATAAATGTTACAGCAAAATTATTTGGTTGGATTAATTTAAAAGGAAGGGGAGAACTTTCACGGAACCCGCAGCCGCTAGGACCCATATTGTACACTCTTGACTGCATTTTACTTCTTCACAAGACGTCAGCCCATGCTACCACTTTCATGAAAGCAAAATTAATTCAGTTTCTTTGAATCTAATAACTGTACAGAGAAATGGAAAAAAATGTAAAAAAAAATCATTTTTAAGTTTTGCCTAAAGGTATGCAGTATTGTTTTTTGTTTTACTATTTACCATAATTGGATGTCACAGCAAAATTAATTATTAATAAGAGCTCTCCCTAAACACCGTCGTACGGCGTACAGCGTCTGTCAAAATCGTTTCATACACATACATTTTTGTATGAGAGCTCCCGAAATATGCGGCGTACGAACGCCGACAATTCGAATTTCCAATTTTTACGAGCGTATTAAGTATGTACTACAAACAGTTTTTAATACAAAACACACCCTGCAAAAAATTTATAATTTAGCAAACGCGGCGCTCTGTTTTGGGAGACGCCGGCGTACGGGCGTACGGGCGTATTGACGTATATACGCTATACGCCATGCGCCGGTGTTTAGGAAGAGCTCTTAATTTGAATTTCTTTGACATTTACCCATACTAAACCATTTACCCATAATTCGATGATCTACCATCACTGACTTTTTAAACTTTTTTTATGTATTTCTGAAATAATCATAATAATATTCACAATTATATGTATATATGTATTTATCGGTGTTATATGTATATATGTATTTATCGGTGTTTATAAATTTCAATATGACAATAACAGGATATTCTTTTTATTGTTCTCGTTTTCTGTGTCTATAAATTTAATATCTAGATTATTGTTACAAGATTTTTATTTTTGTTTGAAATAAAATCATTTTTATGATATTTTTTTTTTTGTTTAATAAATGAATAAATAAAATAAAATAAAATTTTAAATTAAAAGGATCCACCCAAAAAAAAAAAAAACATGGAATAAAATTATTTTTTAAAAAAGATTTTCTTTACAGACGAAAATATTTTTTTTATATAATTTTTTTTTTTTTATTGATGTCATTAAATTAAATTATAAATGTTAAATAAAAATTATATTTTTTTTGTTAAATAATATTTTTCTTTTCAAAAGAGAAAATATATATTGGAAAAGTAAATAAGAAAATTTCCAATAAAAAAAAAAAATTTAAAATTTAAGATAAAAAATATTTCTCTATAATTAAATTAATTTTTTTTTGATGAAAATTTAATAAGTTTCGGCATGATCTAATAATATAAGGTCTGCTGGATATAATTTGACACTCGCCATTTTCTTCTCAATGACGTAGATTTCCTTTGGAGAAGTTTTAAAGATATTTTAGTTGGCTGTGCTTTTATTTAATTTATTGTATTTGGTGTGTTTCTTATTTAAATCTGTAGATCAACTAGATTCTTTCAAATCTGAAATCAAATTAATCTGACTTATAAAATAAGAAACAGTGAGATTTTTCAGATAAAAAATTCACCAATGTTTGCCGGGAAGAATACAAATCTTGGCAGGCATGTCTGGGATTCTCAAATTGATTGATCTGAGTCAATATAGGAAACAGTTCCAGAGTTATTAAATCGATCGGAGCACAAGTAAGAAACACAGCATTAATTTCATATAAAATTTCTTGCCGATGACGTCACATATTTCATTGATAGAACTATCAAGCAGACCTTATATTATTAGATCATTATTGTAAATATTAAATTTTTGTTTTGGTGAATTGTTAAATTTTTTGTAATTTTATTAACGTGAAAATATTTTGCAGAAAATTTTCTAAATAAAATATTAAATTGATTGTTTTTTAATATAGGTAAATTTAAATTTAAATATACAATGTAAAAATTAATTAATAAAAATTTTTATATAAACGAAAAATAATGTAAACGCAATACGAAAACTAGTATACTATATTTAAAAATTTATCGACATTACAATAATATAAAATTTATAGGTTTAACAATTCAATTTTACGATGCAATGGTTGAACTACAGATATAGTATTTAACAGATTTATTAGTGTACTAGGTCCAATGACATAAACAACAAACTTAAAACGATAATTTGTGTATTTATGGTTAGTAAATATTTAGAGATTAAAGAAATATAGAAAAATCGGTTGAAGGATGATAATGGATCAATTGAATTATGCAGTTCCTATATGATGTAATTACAATGAAATTTTAAAATTTGGAAAATTTGCTATATTTATCCAGGGTATGGAACTTTGATTAAGTGGAGCAATTAAAGTTAATTCGCAGTATCTGATGCAAGATGATCAAAGAATTTCAAGAAGAATTAAATTCATAAATAATTTTTTAGGAAAAATATCAATTTATCGCAATACTCTTAATATAATACTATATATAGAATTTACCTAAGTATTTGAATCATGAATTTAATGTGCTACAATAATACACAAGAATAAGTTAAATAGCTTGATAATTGAAGTATGAAGAACACAAACCAGAAATGAATTTCTTTTGAAAAATTTTACTAGACCTACTAAAAGATTTTCGACCTCCTAAAGGCATACATAAGAAAATTATACAGCTCCGAATTGATCCAAACCTTATTCTATCCAAGATATTTTTTAATTATTAATTATTCTTATAATATCTAATTGCAATTAACTACAAAATTCTAACAGTTGTAGTATGTCCTTTACCAAAAAGAGCCAATTTAAACAAGTAATTAGCATAAACAAAATGTTGTCTCCGTGCCAACTCTACCAAATTATTTATTTACAATTTGAAATCATCCAAATTGAAACTTTTAATTTAATTTACTATCACTTAATGAACTGAAATTTCAAATACTATAAACTTTTCGTAAAATATTTCACTAATCATTTATGAATACATTTTAAATTCACTCTACTGTCCACTGAATTTTGTTCATTTCTAACTAATATTTTTATATGTATGTTATATGGTCGGTCCCATGCCAAAACCGCGAATGTGCAAAATTACAGTTTCGAGAAAAATGCGTTTTAATTTCTGCCGATTTGTGAAATTCTTATATAAACGATATAGAAATTTAAACACAAGCGATATAGAAATTTTGTAATATTAAAAAAACTACGACGAATTGCACATTTGTAGTTTTTGCATATTGTAGATTTTGAAATTTTACAATTTCTGGCATTAAAAACTCAATTTCATAAAAAACGCACATTCGCGGTTTTGGCATGGGACCGACGAATGTACATATAAAATATTAGTATACAACATTCAATTGAATCCTTAATAAATATACATTTTATTTATTTCTAAATTGCGCAAATGGAATTAACTAAAAATTTGAAACCGAATTTATATAAAATTGATATCATTTTCAAATTGAATCAATTTTTTTTTTCTAGGTCATTTAAAATTTTTAATCAAATAAAATATGAACAAGAAATTTTAAAATTTTAGACAATTTTTTATATTTATTATTTTTAGTTTATATTAAAAAAAAATATATTTCGGATAATTTCCAAAGAGAATTTTGTATTTTTAATATAAAAAAAAAGGATTTTAGCATTAGATGATTGAATATAAATATTTACTCAAATGTTAAAAAGGATTTTTTTAGTTTATGAATCAATAAGTGTGCGTTTATATTATTTATTAATTTGTTTAAAAAAAAAAAATTTTTAAATTTGCTAAAATGCTAATTAAATCAAATATTATTTTGAAAATTATTTAAATTTTCTAATTGAAATTGAAAAAGGCATACAATTAGCGGCCCGACAAAATAAGTACTCAGCAGGACTAAATTTTTAAATAAACAACAGAGTAAAGTTTTACACTTTGTAGTTTAAGCTTTAAGGCAATGTCAAAATATTAAATTAACCATAATATTCGTTATTTGTCGTGACAATTCGTTATTTGTCATGACAAGAAAATAATTTATCGGGTTCAATACAAATTTTGTTGTGGGCAATTGTGTCGTTCTAAAAACATAATTTGTCATGCCATTACATTTTCCTCATTCAAAAATTTAGAGTTTAAATAAATATGTATATGTATATAATTTTTAATATTAATTTTAAGTAGAATATATATCAATATAAAGTGATTTGAAATTTATAAAATAATTCGTGAGAATAATTTCGATTTTATTTCGCGTCATTCAACACCATATACACTAGGACCAGTAATATACATATCTATCGGTTTCCCATGTATATTAAAAATGTGACCGTGTTAAGTCAATTAAGGGTGATTTTTCCACATCCCCTAGCTAGATCCACAAAAAAAAAAACAGATACGTACCCAAAATCTTGTAACTACTGCTGTAGAGATTAAGGTAACTAGTAGCACAAGAAGTGTGTAATGTCTATCGTGAAAAGATCAGACTTAGTCTTAGACTGTGACCTGTAACAGTGACTGTTGGAAGCTCAATCCTATTACTATATTATATTTTTCTTTTCCTTACATAATTCGGTAATACCACTACAAACAATAGTATTCGAACTTTATAACATATTGAATTAGTATATGTAAAAATTCATTTAACATAAATTCTGTGATTATACGTAATGTAATGACTATGAGAATAATAGTACCAAACGTACAAATTTGAGCATTCGCATTATGATCTTATGATTAACAAATTAGTCACTTTTTCAAATTAGGCATTTTTTTTTCAAAAAACAACATGGGGAACAGGACTTTAATTAATCTTAAAAAGGACTAATTTTAAGCATATTTTTCAAAATAACGACAGAACAAGACGAATTGTATTTTAAATCAAATTAATTTCTGTACACGATGGAAAAATTTTATTGGAAAATTTTTAAATGAAATTGATTTCTGTACAATTAACTTTATTTTGAAAATACAAGAATTTATACGCTAGAAAAGAATATTTTTTGATTATTGGAAAATGACAATTTTTATAGGAAATTATCAATTTGCATTTTAAAATTAACTATTTCATATGACACAATCTTTTATGCTCACTTTTATTGTGAACCATTAACCATGACCTAATAGACATATAAATATATTAAATTTTAATTTTAAATTATTATAAATTTATGATAGAATATCATATTTCAATTAAATCAATTTGCACTAAGAAAAATTACCACATTATCCTATGCAGCATAATTTATTATACCAAAAATTTTCAATTTATCATCAATATTTTTATATAATTAGTAAATTGTCTATATAAATATGAAAATAAATTTCGATCATTAAATTGACAAATAAATATTTTGATTTTTCTACATTTGATATTTTATTGGAATTTATTTTAATACTCAAAAATACTTTATACATTTTCCCATCAAATAAATTTTTCATTAAAAATTATTTCTATTCCAAGCTTTTTAGTTTCTGTTTTTTCTTTTTGCAATCCAGAAAGAATAATTATATTTTCCATTTTTAATTTATACATAAATATATTATAATACAAACATTTGAACCACGAAAATTATTTATGTTACTGACATTTTGGTTTATATAATAACTGAAAATCATTTGATATTATTTCTATATGTATTTAAACATTTTTTTCTAAGTTAAAATTATATTCAATATTTACCACAAAATACTCTCTGATAAATTTTAATATACCATAAAGATGAAAATTACAATCATAAAAATAATATTGTGGAAAATTTATTTAACATTTTCAAACAATATTTGATGTTCATTTGAAAAATTATGATTTCAATTTTGTATTTGTTGTTAGTTTTTCTTGTAGTCTTAAAATAATTTATATTTTGGGTACAGTATGTTAATAAATTACAGTAATATTATGTGTTAACAATAGATAAAATCCCATCGTAATATTGTTATATGTTCAATGTAAAATTCATTCCAGATGATTTTCTTCTTCCGGTGATTTGTCGTTTCGAAATGATGGAATAGAGATATTCTCTTTTATGACAATATAAATTTAGAGGGAAATAGGAAATAGATTATGGCATGTGCGAATGCGTAGGTAGTTAGAATAGTTCAGAAAGTGCAATATAAAGAAGGACATTAATGTTTGACAAGTTATGAGAAAATTATAAGAATTGAGGAAAGAGAATAATAAGGGAAGTATTGGAAAGGAGAGACAAAGTAATTGACAAACAGACATGATAGAAAAAGGAAAATAAATAAAAGGACTCCTTTTATAAAAAGGAGTCAGTCAGTCGTTATCTCTACTTCATCGAGTACTTGCAGACAAATATAAGGGCGCCGGAAGGAGTTGATAACATATTTGGAATGTTATAATATTAATTATTTAATTATTTAAATATTAAAATTTTGGTTTTTAATATATGTATAGTATTTGGTAAATTTTTTTACTATATATTTCTGATTTCTATTTTATATCCTGACATGTCCACAATATAGAGTGACATTTGATATATGTAATTAATCAATTTAAAATTAAATGCGGAATAAATGTGGAAGAATTTTCTGAATTTTAAAATATTTGGAAAATAATTTTAAGACCGATCTTCAATGTAGGCTTCAGCACAAAACTTCGGCAGCAAAAAAAGATTGCTCTTTAAAATTAGAAAAATTGTATATTCTGGAATTTGTTATAAAATGAAATTTCTAAGAAAAAATTACATAGATGGCGTTTTTTTCCTATTACAGATAAATGGCGTTGTTGCGCGCAAAAGTTAATTTACTCTCTTCTATATTATAATTAAAAACATATTCAGGTATAATTTAATTTGATTTAAATTTAATTTAAAATTCTTAATAAAATATGTATTTATATAATTTCACAGAGCTGTCAATTAAAAGGAATTTGGCATCTTTGAGGTTAAGGGAATTAATTTTATTCCCCTCCTCTATGATATTCACTTCTATAGGAGCAAGTTTAAAATTGTAGCTATATTTGTAATTACAAAGATGTAAGATTGATTAATCTTAAAATTTTTTTTGGTTATATATAACTCTTATAAAACGCCATCTATTGCCTAAAAATCTGTACTTGTGTAATTCTTCTGTTTCTTTCTTCTGTTAATTCTTCTGAAAATTTTAGATAAATTTCTTCAGAAAATTTTAATTTGATTAATCAAACACCTCATATTTTGTCTTTAATTTCTTTCCCCTCATATAACCGCATATATTAATTATAACTATATAGTGTTTGCTCGCTTGCAAAATTATATTCATCTATCAGAATATCAGACTATTTTAATTTCGATTAAATTTATTTTATTTATACGCCATATTATAAATTATTTCATTGTCAAAAAAATATTTCACTATCAAAAATATAATAACACAAATAATCCGTGTACATACCACACACATTATTTCAAAAATATAATATAAATTCCCAATAAAAAATATATTATTATCATGATTTCTGGGTTATATATTTACAATTAAAAAAAAAAAAGGATATATTATACCAAAATGTTTTCTGATTACCGTATTATAATTTTGACTCTCTCTATTTATATAACATACATTCTTTTTGACAAACACTATCTCTATACTCTATATTATTATTAACAGGACAATTGGATATTGTCGGTTAATTTACATTATATATAATAAATAATTTTTGGGTTGTTCAGTAAAATTTACTCCTCAAGGGACATTTTGATCATATTATAACATTATATATATGTACGAAATATAAATGAAATTATCCTTCAAAATAATGGCAAAAAAAACAAAAATAAAATATACTTATACAAAGGATATATACAAAATAGTTTATTATAAATATCCTTTTATTTTAGATCAATATCATTTATATTGACATTCTAGAAATTATCAAAAAAAAAAAAATGTAATTTATTATATAGTTGTATATATACTAAACTAACGTACAATATTTATTATTTAGTTAAATCCCTTATTATAATTAATATATTATAATAATGTGTGATAAATTTTGTAATATTTATCCTAGAAAAACCAATTGGGATTGCATAATAATTAAAATTATATTTTAACGTATATAATTTATCTATTTATATCCTTTATATTATAACATATATATATATATATATATATATACAATGAATTTTATTCAACAAAAATCAGAGAAAATTTTTTTTTAATTATAAATATTGAATAGAATTTTCCTTTTTATTCAGAAAAAAAAGTATTATTATACTTTGGAAAATAATACAATTATGAATAAATGTTAAATAAGTAAAGATTTATGGTTTATTAAAGAAGAAATCGTAAAATTAAAAATATTTATCTATATTAAAATAAAGTAAAATGTGAGTTGCCAGCGTTAAATTAACTTAAGGCTAGAACCAACGAACTATATATATAATTGAAGCCTCAAGAAGTTATGTTTTCATATATATTTCATGTTCGAACAACTGACAGTAAATCTGGGGTAAAATGACAGGTTGACGGATATAAAGTGAATAATTAAGCCATGTAGTATTTGGTGTAATAATATAGAAGTCGTGATGTAATTCGTGCTTATCAAAATTTTTATTACACCCTAAGAAAAAATTAAATATTATTATGAAATTATAATTAATTATAAATTATAAATAAATAAATAAATTATGCAATAAAAAAAATTTATAAGCATGAATTACGTAACGACTTCTATTATTACATCAAATAGTACATGGCTTAATTATTAAATTTAATTTCATTTCAACTGTCGTTTTACCCCATATTTGCTGTCAGATGTTGGAGCATGAATTCTAACCTCTTTAGGCTTCTATTAAATTTAATTAGTTGGATAGAACAGTAAATATATATTATCAACATAGTATTTAGCCAATACATTAATATTGGAAGATAAATTTTGTTAGTTAAATATTAAATTTTTTTTTTTTTTTGTAAAACAAAAACGATTGACTCTTTGACTTTGATTAAAGACATTCAAGTCTAATTTGTATTCGTTTCTCTATTAAAATGTACGATTAAAATGTACGATCAATCGATAAAATCGATAATAATTTATTAAATAAAATTTTCATAATAGTATAAAACATTATTCAAAATGAAAATAAAGTTTTAAGTTTTAGAAATCAATTTTCTACAAACAAATTTATTTCAATTCAAATATCAAGTCAAATATTCAAAAAAAAAAAACAAAAAAAAAATTTAATATTAGAAATATAAGAACCAAAATTTAGATTAATGCAAATATGTATTAAAATTTTATGAAATTCAGCAAAATACATTTTTTTAGGGAAATTTTTGAGTTACATATAAATATACATTATTAATTCTAGCAATATTGAAGTATCGAAAAAAAATTTTTATCGAAAAAATTCATCTATTAAAAATATCTGAATTAAATAACTTCTATATAGTAAGTATATTTTTGGTATATATTAAATCGAATTTTATATATAGAATAAAATTTAATCTTGATATAAAATTTTCCAGTTTCAATAAAGAATTTACTAAAAAAAAAAAAAAATTTATTATGCCCTTATTCCGACAGTCGTATTTGCTGGCGTAAGATACGACTACAAAAATTTTGTATCACGAGAGTCGTATCAATACGAAATTAGTCATATTGATACGAAACAGCCACAAAATCTAGTATTCTTGGAGACGTACGACTTGAATTTATTTGTCAAAAAACTATAATTTTTGTCGTAAGCAATTTTGCAATTGACTAGAACGAAAATGTAGTATTTTATTATTAATATCAAGTAAAAATAAAATAAATAAAAAAAAATAAAATCATTGAATCATTGCAAAAATAATTTAAAAAAAAAATCAAATCATTGAAAGTCAAATCAACTATAAATAAAATATAAAAAATGAAATATAGTAAAAAAAAAATCTTTAAAGCCATCTATTGGAAATAAATAATATTAACGAATAAATCAGTCGTTTCGTACGCCTCTGCGAATACATTTTTTTAGTCGGTACGAAACGAAATTATTTTACGGCGTTAAATACGACACGACTGTCGGAATAAGGGCATTAGAAAACAAAAAATTCTATTATTAAAGTATAGTATGCTACTCAAGATTAGCTAAATTTTAACGCGATCTCCAAACTCTCAATATTGTGTAGAGATAAAATATTGTGTAGAGATAAATTTTGACGTCTATGTCGATGTTTCGGAATCGATATATTCCAAGTCTAAATAAATTTTTTCACTCATTTTGATATTTTAATTTGTGCAAAATTTGAATTTTTTTTTCTTCAAAACGTCTAAATTTCACGCGAAATAATGTTCAGAACATTATTTCACGTGAAATATTTAGGGGAGACTTTTGACTAGGCGCCGATTTTTCCTGCTTTTAGTAATCTTGAGTAGCGTACTATTTCAGCGAAATTTCGAGATAAATCGTAATCTTATATTTAGCTGAGCTAAATTTTGTATGGTAATCTTCCCTAATCACGAGTAGCATATACTGGCCTTTAAATGAAAATTCAAATAAGTAAAAGCGTATATCTTTTTCCTGGATGAGAATATTTGCATTATTCTTATTATATATGTATATTTCTAGAAAATTTTTTATATGATTTGAAATGCTCATTTAACTTATACTAAAACATTTAAAAATCAATGCTAAAACTCAACAAAATGAATTTAAAAAATTCATTATCACACGATTTCTTTTGCATGACTGAATTTTAAAAGTTAAATTATAAATTATTAATAATTTCTAAATTTATTGCAACCATAATTATGTATATACATACTATTAAATATATGGCAATTCAGTTTACAGATATATCAATTCAATTTTGTGATAATTGAAGAAATTCTTTGAGATTTTTTGTCATTGGAGTTGAAATCAAGAATTTTTATATTGTTTTGCAATAGAAATGAAATCAGTGTTGGCAACCTTTTGACGCCGGCGGATCAGATCCTAGAGAATGTATAAATACGAAAAGAAGGAAACAAATCACTAGGTGTGGTTACGTCGCTTTCTTGTCGTTCGTGCTATATAATCCAAATTAATTCTACCGAAACAACGCCATCTGAATAATGACGCAATATTTGGATTGATTTTTCTTTATGGAATATTTATTAACTGTGCTCGGAATATATACTTAACTCATTTACTTTTATTTAGCTTATAGAAAAATTATAGTATAGTATATACCTTTATTTCATCTATCGGATTTAATGAACGCTGGTTCTCTAGAATTTAATTTTAATATTTTTTGGCACGTCGTTTTGTAAGTATATATCCATACCTCCATGACCATTACATCCAATTAGACAGATAATTATTGTTTCATTGTTATATGTCACAATTTTTCAATATGTATATAAGTATTAATCTGTTGTACTACTATATTTATACATTCTGAATTATACTTCATTCCCTTCATTCTTCATTTATACTTCATAAGTAAACATATATATCTCCGATTTCCTCCTATTCGGTAACCGGTCGATTCCACTAGACACAATTCCACTCGGGCAATTCGACTAGACACAATTCCGCACTAGGGAACAATTCCACTTGGTATAATTTCATTTTGAAATATTTAATTTAATTAATTTGTAAGAGATTCATGAATTTAATGCAAATATGTATATCAATTTAACTTTTTGCACGAGTAGTGGAATTATGCCTAGTGGAATTGTGCCTAGTGGAATTGCCCGAATGGAATTGTGTTTAGTCAAATTATTTCTAGTGGAATTGTTCTATAATGGAATCGGCCTAGAATCCTCCTATTCACCATAATTATTAATACATTTTAGTTGTTTTCCTCTCTAACACAATAATTCCTTGACAAATATATTTTATCCTGTATAGATATATTATGCAATGGATTATTATACTTATACATAATTGCATTCATTAATCATTACAAAAAAAAAAATTTCTCGAGGAGAATTTCTTTCCTACCCATAACATTCATTTTCCATTTTTTTTCCTAAAATTTTCTAATTATTTCTATAATGGAGACATTTTTCTTTGTCATAACAATCATAATAATAATATCATAATACAACATATATATATATATGTTAGTATTAAATTTATCACTACTAAATCATACATATCACACTATATCTTTTCGATTAACATAGGAAAATTCTTATCTACAAAAAAAAAAAAAAAGAAATATATATAGTATCTATTGTCCTATTCAATGTATTTTCATAATAATAATTCATAAATCATTATAATACATACTATCAAAAAATATTATATGAAGAAGAGAAAACCAATTTCTTTACACCTTAAATTCCTAGCTATATATAGAAATAGGATAATACATATTAACCTAAACAACAAAATTTCGTATAATGATTGATTTTTAACAAAAGGACCATTTCATATCCAACACATAGACAAGAAAAGAGAAAGAACAAACAATTTTCCTATAGGATAATAATGAATGATAATAATTATATATAATAAATACACATGAAAATAGTAAA
Organism: Empis stercorea; assembly: GCA_949752835.1. Lineage (NCBI taxonomy): Eukaryota > Metazoa > Arthropoda > Insecta > Diptera > Empididae > Empis > Empis stercorea. The sequence goes on along the minus strand of OX457085.1, from coordinate 83,121,866 downwards.
AAAAAAAACGGATCTATAATGGTATAGTCTACTAGGTATTGTAGTTTTAGTTTCAACAAAAATATCATGTAGAACATTTTTATTATATATCTAAAAATATTATTACAATAAAACATCACTTTTGTCATCATGTTTCATATTTTATAAAGTAGACAGGTTCACATATATATATACATATATATATATATATATATATTTTTGATCCTTTCTCAAGGATATAATAATATTTTTGTTATAAATAATATATACAATTTTATTTTTGATATATAAATAGCCTAAAGGCAAAAAGGAGCACTAGAGAAGGAAATTGAAATGAAATGAATTTAAAATGTTTTTTTTTTTGTAGTTATACATGAAAATAGACAAGGAAATAAGGATTTTTTTTTTCTCTCTAAGGTTCATTTATATATATATATATACGTGACATATTCATTCAACAAAATAAAAGGATATAATTTTTAGTTTTTCTTTTTGTCACATCAGGTATATAATGTAAATATACAACAAAAAAAAAAAATTTCCATCCCAATTTCCTAAAATAGAAAAAAAAAGAAACAATGACCTAAAATGATTTTCTTTTTTTGTTGGAAAAAAATGTTAATTTCTGCCTGTGAAGAGTGGATGTGGATGAGTCTGAAGTGTATATACTATGCTCTAGCTTAGGATATCATAGGTTCGCAGACTGAGGCTTCTACTAAAATTCAACTTTCTGCTCTGGTGAATAAGGGCATATGCGTTTGAATTTCAATCCATCTAAATTGAATTCATCTTGAAATTATTATACAAATTTAAAGATTGGGAAAAATATACTATAGTGGCCGAACCTAATTTGGGGACAGCAGAGTCGGTTGGTTGGTTGGTTGAGGTGGTGTGCCTCCTGACCCCGCTGTTCTGAAGGCTCTACTTAACGCTATACTTTTATCGTTTTATTACCACTGGCACTCTGGAACCACCAATTGCAAGTATAGAATAAGAGTAGGTAGTTTAGAGCCATTCAGTAAATGTACCATATCATTTGGTAGTATTTTGTCTAGGCCGCTGAGATCATCAAGAAAAGGACTGCCAAGAGAACAATATCTACATCTAGCTAGCGCTGGACTCTTACAAGTGTGACAGCAGACTCAGTTCTAAAAGGAATTAGCTTGTTTCAATAATAAATGTCTCCGATAGAGAAGGCCGCACTTATATTTCGGCAATTAGAATTTTAGATCCCTAATAAGCAAATAGAATATCGGAAAAACTATTTTAAAGATTGGGCTAAACTTTAGATTGACTCAATATGGTCGCGTTAAATTAAATTCCAAATATTCGTTTTTTTTATTAATTTTTGGAATATCATTATCTTTAAAATTTTAAAAGGATATCTTAAAAATTTACTTTATAATTATGTATTATAAATTATAATCATTTTTTTTATTTAATATAAATTCAAATTTATTAAATTTTATTTTATTCGATTTGTATATACCATCGCATAATAATGATTCAATTTGAACCCCAGACAACCTTTCTATATGAATAATTTTTTTACAGTGAAATTCACATAAAAATATCCTTTTGAAAAAAAAAAAATTTCAAAAATGTCCATTTTTAATGAATTTAAAATTTAATATTTTGTCTACCAACCAAAAAAAAAAAACAATATGAAAAAATTGATCAAAGAAAAATTATGGATTTTTGTATATTGAATTTCTATTTTTTATTTTACATAAATACTAAAGAAAAAGGACCTTAAAAGGTGAATTCAATTTTGTGTATTATTAATATATTTTTTTTTTGTGAATGATAATAAAACGTTTGAGAAAATATAATTTTATGTAGTATACTTAGAACGTTTCTCGTTTAGGTCAAACAAAATTATCGATGGACGAGTTTATATTTTTTAAAGGAATTTTCATTTTTTTTTCGAGACCAAAAATTAAATTATTGGCAATTTACTTTGTCGGTTTTTATATGTTACAATGATCGATGTTCAACCTTCTTTAATATTTTTAAATTATTGAATAAAAGTACTATATAGTATCTAAAATGTCTTCGAAATAATATTATACTATTGTAATTTCGTCTACTATGTTGTGATGGAGAGATTATTTTGGTTGGAACTAAATTAATGGAATTATAGTTTTCCATTATAATCAGCTGAAACATGACCATGAATTGAAAAATGGACTTAAAGCATTACTAACATTATTGTTCCGTTGTTGCCACGACTATCCAAATAATTTATATATTTTTTGCAATAATCTCAAATTTTCTGCTGCAATTTTCAGTCCAACTGCGATAATATTTTTATATGACAAAAACAACACTGACGTCTTGAAAAGCAAAAAAGGAATTATTGCACAATTCTCTATCCAAGAGATCTGGACAATCTAATAATGTTTATTTATAGTATTCTCTGTCTTTGTCTTTGTCATCAAATGAACCGAAATTCTAACATAAAATCACAAAAAAAAAAGGGTAAAGAAAAACTCTTTCTTAAATATCAAACGAAAAAGGATAATATAATTTACGATCTTCTCTTTATAATATTTAATTTTATTTTATATAAATATCCAATTTATTTATTTTATTTTTTTGGTAAAATAAAAGGATTTCATTTTTCTTTTAGGTTTCATTTCTACTAAACTAGAAGAAAAACAAAAGGTTGAAAAATAGTAAAAAGGGATGAAAGTAGATTATTTGGTCTGTTGATTTAAAATAATATTTCGTTTTTTTTAAACTTTATTTCAAATTGATATTATTAAAATTAATCAAAATTACATGATATAATCATCATTATGATTGAACTCTTATCGGTGTTCACTAGGCTGTCCGGTCATTCGATAATATATTTGTCGATGGTCGTTAGACTCGATATCAAAATTAATTTATATACCAAACTATTATTAATAGTAATACTATTATTAATATCAAATATTAATTGAACTTGGCTATTGATTCACCGTCGAATAATAATATTAAATGAGTGAATTTATTTGATTTTTTGTTTTTGTAGATTTTAAATCGAGTTGTATTTAAAATCTCCAAAAAAAATCAAATAAATTCACTCATTTAATATTAATATTCAATTTAAATCAAAAAACTATTAATATCAATGTAAAATTATGATTCAAATCGAGTTAAGTCACAATTAGATTTTGATTTTTAAAATCTGCAACATTTTTTAATCCTTTAAATTATAAAAATTTCAATTTTTTCAAAAACTCTTTTGAAATTAAGACTATACGTACGTATATAGTCAACAACATTTCAATCACAAAATTAACTCATTGAAAAACCAATTATTATCAGTTTTTTTTTATACGATGCAGTGAATTTAATTTTTATTAATCATATATACAAAAAAAATATCCCTTTTAGCACATTTCCAACCAATGTGGTAGAAATGTGTATATTAGTTTCACTCTGTCTGTCCGTCCGTCCGTTTACACAAACTTCTACATCTATTAAGATAGAGTATCAAAATTTCCGACCATAGATAGATAATAATACAAAAATAGGTCTCGTAGAACAAAATTTTCTTCTATCTCTTTTCCTCTGTGAGTTATTCCCCCTCCAAGTTTGAAAATATCCCATATTGAACATCTAATAACTTGTCCTTTTTGGTGAAATTAACAAATTATATACAAAATTTAATTTTTTATTGTATAAAAATACCGTTATCTTCATACAACTTTTTTTTAGTTTATTTAACACCCTGTATTTCCCAAACGGCTTATTATGGAAGGCTGAAATTTATGTGTACCAAAGAGATATCTAAAAAATAACTAGAGTCGCTAAAGAAATTGTATCCGTATATCCCCTCCCCTTTCCGTTGTGGCCCATCGAAAATCAAAATATTACATTTTTAATTTACTTGTAAAATTATAACTGCACAATATTTTTAAAAACAAATATTGACTTTCGAAAATCCTATTTCTCTAAAGTGCATTAATTAATAAATTATAATCAATTGCCTCACTCTTATAATTAATCAAAATGCTTAATCATGTAAAATTTTGCAAAAATCTTTTGCATATTTTTAGGTGCTATATAAATGGAATATTGGATATGATTTCACATCACATTAAGTTCAATTAAAAGCAAAATTAGAGAAAACTTAAATGATAAGTTTATAAATATTTTCCTGGAATAATAACCTTGGAAGGAAAACAAATGAATAAAATCGATCAGGGACACATTTTTTACCTATACCATTGCATTTTTTACGTATAGTACATTAAAAATACTACTAAAAAATACTATACAATTCCCATTATTTTAGAATAGCTCATAGTTCTACATGAGGCGATTTTGAGGACCTGTGCTTTTGACAAACCCGAGGTTTGTTTTTCATATTTTTAAAATATAATATTTAATTTTTTTACACAAAAAAAAAAAAAATTGTCCTTTATAGAAAAGTTCAATGCCATTTTTTTCATTTTCATTTTCTTTGGCTTTTGTAAATTTTCAAATTAAATTTGGAAAAACCACAAAAATTGTTCTTTAATATTTTTAAATGAAATTTCATAAATTTGGATTTAAAATTATTTTTTTGTGGTAAAAATAATTTTTTTTAAACAAAATATTAAATAAGATAAGATTTTTGGTATTTTTTTTTTCTCTTTTGTAAAATTTATTAAATATTTGATTAAATTGTTATATATAGAAAATGTTAATAATTTGATGAAATTTAATCTTTCCATCGTTTTTCACCTCAATCCAAACGAAATTTTGTACTATATACTCGTTAAATCTCAATTAATTTCCAATTTAAACATGAAAATTTTATGTTATATTAAATTTATAAAACAATATTAGAGAAAATTGTAAAATTTTAAAATCAATTAAAATTAATTGAGTGAAATTAATTTTGAATTTTCCTAAATTGAAAAAATTAAAATAGATATAATTATTATTTTATTTTATTTAACAACTGGAAAATATTGAAAAGTAGGTAAAGTTAATAGAAATTTTATTGAATGGTTTATAAAATGTAAAACATAATAATTTTACATAATAACTAAAACAAAATTTTCATTGCAATTTATATGTTAACAAATTTAATTGCCATGTCATCAATAAAATGAATTTCATATTATAATTATTTCGTTTTTTGTTGTTTGTCGATTTTAAATTATTTAATTTTTATGGAATTATTGAATATCATAAATTTTAATAATATGTAAATCATAATGTTGTAATTATGTATGTATTTAAAAATTATTTATGAAATTAGTTAAATGTATGAATTATATTATTACAAGAAATAATTAATAAACAGACAAGCTGTTATGCATTTGAGGATAAATATTTTTTTCATATTTGACCAAAATGGTCAAAACAATCTCCTTTCCAAACATCTAAAATGTTTCAATGTTATTATACTCGTAGTTGGGTCCGAAAGATTAAATAATAATTACTTACCAAATAAAATTTTGTTCAGCGCTTTTAAGGACCGGAATTCGATGCGACCCATCTCAGTTGTATTCCAAATAAAGTCGGGTAAACATTCGTCACTGATTTGTGTGGGCCTATGATATTTTTCTGAAATAAATTTATTTTATATAGATATATTTTTTAGACATACATACATAATATGTATATATGTATATTTTAAATATTATAATTTTATTTAAATTTATTTCATTGTTTAATTTATATTTTGTGATAGTCTGGTCAAGGATAGTAGGTTCGATTTCAAGGTACCTAACACTATTCTTCTTCTTCTGAATCTCAACCCGCCTAAGTCTAATGTTTACTTCTTAAAGGTTTTTCCTATATATTAAACACTTTGATAAAGGAACTTTTGGTACTAGAACCATAAAATCTCTAACACATATAATTAGCAAGCTTATTAGAGATTTTCCAACTAAAAAACTCCTACCTATACCTTCTATCCTCATTGAATGTTGTCAAATAAATCCTTAAATAAAAACTTCATGACATTAATTAGAAATTTTTACCAAATTTCATCCTCCTTCTCCTTCTTATACAAGACTCTTTGTAAAAATATCTCAAACAACAAAAAAAAAAAAAGAAAATTATTTAATAACTTTGTATTAATTATCTTCATATACTTAAGTAATTAAATACGCTTGAAATTTAGACCAATCTAATAAATATTCATAAAGGAGATACCCAAAACCATCCAAAAAAATTTTATCCCATCCAAGAAATTTTCATTGTGATCATCTGAAAATGAATAAAGGGACCCACCATGATGGAAGGATGACATATTATTATAATTTTTAACGATTATAATATCTAAAACAAATTTATATTTTTAAAATATTCTGTAAAATAAAATTATTACTATATATAATTACCCTTGTAAATCCCTAAGTATTAAATAATAATTTCATGTTTAACATAAATTTCATATTATATAAAATATTATAATCCTTGTTGTTATGTATAAATAAATCATAAATTTTTGTTTGTAATATTTTTGCGATTATTATATTATTATTTTTTTTCATTCATTCCATTTTGTGTGTGTTTGTTTTTTGAAACAATTACCATCAGGCAATACAAATAAATATTAGTTGTGTTCCATTGGTGGGAAAATTATGAATATATGTATATATTTTGAATAAGATGGAAGTAGTAATGAATTGACTATAAATTTAGTTGTCACGAAAAAATTTGTTTACTTGGTTTTTTAAAATTAATATTTTATGTATACTCTTAAGTAATTTGCAGTACTATAATAATAAAGGTCACAAGGAATATAATTGGGACAAGAGAAAATATATGTGTAGAAACAATATTATGGTATTTTGTGTCATTTGTCGTTTGACGACATCCTTTGATCCGGACATAAATTTCAGAAAGAATTACGTTAAAAAAAAAAAATTCACAAAAATGACTATACAAATTATTAAGTAAAATTTTTTTAGTACATTCATAATCCACTAGATGGATTATTAAATTTAATTTACAATAATTTAAAATATGAACAGAATTGAGTAGAAAATTTAACATATATTCCATTTACCAATTCATATTCGATATGGACCTTATGACATACACACAAAGATTATAGTTACTATTAATTTTCCTTAAATGGAACATTTTTTATTTTACAAAATTTCGTAAAATAAAAGGATCTACAAACATATACTTTAATATATACATAAACAAAAAAACAACATAAATAAATACCTAACAGCAAAAGAACGTCAACATTAAAGATAATTTTTTTTTTTTTTTTACTAACAACAAAAAATATTATGAAAAAGGATATTTTTTGTTTTTGTTATTTTCAAATAATATATATGTAATATTAAAATTTATGATAAAAAAAATATGCCGACAAAAAAAATATGACAGTTTAAAATTTCATATCTCAAAAAAAAAAAAAATTCTTAAATAATTGATTTAAGAATATTTTATTTTTTTTTTATAAAATTTAATGCTAAACTTTTGATCTTTATGTATAACAAAAACAAACCCTAAAGAAATCCTTTAAAAACTTCCACAAAATCTTCAAAAAAAATCATATTTTTGACAAATTTTATTTTGATCGTTCAATATTTTGACTACCTTTTCGGGTATAAATTTTATTTCATTGTTTTTATGTAGTAAATATTCAACACCCTTAAAAATCTTACCATAGAGAAAAAATCCTTAATCTAAAATAGCTTGAGGCTCAGGATCATATGTATATAGGTACGACCTCTAAAGTTTCTATGCCTCAATATTTTTTTTTTTTTTTCAAGTCAATATGTTATTAATTTTTTTTTTTTGTGTTTTGGATTTTTGATATTTGTTTTTTGTTATCTTCTTTAGCTTATGTCCTTTATAAATTTATTTATATGATTATATTTATATAGAAATATCCTTTTTTTTTCTCACTAAGTATATATATGTGTAAAGAAAATATACATATATGTATATAAACCTTATGGAAAAAAGGATATCACGTTCTAATATAACCATAAACGTGTTTAGATTTAATAAGCTACCGCATAATGTATATATTTATATATGTATGGTGTTTGTATATAAATCTAATAAATTATTTAAACATATTTTATATGTGTTTGTTAAATATTGCATAAATCAGCAAAAAAATATATAATAAATATGATTTTTTTTTTACTTTTTGGTTACAAAATTTTTTGAAGGAGGACAATTATAATTAATGGATAAATTATTATATCGTGGTGGTATATATTATTTGGTAGATTGAACGATCCTATTTTGAATCTACAATATGAAATTATATATAATATATAAAAAATACTTTTTAGTAAAGTTTTAAGATTCAAGGGATGCATGAAACACAAAATTTTATTAGAAATCATCGTCTAAGCTAATTATAAAATTTGAAATCCTATATTGACATTTTACTTGGTCTCATAATATAACATAATATAAAATGATAATCATCAGAAAATTATAGGTTCACAGTTCATGTAAATATAATAAAAATTAATAACTATAATAATTCCATATATTTAGATGTGTAAATAAAATAAAAATATTAAAATTGAATAATTGCATATATTTAGGTACAAAATTTTGGTTTTCACTGTATTAACATTCACTATATAACAAGTTAACAAGTCCAAAAGATTATAAGTGGATATAGTAAGTGTACATTGGAATATTATAGTTAAAAAAATTTTAATTGCATACTTTTGGGATAATAAGTTCTAGAATATAATTTAGAAGATGTTAGAAAATAGATTTTTTTTTCATTCATTTTCATTTGAAATATTTCGAAAAATGTTAAATAAATAAAATTTTAGTAATACAAAATATTTTATTTATTTATTTAGTTAAATATTATATAAAAAAAAAAATATAATTTTTATTTGCAGAATTTATAATTTTCAAAATCTAATTTTATACTCGTATACTCTGACAAATATTATTATTAAATTGAAAAAATTCATTTTAAATAAATATAAAATTTAAGATGAAACTTTTAAAATACTATTTATTCTAATAAAATTTAATTAACTCTCTAGGAAAATAAATGGAACTGAAAGTCTACAAAAATTATGCAGAACACGATTTGTAGTAAATGGAAATTTAATTTATAAGTCAACAGAAAATTGTTAAAAAAAAAAATCATATTTCATATTCGATTTTAATTAACTTTTACTTAAAACTTAAATACAATTATATTTATCTCTATCTAACATATATATACCCGAGTAACCAGATGTCAACATTTTGTCACAAATTGTTGACAAAAAATGGTGTATTGTCGACAGAAATTTGTGACAAAATTTGTTGAAAAAATGTCAATAGGGTTTACCTCATTTGTCACATCTCAGGCGACATTTTAGTGAACAATTTGGTGACTATTTGGTGAACTTTTTGTCAACAATTATGTTGATTTAATTTTTGCTTTAATTTTATCATTAATACGATAAATAAATAAAACGTTTTTGTACTTCTAATTTCATTTCATTTCATTTTCATATTAAAAAAAGTGTCTTCTGACATAAAAAACTATGTATTTACTAACAACAACAACAACAAATTCAACATTAAATTTCTTAAATTTTTTAACATTCTTTAAAATATTCCTAACTTTGTTAAAATATTTAGAATAAAAAAATTGTCTTGTGACAAAAAAAATACTATTTGTGTAACATCTACAAATGGAAACTTGTTGTTTTAGCTGCATTTTTAAATCTTTCTCCAGATCTCTGAAATTAAAACTTAAGAGCATTCAGATTCAGAGCAATATATTCATCAAAATCTGTATGCTTTAACACCTTTAATTAATAAAAAGTAATTGCAGCTTCTACAATTATAAAAAAATTATTAAAACGTAATAAATTGCATATTAAGTTTTACCTAATACTATTTTGAGGAAAATAGAATCCGCCAATTTAATTTAATTATTTTTTCCAGAAATATTTCTTTCTTTATGAAATTCCAACGTGAATAACTTATTAGTATAATTTGATTTTCAATTTCTATTCGATAGAAAGATTACTTTGATTTTTAATTGAATATTACTTTAAGGGAAAGTATAATAGACAAATTTGCGATGACAATTATTCAACAAATATTTGTCGACAATTTGTCGGTGTAATTTTGATGACAAAATGTGTACACAATTTTATGACAAAATATAGACAAAATTTGTCATGACAATTTCTGGTTTCTCGGGTATGAAATAAATTAATTTAAAAATTTACTGTCTCAACAAAAAAAAAAAAAAATTAATTTAAAAAATACTTTTCATTTACTATTATAATTAAATTTTACGAATCACAAAAAAATATATTTATTTCAATTTGAAAAATTTTCAATTAATAATAAAAAAGAAATTAAATAAATTCTTATTAAATTATATAAAAATGTCAAAATTTTGTAATGTATATTCAACAAATTTAATTACACCTGATAAATTATCAAATAAAAATTATTTAACATATAATAATTTAAATGATATTATAAATTATTTAATTGATGAAACTGAATCATCAATTGAAGATTTTCATAGAAAATCTAATGGAATTTTACAATGGGAAAAACAAATTCATAATAATTCTATAAAATTAATAAATTTACAAAATCTTATAATAAATTTATATAATTTTCAAATGAAAATTGATATTCAATTATATAATCAAGATGAAAATATTTATTATATGGAAAATATTATAAATACAATTATTGGTCCAGTTAAAGATGATTGTTATTTTAAAATGAAATTTGAATATTATGAAATTTATAAATATTTTATTGATTTAAATATAAAATTTGTTGAAATTGATAATGATTTAGAAATTTTTGATAAAATTAAATTAGAAAATAATAATAATAATGATATAAAACAAAAATTAATACAATTATTTCAATTTATTGATTTACATTTAGATATATTAGAAAAATTAGAAGATAATATGAAATTATTAAATGAAAATATTAATATTATTAATAGTTATTTATATTGTAAGAAATTTGAAAATGCTAATTCAATATTTTGTGGTAAATGTGATAATTTATTAATAAAAAAATATAATTGTGAAAAATATTGTGGTTAATAAATAAATGAGAAAATAAATAAAAAATTTATATTTAAAAAAAAAAAAAAATCATTATTTTTTTTAACGTTTTTCCTGTTGTAGACAATAAGAAATATAGTTAATATTCACGCAAACTTATGATAGACACTCTGATAGAAAGCTGAAAATATTGAAGAAGGAAAACTTAATTGAAAGAAATTTAAAATTCACCAAAAACATGTCCTTCCGAATTATATTTCATATATAATAAATGTCCAAGCTAAATTAAATGTGACTGCACATTTGGAAAGGTAATTATGAGTAAAATTCGACACCAGTAAACAAATTTCAAACTACTGCCACTAGAGTCGCTGAATAGTATAGATTGAGGGTTGTACACCACCATCTAAAAGCCTCTGAAATCACAGTTTTACAGCAATTTTTTTTTTGTTAAAGTTAAATTAATTTGTTGAATGTTTACCAAAAATTATGGAAAACAGCTTCTAAGGAAAGCTTATCTATATATAGTACAATAATTCCGACAAAACTTTAGTTTTCGACGCTCCGCTGCAGAGGGCACTAATAAAATTCAAATAAAAAATTATCATTTATATCATGTCGTTATGCTCATCGAAATTGATGACAAATCATTTATATCGGGAAGGATTATAAATAAAATTTGTATACCAATATTAGTAGAATTATAAGAAAAAACACCTATAGTTATGAAACAACTGCGGAGTACTTCAACTACGCGTCATTTTTATTAACACAATTTAATTTTAAAACAAAATTACTAAATATAATCTTAAATTTTGCTGATACATACAGAATTAGTTCTATATATATAGTCCGAATCCTACAAAAATCAGCAGGACTTTAATCCCACAGACACAATAAGAAATTTCACTATTTTCACTATACATAATATATAGTTTCTATATATATATATATATATTAAAATTGACGAATCATACAATCAAGAAGACACAATCCAATTAAATGAGTAACCAATTTTACCAAAAAAAAAATTCTATTCACATAAAATCAATTCAATTTAACGCCCTTATCATTTAAAGGACTCTTTCACCATAATCAATATGGGTGTGACAATTGGAAATGTCCTTTTTAATATTCAATATGTGGAAATATTTTTTTTTATTATTTCAGTTTTCGCTTTTAAGATTCTATATAATAGTTTTGTGATAGGATATAAATTTTTTTTTTCTGATAAAACTAAAATAGACAATAAATTGTATATAGTTTATACTAGATATTTTTTCAAAAGAAAAAAAAAAAAACAAAAATTACAAAAATTGCACAATATCCTTGGAAACAAATAAAATTTAACTGACCTAAAAAATGATAAGATTTTTGTTTGGTTTTCTTTTTTTTGGTATATAAAATATATTAAAATATTAATAAAGAAATGAAACTTTGTAGTATTAGATTGGGAAATTATATACAATAACATTTTATAGCTAGAAGGATAATAAGATCCTTTTAAAAAAAAAAAAAAAAAAAAAAGAAACTGACCACATAATGAGATTTGATTGTGTGCTTTTACAATTTTTTTTTTTTTTTGTGTTACGAATAGCAATAAAAAGAGGATAGTAAATATAGGAAAAAATCAGTTGTTATTATTTAATATTTTGACAAAATTTCTTCATTATTATATTTATTTAATAGACCTATAGTAAAAAAAAAAAAATTCCTAGTAGCTATATTTCTTGATAAAGAAAAATATATCCTTAATACGAGTTAGTGACAAAAGTTTATATACATACATATAAGAATGTAATGAACAAATCTGAACAGAATATTTAATTTCAAATATTATACAAAAAAAAAAAAAATTGTGGATAAAAATAATAAAACTAATATTAAAGATTTTCTTAAGTAAAATTTTTTATTACATACTTTTAGGATTTTATAAAAAAAAAAAAAAATATTATATATAGGGTAAACTATCCAGTGATCAGTACCCCACCCAGTGGTCGTCACCGAATTCAAAGAAATCGATTTTTTAAGAAATTCAGCAATAAGAAGAGAAAACCTTATTACACAATTTGTAGGTTTAATAATTCTCTACTGAATTTATTTTGCATGATATATCGTAACTCGTCAGTCATTAATAATAATTCCAATTGGAAACACGTAGTGCAAAAAAAGTGATCTAAAGTTTTTGTTAAGGACAGAGGTAAATCTTTTTGTAATTTACTTCAATTTTAATAAAGTTATAACTAAATAAGATTTCTTAAATAAACTAGAATTAATCAAATTTGTATTATATATATATAATATATAAGAAAAAATATTTAATTATGTTAAATAATTGGTATGCCGGCCATTGGCTTTCAAAATGAACGAATTTCCAATGATCTGCACTGTGCCGACGACTTGGAATTTTTGTTATATTTTTCTGAGCCAATGATTGGCACTGTAATTTTTATTAAATATTTTTACATGTAAATAAATTTTCAACAGAATCTTTCAATTTTGGTGATGCCGATCACTGGAAAATAGAAGGGCCGAAGACTGGGTTTAGGTGTGCCGACCACTGAAAATTTCTTTCACTTTTATATTTTTCTTAATATTTTTTTTTTTGATAATATTTTAGAGAAATTGTTTCTTTTAGGCATAAACTCAGAATATTAAAGAGTTTAAAGATATAAGAACTTTAACTATCAATATATTACTCTCCGAGTAATATTAGTTTTAATTTCATATTTCTCCTTAAGGGTGCCGACCACTGGGTGGTTTACCCTAATTGTATTGGTGCCATTTATTTATTAATATTGTAAGGAAATGAAATAGCTCAATTAGTTATTCCACTTTTTTTATAGCCTAACCTTCTGCTTTATAGTCTACCTTCAGCTTAAATAATAAATTTTATAGCCTAACTTCTGTTTAACTAATAAATTGCATATATGTAGGAGCAAATAATTTTATTAAGTATATTAGTCAAATTATGTATATCATAATAATAATTCTTCGATACAAGAGCCCAATGTGGACCTAGACCTACCTCTTAGAGGTTTTCCCAAAAATTTATTGCAATTTTGGGACCTACTAAATTTATATTTATAGATTCAGAACCATAACTTCTTCAGTAGTAGAGAAACTATTTATTGAATTGCAACAAATTAATAGTTTTATAGTGAAATCCATTGTTTTCAGCAATTGGACTACACATTTTAAAGTTCAGTCAGTTTAGAATATTATTGATGCCGATAATTCAACTCACGATCGCATGCTCCGCAGCACATACTAAAACCTACACTGGCCCTCTTATCATATATTTAAATTATTAGCTTAATATTTTTATATAAAAATTATATAATAAATTTTAAGTTTTTACATACTTTTGGACTATATTTTGATACAATATTGCATACCTTTAGTCAGTATATAAAATAACTTATCATTTTTATCAAGTAAAAATATTATAAATATTACGGAATCACTAATGTAAGCACTACAATAAAAAGCATATATTTAGGAGCCAATAACTTTATGAAACCTTATAAACTTAAAATTCTAATTAAAAAAACAAAATAAATTAAATTATTTTTATAAACTCAATTTTTTCATCAATTTTTTTACCCTAAAATATATTTTTTTTTTATTAATATATATTTTTCTATATCAAATAAATTTCCCAAAAAGATACCATAAAATTATATTAAAAAAAAAATTTAATTATGTTTACAAAAAAAAAAAAAAAAATTTAATTTAAAATAAAAATTAATTTAAATAATTTTGAAATTATAATATAACATTTGGCCTCGAAGGAAATAAAATTTAATTATGTCTATTAAATATTCTTAAACACAAAAAATAGTTTAATGACTAAAGGTCGGGCACAATGGGTGCTTTAATCGATAGTGTTAACTTTTAACTTTTATTAACGCTAGCGTAAAAAAAAACCAAACATTTTTCATGTTAATTTGGCAATTTTTCATAATTTTTATGTGATTTTCCACCGGAGTTTTTGCCTCCCAACATTAAAATTGTCTAGCGGTGGTGTAAATTTTTCAACATTGTCGAAAGGGTATCCGGACAATTCGTAGAAAAAAATCATAGAAAAATAAATAATGGAAAATAATTACCCGGAAAATAAAAAAAATTATGCCTTTTCCGAAAAATATTAAATAAGTAAGTAACTATAACAATTTGTATGAAAAATTCGAATACCGTCGAATACCCTCCGACCATTTTTTCCTTACCAATTGGTTTTCTACTAATTGGTTTTCTACGAATTGTCCGTGAATCTTGTTGAAAGTCATCGCTAGCATATTTTTTGGCTGGCGTTCACTGCTAGTACATATATTGTGTTCGCTTACATTGATTTCCATATGTTGAAACTTTTTCAAGATCGATTAAAGCTGCAATTGTGCGCCGACCTTAAATTTATTTTTTCTGGTCTATACAATTTTATGTCCTCTCTCATTATTTTGATAAATTTTGTATTTCTTTTTTTATTTGAACAGTGATTTTTGTTATTTGGATAAGAAAAAAAAATTTAGAAAATCATAGAAAGCTGTTAAAGAATATTTAGAGGAATTTTATTGCTATCTATTTATAACAAAACATTAATTGGGCTAGAAAATTGATCTAAAAATTGAAAATTATGGTTCCAAAGAAGGTCAAACAAAAATTGTCTTTAAATATAATTTTATAATAATCTAAATTCTAAATGAATCTTATTAACCTTCTACTTTTAAGGATAATTTAAATATTTTATAAATAATTTAAGGATAAATTTTTTACTACAAATTTGTAATTTTTTTAGGACCAATAAATAATTAGATAAAAAAGTATATTAATATAAAAGAAGTAGGATGGGTCGACGTGCTAAAAAATTTAGAATGAGTCAATAGCCGCCGATGGGGGGTGTACAACGGGCCTTTCTGGCCTTGGTGCGTGGCAGTTTTTACTTCCGCCCTCCCTTTCAAACCAACCAGCCAACCATATTAATATATTTAAATTGCATATTATTAGGTGCTGATATATTTATTAGTATATTACTAAGAATTCAAACATTTATAATTTTACATACTTTTAGGTGCAATTTGGATATTCTTCTAAATCTCGACATTATTAAAAATTGTTTAACTGAAAATTCCTTTAATATTTTGTATATGTTTAAAGATAAATCATTAAAACTTTTGTTTTAATACATACAATTTAATTCGACAATTAATTTAAATATTCTAATTAATTAAAATTATAATAATGAAAATAAATTAATTTAAGTCTACATATAGGGAAATTAAAAATAATTTGTAAATATTTTCCGAGAAATATTTCATTTCAATTTTCAATATTTCTATAATCAAACACTTTTGAATAAAAGAAAATCTCAACATAACCAGCTATCTACTTTTTGCATAACCTTAGGTGTTCCAATTTATCAAAATTAAGGAGAATTTTTATTTTCTATTATATTTAAGTATAAAATTCACATTCGAAAAATAAAATAAAAATGGAAAAATGAAAAATATTTTGTCTAGCTTTAACAAAAAAAAAATTTTTTTTCAATTTTAAAATAATAAAAAAAATAATTTTCTGTTTGAAAATATTTTATTTTTTCTATTCTTTATTTCATTTTTTTCAGCGGCACAAAAAAAAACCAAATAAACTTTTATGTTTTTATGCAGAAAATTTGATGATGAAAAATCAAAAGTTTTTTTTTTTGTCGGTTTGTTTTTGTTATGTGCTCGAAATGAAAATCAATTTTGATAAATAGCTCTAGTGTGAACATTTCAAAATATCGTATAATTCTTTTTATTTTTCTCATTTTTTTTTTTGTAATTTATATCAAAATGTCATGTCAATATGTTCACTTTTATTTTTGTTCAATTTTTATTTTATTTATTTTGAAGAATTTCTGCGGTGGTGGTGACTCCTCACGTAAGAAAATATTCGGGTTTTTTTTTCTCGAAAAGTTTTTTTTTTTTTTTTAAAGGATGAGAAGAAAATGTTATTTCATGGGAAATTTATTTTTATATTATTTATGGTTACTAGTCAACTTATGAGTTTGAATAAAAGGAAAATACATTTTATTTAATGAAAAATTATGATTTATATACGTAGAAGAAAATATATATAACTTCATAAAAATATATTAAATAAATTTATTTCGAATGGAGATTTTGTTAAAAACACTATATAGTAATTTTTGCTGTTGAAGCAATTATTCTTTTTACTATTAATATAAATATAAGACAAACTAAAATGTAAAATTTTCATGCTTAGTTCTTAATTAATTTACTATAAATTAAACAATTAATAATTATAGATAATTTATAATCCAAGTAAAATTAGAAGAACATATGATTATAGAAACGTGGTTAATTTTAGACAACGTTCGGTTCCACAAAACTCCAGGAAATTCGTGATCTTGTTCCGCAGAAAAGACATATTCTTGCATATTGCTGCCACCATTTTCACCAATGACCAGGTTTCACCAGGAGAATCACTATAAATAGGTGATTAGTAATCATGATTTTTTTTTATACTTAATTACTAATTCATTTATTTATTTCAAAGAAGATAAAAAATTCTAATATCTAATTTATTTTTATAATTTGAATTTATTTGATGTTAATTGAAGGAAGGGCAGAATATTTATAATCTTCATAAGACCATTTTATCGGTTTTTGCAAAAGGTTGTTTGTTGAACTTGAAGTGAAAAACCTGGAAAAATACAAAAAATTAACAAAAAATATAAAAATTGCATAGTTTTAGGCATCCACATTTTATTAACATTACAAAATTATTGAAATTTTCTTTCGCATCTAATTTTTAGAAAGAATATTGAAAAAAAAAAAAAAACAATTATCCGAATAAAGTTTTGCAAATTAGGAAAAAGGACAAATGTTACATTAGAGAAAATTTATTTCTGTTAACTTAATTAATTTAACTTAATTTTCTTCATTTTTATCCTTTAAAAAATTTGGCTAAGTAAAAAAAAAAAATTACTTTTAACTGCCTTAATTTGAAAAAAAAAAGAAATTTATACATCTAATAATAATATCCTTTTTCTTAAAAAAAACAACAAACAATATAATGAAAACTTTAATTCAATTAATTCCCTTTTTTTGGAAAATACCAAATCTTCTTTTAGCTAATAACAAAAACAGCAATAATACTTATTTCTCTTAACATTCAAATACTAACTCAATATATATAACCAAATTAAATCTTAATATCCTCCCGAAGGATAACACAAAAAAAGAATGAAAACCATTTTTGAAGACAATAAAAGGCGAACAATTTTTTTTTTATTTTGTTTCTTTCGTTGTTATAGGAGAAGTAGAAAAATCACAGATAATAATATCCAATTTACATCGGCTTTTTTTCACTTAAAACTCAATAAAAACTGCAATAAGCATAAAGCTCTCTAGAGATTATCCTTAATTCTTTTATACTACTACTGTAACTCTACAAAATATTATAAATACTTAAATATAACGCACACAAGCAAAATATACAAGAAAGAATAATAATAATAATAAAAAAAAAATATGTAAAAAATTTCTGTTATGGAAAACTTGAGATCATTTTGCAAAGAAAAAAAAAAGAAGCAAAAGAGACGAAATAATTTTCATTTTTTATTTTTTAAATTTCATCCTTGCCCTAAAGTTTATATTATAATACACTTTAAGGCACACCGTTTGTCATTTCAGAGGCCACTTAAATCTACAATTTTTTTTCCCCAATCTTTCTTTATTTATTCGCTTGTTTTGTTACTTTTCACTTCAACGTTTCAAAAACTTTCGTTCTTTTTTTTAATTCATATTAAAATGGAATAATTTTCTGTTATTAATACTTTTAAAAAAAATCCTTTATTACTATAAACTTTAATTTTATTTTCTTTCCTATGTAATTATTAGTAAAATGTCCTTTCAATCTATAAATTCTTTACAGAAAAATTTTATCCACACAAAAATTATTATTTATTATAATAAAATTGCAACCAAAAAAAAAAAAAAAAATAATAAAATTATCAAATAAATTTTCAGTCCTTTTTATATAAAGATTTTTAAATCCTTAAGTATGATTTTACGTTGTGGTAAATTTTATATTTTATTGGGAAAAAATTTTTTTTTTTTTTTTAAATATACCGTATATGAAAAAGGATATTTTTTATAGGTTGAATAAAATGTGACAAAAAATTGGTATAATTTTTGAAAAAAAAATTGGTATAATTTTTTTTCTGTAAGGATATGAATGAAGTAAAGGAATGTGATTACTTACGTACAAAAAAATGAAATTATTTATGTAAACTGAAAAAAAAAAAAAATATCCTTAAATTATAGAAAAGTTGGTTTTTTAATTAAATTTTTACATTTGAATTGTAAATTAGGACTTTAAAGTCTACTATACTTCATGGACCATTTTCATAATATAATTTTAATCATATACGAATGGTCCTTAGTTTTTAATCGTATACGAATGGTCCTTAGTACCTGAATAATTTTATAACTGATGTTAAAAAAAAAAATTTCACCTTTTATAATTTACAGTTTTTAATTAAAGTTTCGAATTTATGAATCACACATATTTAAGAATTAATATTAAATGTCATTTTAGAGAGAGAGTTAACCATTTTTTTTTGTTGCCTTCTTTCTAGACTTTAAGTATAATTATAGATAAATTAAATTAAAAATTACAAAAATTTCAATTCAATTTTCAGAAATGGATAAATACATAAATATTTTTTGAAACTTTTATTCAATTTTTAAATTCAATATTTGATCAATTTATTTTACTTTACAATAATTATTTAATTAATTTTGTTACATAAATTGAACCATAAAATATTTTCAATAAAGAAAAACCCATTTAAAATTCTCAAATAAATCAATTTTGAATACCAAACTATAATTAAATTATCTTTAATATAACCACAAAAATATCCTTTCAATTAATATTATTAGATATATATAAGTAAAATTATTTAGAATATTTTATGAAATCTAATTTTCAAACAAATAAAATGTATCATACTAAAATTAATGAATCAAAAATTTCTTGGAAAATTAAATTGATTTTCAAAATATTTTCTTTATGAGTCTGTACACAAACAGAATTCTTCAAATTTTTTTTTTATATTTATCTCTGAAGTATATTATTTATGATTTTATCAAATATATAAATAAAAAAAGTTCACGGTTTCTATCAATTGAAAATTGATATTTAAATTTTGTTCTTTAAAAAATTATTGGAATTTAATACTAAAAAAAAAATTGAATATAATATTTTTATTTAATTTAAAATATTTCATTTATAATTTTTACATACTAGTTAAATTTGATTAATTATGAAAATAGAAAGATTATATTTTAATTTGGTATACAAATCATATTCGTGAAAATTAGATTTTTAGGTTTAAAAAAAAAAAAAAATCCAATATATCCGTCTGTCTGCCAGTCCGATGTACACAATAAAAACCAGTTATTTCATATAGTTAACCCTTAGAGTATATAATATCAGGAGATGCTATAGTATAATTTTGGCCCTACAAGCTGTGTCGAAAATTTTTGAAAATTTTTTAGTGCTTTACTTGTCAAAAATAATTTTGAGTTGTCAAAAATAATTTTGTTCTGTATTTATTTTATATATAAATATTCCCCTTTCCCTCCACAAAAACGTTCGACACATAATAATTACTATAGCATCTCCTGATATTATATACTCCAAGAGTTAACCTAAACACAAGTTGATGATAGAGCCACCGATAGAAAACTGGACTTATTGAGAGAACCAGATTTAATAGATAGAATTTTAAAATTCGGCCGGTAGGAGGCGCTATTCGCATTTTCAAATAAAACTGTAATTTTTTATAATAAATGAGCACCAGAAATGAATTTTTACCACTCGTTGAAAAGGTATTTTAGAGTAGAATACGATGCCAGTAATCGTATTTCAAATTTCTACCGCTAGATGCGTTGATTACTAAAATATATAAAATGCTATAAAACTATACTGTTCAGTTCGGTTGCGCCGGCATTTTTCATTTTATGAACGATAGAATGAAAAATGCACAAAAATCTTGTACTAATTTTGTATATAATTGACATTTCCAGTACTACAATAAAATCCTTAATTTTAATGCTACAATTAAAAAGTTTAGTGATTATGAAAAAAAAAATTTCTGACACAAAAATTAGAAAATTTTTAAAAATCTTTTCCCATAAAAAGATAAAAACCTAAAAAAAAAAAAAATTTAATAACATTTTTTGTATAGTAAAAAAGTGTTCATCGGTGATACGAGAAAAATTTATGTAGTGGTTTATATATTTTTAGAGAATATAATTGCCCAGATAAAATTCTTAATTTAAACTATTTACATACATAAATTTTTTTTCTGTTTAAACCCAAAATGTTTCCAACATGATAACATTAAAAAGGAACATAAAATATCTATTGTAACTATGACATATTTTACATTTATTTATACAAAATGTAAAAAGGATTATTTGTAAAAAAAAATTTTACAAAATGACAAAAAAAAAAAAAAGTAGAGAAAATTATTTAATAGAATTTTTTTTTCTCTGGGATTTCTTGGAATAAAACTAGAAATTTTATTTTATTGTGGTTAATGTTCAAAAAATTGTATTTTGCTTAGATTTTTTTTTGCCAAAATTTAGGACAAAATATTTCAAAATATTATAATTAAAATATTTTGTAAATTTATTTTCACTTTTTTCTACAAAAGGAAATTCATTTTTGTAGAAATTCAATCTGTTTTGGCTCAAGTAAAGCAAATACATGAAATTATGTGTAGAAGATGAGGAGCAACTTAATTATAAAATATTAAAAAAATGTTTGTACCGGAAAAGTTAAAATGCCGCGCAGCCGAACTACTAATCAGTAGTTTTATAATCATGGGCTTTTTTAAAATTATCTACTGTAAATGCATATTTTGAGGATTATGTTGCACCCTCTAGTGGCAGAAACTTAAAATATAACAACTTCGATTTTATACTACTACTTAGTACCTTTCATTTGAGACATTAAACCTAAATTTTGGGGTTTATTGACTATTGGAAATCACATTTAAAAATTAACTTTTTATATATTTTAGTATGCAGCGTCTCTAGCGGTAGAAATGTGAAAGACGGTTACTGAAATCGTATTCTTCTCTTAAATACCTTTCCAACGAGTGGTCAAACTTTATTTTTGGTGCACATTTACTATATAAAATTACATTTTATTCGGAAAAAGATGTTTTGGCAAAATGCAAATAGCGCCGCCTACCGGCCGAACTTTAAAATTCTATTACATCTGGTTCTCAATAAATCAAGCTTTCCATCGGTGGGTCTATCATAAACTTGTGTGTACAGTAACTATGTGAAATAACTGCTTTTTATTGTTTACATCGGACAGAAGGACGGACAGATTTACGGACAGAAAAGCGTTAACATAAGGGATTTTTTTTTAAAAAAAAAAGCCCTTAAAATAAATGAGTTAAAGTTAAAATTACCAAACCGAAAATTTATCTTTTACTAAGAATCCAAGTCGACAAAACTAGGAGGAATCCAAGTCGACAAAAAAAAATAAACGAAATTTCAAAAAAAAAACAATGAAAATTTTTCAAATTTATTCGGTGTATTAGGTTTTCACTGTAAATAGGTCACAGTAATATTGAGACATTAGCAAATGTTCTTGAATGAAGAAATATAGTAATGTGTAGTTTACCAACAGAAATTCCTCTAAAAGTCAGCTAAGGATGTTAACTTTATGCTCTAAATATTGAAAAACTGGAGCTTAAACCGGAACTTCGATTCCATATCTCTAAATCCCTTCAATTCAAACAAACACTCTCAGTTCAGTGTACTAATTTTCTCAATGGAAAATACCGCAATCATACTACTTATATGAAGTGGCTGTGGAAATCTATTCCAGACTTCCTATCGCTTTTATAATATTTTTCCTAAATTCCCAAAATGAAATTTCTTTGAAATAAATTTTTTGTACTATTAGTCCCATCAGCAATATTACCCATTTGCGATATCATATTTTTATTTACTTATTTAAACGTAAATATAAAGTCGTTTTCATTCGGGGAAAAAAAATACTGAATTTCAATAATGCCTAAAGGATTGTAATAGAAATCCGTTTGCTTTGTTTGACAATTTTTTTTTTTTTGTAAAACATAATAAAGAATCAGTTTAATATGATTTTTTTTTTTTACTCCTTTTTTTTTATCTACTAGAAACCACAGAAAACAAATAACACTTTTTTAATATCTAATATATTACTACATCTATAAAAAAAGGACCTACGACAAGGAACTGTATCATCCCAACAACAACAACAAAAGTAATAAAAAAGAAATATTTAATCATGACGTTATCATACCGTATGCACAACGTATACATATGTATACCATACCAAAATTACACAATTTAGGGATATTTGAGTTCTGGCGGCAAATTACCAAGGATTCTTATCACTATGTAAAAGCGTATCTAGTGGAATTGAATTTAACAACGAATAAACAGATGATTTTTTCCATTATTATACACTTTGGAATATTAATTGATTTTTTTTAAGGGGTTGATCATAATTTGGAATTTTATAGAGCATTTATATTAAATCAGGGGCATAGACTTTAGGCCGCGTGACTTTTGGTCGCGTAGAACAAAATGAAGGCGGTCTAAAGTCATTTTCTAAAATGACTTTAGGCCGCGCGGTCTAAAGTCATTCTTAATCAATGGTGTATTCGTTTCTCAAAAAAAATGTTGCCTTTTCCAAGCGCGGCCTAAAGTCATTTTATCCTTCAACACTTCTTTTGTGCCAAAATTTTCCAAAATAACTTTAGGCCGCGCGGTCTAAAGTCAGTTTTTATCGCGGTCTAAAGTCACGCGGCCTAAATTCAGGGAGCCATTAAATCATGTAAATGATAATATAGAATTTTGGAAATTATGACATTAAAAAAAATCAAAAGAAAAATCTGAGGAGCAGGTAAATTTCCATTTCAATTGATACTTTCCTCATTAGGTGGAGCTAGTCTGTTCTCCTGTTCGAATATAATTAATCATGTTGTAGAAATCGAAGGGAGGATTTATTTTTCGTTAATTCAGAATTAGAAATCATATGAAAACTGACACCTTTGGAATTATCCTCTATACCTATATCATTCCCACAATTCAATTTAAGTCGATTAATGTTAGAAAAGTATAACAAGGCGAACACATTTTACAGAAAATATTGAAGAATTTTAGGCTCGGTTGTAATTTTCGATCGATAATTAAATTAATTAGTAATTAAGAAGGGATATAGTTATCAAAATTTTATATTATGTAATTGTAGGTAGCACTGTGTCGCTCTTACACTGAGACCACTAATAATAACTCTTCCGACGACACATCAATATTTCTCTTGCAGTAGATCAAACCGACTATATTTTACAGATAATCTTACAAGACGACATCAGATTACAAATAATATTATACCCGCTCTTTTTGCATTGTTACCATTATCGATAATCGACTTCTTTCTTAGATTAATCAGTCTTCCTGGTTTTATGTTGCCAAACTCTATCGTGTTATCTAAAAAGTGTTATTCAAGATTTTACAGTCTTGGCAAGACTAGCATCGAAGATGTTTCAATAATTTGTTCCAATAGCATCTAGCATCGAAGATGTTGCAATAATTTCTCCTTTTCGCGACAGCCCCTCTATATACAGATTTTCTTGTATATATCTCCAAAATCGAATAAACTGACATTCCCCTTGATCCAAAAACCAAAAATTTTCCTAACACATTTATTTTTATTCTTCATCGAAAATTTATTTGCCAAAAAAAACAAAATAAATATTTTTTTAATACTTTTTTCTTTATAATCCTTCGAAAAAAAAAAACAATTTTTATATTTACTAAAATGCCGCCTAAATATATAAGATCACATAAAAAGGACATAATGATAAAAAAAAATTTGATAATAATATTTAATATTCCTTTTTTCTTCGATAAAATAACAAATAAAAATTCAATTTTATTTTTTATTAATATTTTTTCAATATATACCAAAACAAAAAAAAAGGATATTTACTTTTCAATGTTAAATATAATAGCATATAGCCTAAAATATCACATTATAATAATTGTGTAAACAAAATCATTTTTTTTTTTCGTTGTATACTATCATAATCTTAAAAACTTTAGTAATAATTTTCCTCCTCCATGTATAAAAGAAATAAAATTATACTTTATAATATCATCATAATTTAAAAGGATAACAATTTTTATCCTTTTTTTGTTTTTTTGAAATTTTTTTCAATTTGTCAAAAATAAAAAATAAGAAATTCAAGTAAAAAGAAATCATTTTTTTTTTTAGCCCCAGACACAAAATTTTCCTTATACATTTAAACAAAGTCAACTTTATTTTCTTTTATCAAAATGTTAAAAAAAAACAGTATATTGTATAAAAATCCTTCCTTATTTTTTCCATCTTTTGACGATAAAGTCCTTTGTAATTGTATATAAAAACTTGAATTGAAGATTATTTCACAGCCACACACACACACACACACCATTCTGTATAATAAATTCAATTATTTTATGGTATTTAGAAAATGTTATTATATAAAGAAAATTTTTCATTGAAAAGGAAAATGTGTGTTACAACCCTTGTTTAGTTATAACAAAGGATATAACAGATACACAGAAAATTTTTTAGTATATTTATGAAAAGGATTAAAATGTAATATGGTTTTTACTTTTTTCCTGTGTGCTTATTTAATAATAATTTTTTAATGGTGGTGCATTTTCATTAAATTTTCTAAGTATGAAAAAAAAAATTACAGAAAATTGAATTTAATTTTTTTTTTTTTTTTTTTTGTGATTTAATCAGAGAGGAAAATTTTCTGGATTGAAATATTTGAAGGAATATTTTTTATTCGGATGGTTTTTTTTTTTTTTTAAATGTGTAAATAAGAATAATTAAAAATTGATTTTTTTGTCAAAATTGAATTTTACAAAACCATGTAGAGAGTTTTAGGACTTGAAAAGTTAGTAAAATTTAGAATTTAGACATAATTAATTGGGGAGTTGTTCTTTACTTTACTCAATAAAATCATTCTTTTCGCAATTTTTTCAATATATTTTCGAAACTGTCTCCAAATTCAAGTTACTTGTGTTAACAATAGATAAAATCCCATCCGTAATATTGTTATATGTTCAATGTAAAATTCATTCCAGATGATTTTCTTCTTCCGGTGATTTGTCGTTTCGAAATGATGGAATAGAGATATTCTCTTTTATGATAATATTAATTTAGAGGGAAATAGGAAATAGATTATGGCAAGTGCGAATGCGTAGGTAGTTAGAATAGTTCAGAAAGTGCAAGATAAAGAAGGACATTAATGCGTTTGACAAGTTATGCGAATATTATAAGAATTGAGGAAAGAGAATAATAAGGGAAGTAGTGGAAAGGAGAGACAAAGTTAATTGACAAACAGACATGATAGAAAAAGGAAAATAAATAAAAGGACTCCTTTAATGAAAAGGAGTGGCAGTCGTTATCTCTACTTCATCGAGTACTTGCAGACAAATATAAGGGCGCCGGAAGAAGTTGATATTACAATTTTGGAATGTTTTAATGTTAATTATTTAATTATTTAAATATTAAAATTTTGGTGTTTAATACTTGCAACAATTTTTCATTTCATTGACATTTCTACAAAAAAATCATAAATAAACTTTTAAAGTCAATCTAAAAAAAATTATACAAAAATGCATTATTTTTTTATATAAAATTATTTCATTTTTTTTCTATAATTTCAAATTAAATTACAATTTTCCCTATATTCAAATATCTAAAATTTAACCAAAAAAATATCCTTCATATCAAACTTTTTCAACAATACACCATAATTAAATTTATTTTGATCCTTCAATTTTCAATTTTTTTTTTTGTTGGTCTTCATACCATTACAAAAAAAAATCTTGTTTTTAACCAAAAACTCAAATATGAAATAAACAAAACAAAAAAAAAACATCAAGCTATAAACTTTACATTTTAATACAAAATCCAATTTTGATATCTCAACCAAAATAAACATAAAAAAATATATTCTACATTATATAAGAGAAAACAACAGAATAATTCTCGTTAATCCCAGGACACATTCATGAACTGCACACAAAAATTCACTTATTATATTTTGGTTTGTAGTATATAGTAATAAAAAGAGTTATGTAGCTTTTTTTTTCTGGTGGAACGATCGCCTATAAACATTAAACAATCAAATATATCATCAGAAAATGGACATGGACTTGAACAATAACAAGGATACACAATATGAATTACAAAATAACAACAACAAAAAGAATGACTAAAAAGTCCAAGGGGTCATTTTCAGAGACGACAAAAAAAAAAAAAACAAGTAGAATATTAGTGTCCTGGTTTTCGTTCTTTACAGATTAACATTTTGTTTTTAAAGTTATGCCCTTATTAAATTTCATAAATTTTAAAATAAAAATTATAGCCGACACTGAACGAAATTTTTTAAGATGTATTTTATCATAATAGCCGCTAGGTGGCGTTAATTTTATTAAGTATATTAAAATATCAATTATTAGGTCAGAATTATTTAGAGTGACAAATTTTGGTATTTAACGATAAGCCACTAACGGAAATTTATCTAATGATGCAAAGTGGTATGCAAATAGACGTATATTGCACAGTGCTTTTAATTAACTTTAAAATTATTTACCATATTGGTAAGTAAGCTTTGAAAACTCTGCTATAGCTCAGATGGGAATATAACCATCTGAGATTTCTTAAAATTAAAACTAATTTTTTTTTTTTTTTCAGTGTAATGAAATATGATATATACTAATGAAAATGATGCTATATATGTATATAAACTATGGAACTTCAACAAAAAAGCTTTTGGTAAAAAAATATATATAAAAAAAAAAAATTAAAATAGAAAAATAACGAAACGAAACAAGTTTTGTGTAGCATATTGCAGATTTTACTGCAGAATAAATCAAATTAAGAGGGAATCGTGATGGTTTTATATAAAATTTAAGCTTCAAAATCGAAACATTATAATAATATTATATACTAGATATATAATGTACTATGGGGTTTTTCATTTTATAATAAAGAAATTATTGTAATTTGCAATTGAACTTTGTCCTTAAACTGGTGAATCCTTAAAATTTTCAAATAGAAAATTTACAAATGAGACAAATTTAAATAATTAAGTTATAAAATATTCAGATATATAGATTTTAATCAAGTTATAATCTGATGTTAAAGTAAATTAACTTTGACCTCTATACTCAAATTAACATTTTGACCACAAATTTGAACCGATAAAATATTGAATAATTATTATTATTCTGTTTAGAAATAAATGTAAATAAAAATTAATCATTAGATTAATTGATTAAATTAATTAAATTCAAAACTGATAATTATTATTTTAATTATTACCAGATCAATTTAATTATAGGTCAAAATGTTATATTTAATTTTTACAGGAGAATTTCATTATTATATAGGTATAAATTACAGGTCCAAATAATACTTAATTATAATTGTTACAGGTCACTTACAGCTGAAAAAAGGATATTTTAATTATTACTGGTCAATTACTGGTCATAAAGCAAATTAAACGTATACTAATCAAAGACAGTTTAAATCTAAATCAAATTTAAAAAAAAGGATAAATTGATAGGACAATTAAGAATGGTAATGGGCTAAATTGGTTGATGATTTCTTAATAGGACAATTATTAAGAATGGTAATGGGCTAAAATGGTTGATGATTAACCAATTAAAGTTAGAAAATTTGTAAACAAAGATTGGTCAACGTCTCGACAGGCGGTTACAATTTTAACTTGCAAAAATCAAATGCTCGATTTCACAATGTTTATAAATAAATCTAAACTTTACAGAAACTTTTTATGTTAAAATATCTTTTTTGCTATCTTTGTAAAATTTCCATTTTATTAGGACAAAAGTAAAATTAAATTTACAAATCAATGTCACAAATATTTCAAAAATCATAAAATTTAAAATTAATGAAATAAATTAATTTTAAAAATGCACATTTGATTAAAATCTGTTCTTCTTTGCCAATAGAATTTACTATTATACAAGATTTCATAACTAATAGTACATATATACATATTTTTGCACACTTAAAACTTTATCAAAACTTAAATTGAAAAATAAAATTTATACCACGATTTAGCATATAGAATCAAAAACATTGAAATAAATTTTTTTTTTCCTTACAATTATACCAAAAATCTTTAATTAATTAATCATAGAAAAAAAAAAAACAGTCTATATCTATTCTATAAAATGGCATGTGTGTATGTTATCTACGTTTTTTCTCTTCTTCTTATTTTTAGAATAATTTAATTTTAACTTTTTTTGAAAAACTTTTCTGATCCTTTTTAAGTTTCAAATCTTTCAATTTTTGTGGTATGAAAATAATTATTTCAAGTTGAATTTTTTGATGGATAAAAAAGGATATATGAAAGTAAAGGATATGTATATACATATAGATAAATATCTTTGTATATCCTTGCTATATATTTAGAAAATTATAAATTGATAATAAAATATTAAGATGATTTTGAAAATTTTCTATATTTATATGTTATTTTACTTTATCAAAACCTTTAATTAATTTTAATAAGGATATTCCAAAAGGTATATATATAATATAGTCACTTTGTATAATTTGATTAAATATATAAAATAATTTTGACAAAAAAAAACGCCCCGAGTACGTTATAATTATAATTATTTGCATACTATATCTATAGGCTTTTTAAGTATAATGTAGGAGTATTTAGTTAAATATAACAAAATGTTTGCCACAAGTTTAACTTGAATAAATTAAGTAACTCTTCTTTAAAAAAAAAAAAAAATGAACACAACAAATACGAAAAATTAAATTTATAAATACAGAAATTTAAATGCTATAGAAATAAGTAATTGAAATTTCAACAGCAAAAAAAGAATTATATACGTATTGTAAATTTAACTTTCTATATACACACTCACTTTTTGAAGGTTTTTCAAGAAGGATTGTAAAATTAATTTCATGTTTAATTTATATATATACTAAAGAAAGTTTAGAGTATGTTAGAAAAGTTTGTGAAATATTTTTTTTTTCATTTATAGGTAATTTAAGTGTTTATCAGTTACTGAAATTTGTGAAAACAAATCATGTGACTTTATGGCATGCTTTCTTACAGAAACTGTAGGGGTAAGAAAATATTTTGTCTATGGCAGTGATTGGCATTAAAGCCAAGCAATAATTGGCAAGGCATATTTCAGGTATAAATTAGACCAAAATATCAGAATTCTCCAATTACTAAATCTCTTCGTGCATCCACTACTCCTGTGCGCCATCTTGTTCTATTTCTGGCAATATATTCTTCAGCTCCAACCAGCTTTTACCCAGAATTTCGTATTCCTTTTTGACTGTTCTCCTCAACGTTATTTTAGGGTGACACACAATTCGTCTTTCTTGGGTAAGTTCCATTCCATAGGAAATCGCGGTATATTGTTTTCGTCCTGGCGGAGGAGTATGTGTCCAATACATCTCCACTTTCGTGTCTTTATCGAGCTGTCTATTCTTTCATCGCCAGTTTTCTGTAGCAATTCCTCATTTGAGATGGTATTGATACATACGTCAGAATAGTTTTGTAATAATAGTAAGAAATATAACTACAAATTTTATATAATCAAAATTTATTGATAACTCAGAGGTGGTATACAATTAAGTCTACTTTCTACAAATACTTATATTTAAAGAATTTTTATCTATTTGGTAAACAGAACATAAAACCATATAAACACAGCACTTCAAAAGTCACATTTCATAGCCACATAAATAATCATACAATGTACATAACGCTTTCCCTTCGAACCACAGAGAATACTTTAGAACTAAACTAAGATTCCCTTAGGTATAATCATCATCGCTCTACACTTTAACTATAATCACCACTTAATCTTCTCATTACGTTAAAAGACAATTGCAGAATTTATAATCATAAAAAGTGTTAGACATTCGTTGAAACTATTTAATTTAATTTTCGTCCTTCGTTGGTTAATTTTCGAAATTACACGACAAGAATATTCCAGAAATTATGTAAAATCACCTCGTAATAAATAATATAATTTTTTTTTTATTTCCTTGTACAAAAATTTAACTTATGAATTAAAGGATTTTCCATATCGTAAAGTCTAAGTTATACAAAACATAATATTATAACTATACATTATACACAAAATAATGAAAGGAAACAGGAGAAAAAAAAATATATTTTATATAAAAAACAATTTTTGTACGGATGGTAAAATTTTCAACATTTTCAACTAATTAGATTAAGCCAAACCGACACCGTTGTCGCACGTTACTCATTTTACACTCTCAAAAATTAATTCAACCAAAAATAAAAAGCTTAATATTTTTTTCTTTTTTTTTATAAATTTTGTATACGTTGTTATTATTATAGTATAAAGTTCAGTATTGTGCTCGAGTGAAAGGAAATTTTCATACAAATTTGACATCGTGAAATCAGAAATGAAAAATTTCGCTCCTGATTTCGCTCAAGTAGTACCTGACTGAGCTCGCGTGAAAAAATTGTGAAAAAATCGTTTTTTGTGCTGAATTTTGTGCTTATCAACAGATGGCGCGCAAAAGTCTCCTGATTATTTTTCATGTGAAATAATGTTCAGAACATTATTTCACGATGAAATTTTGACATTTGCTAGTTTGTTTTTTGATTCCTTTGATCAAAAATTTGAATAGCTGACGTTGAAAGGTCAGTATATAAAATTACTGACCTTTCAACGGTCTTGAAATGTCAAAATATTAAAATGCCAAATTAACTTGTTAAATTTTATTTACAAAATATTTTACACAACTTTTTCACGGCTATTTCACAGGAGAGTTTGTAGAGCTTTGGAGATCGCGTTAAAATTTCATTTCACTCGAGCACAATACTGAACTTAATGTAATACTTTGTTAAGTTAATTATATACTACATATACGTATACGTAATATGTGATTATATTATCTTTGTAATAATAATAATGCACTTCAAATTTTAGGTGGTTTTTTTTTTTGGATATAAATAGAAAATTTTATTACAATATTTTATGTATACCTAATGTTTATTTTAAGGATTTATGTATATATTAATTATTTAAAGTCATACGAAAAATGAAATTATTGACATTTTATTTCAAGTTTAATAATATACTATGATATTTATGTGTTTATATGGAAGGAAATATTAAATATTGTATTTAAAGATGATAATTTACACTTATAAAGATTTTGTGTTATTTGATTTTTGTGTAAATAGAATTTGTACTTAATTTGTTCTACTTTGATATACTATAACTATGTTAGGATTAAATATAGATAATATATGTTATGTCGAAAGAAATTAAATCTGTTATTAATTTTTGAAGACATTCTTATAAATTTATCATGTACTTGACATTTTTTTTTTTTTTTGGCAGAATTTCATATATTTTTCATCTTGAAATTTTCATCTATAATTTTTCATCTATATTTTAAAGTATAATTTAGCTTATTCGTAGATTTAGGATAATTTTTTGCCAATTTGCTGTTACGTATTAAGTATTTTGTAATAAAATTATACATTCATAGCATAATTTTGGAAAATAGTTTAATCGATTTCTAATTTTCAGCATTAGCCGAAAAAAATATTGTTCTAACAATAAGGGAATCATAGTCATTTACCTAGCAATGCCAACAAGGACTAACACCATCTAAAATAGTAAATTAATATAGACTATCGTTAATTCGTTTCACTATTAAATTGCCAAAACAAAGAATATTTGGCAAAAAAAAAATCAACAGGTCCGTTTTCTAATACTATTATTACTAGTTAGACAACCGAACTCAGTGGTGTGGATTTAGGTCCTAAGTAATTTTATGTTTTAAAAAATTGTGTTTGTGTTTTGCTAAGAAAATTACTAATTTTAAGCGAACATCTGTAAAAAGTTGTATTCGTAATCTATTATACAATTTACTTTCATAGACTCAGTTAATAAAGGTAAGAAAAGAAGAATTTCAGAAATAAAGTAAATTTTTCTGGGAGAATTTTTATTTAATAACAAATTATAATTTAATGTTAGAAATCAAAGATAAAATCAAATTACCTGTGTGTCCCAGTAGGTTAGTAAGTTAAGACCTTAACTGAGAGGATGTCATAATGTGCGTTCGATTCCCCAGCCAGAATTAGTCAAATATGAAAATCAACTTGAAGTCTGGTCTCTGGAGATAAAACTTTAAAGAAAAATTTCTATAAAATTAAATCTGTAACAAGTTCCTTTCTAAATAATAATAATAAATTAAAACACACTGATTAAATCCTGAAAAGTCCTTTTTCACAATACTCGCACCAGTTGATACTGACAATTTGGGCGTGTTTCATAATTACAACTGGGTGTAGTGCAGGTGAGGTGCAGTGTAGTACATTTCAACTACAACGCTACAACGCTACTATGGCTACAGGGCTACACTTTCAGTTATATGAAACAGAAAAGTGTAGTACACTTTTTGAAAGTAGTGATTCTGGGTGTAGCTGTCTGACAGTTCGCTACACTAAAAGTTGTAATTATGAAACACGCCCTTTGTATTATATTTCTCAAAAAAAAAATGTCAATCTCTCACTTCATTATATTTTGACCTTAAAATTTATGTTTTTTATAATAAATTTTTTTATTTCACAATAAAATTTTTTAATCAAAATTAAATTAAAATCAAACAAATTCATTAAATAATTTTTTTGTAATTTGTTTAATATAAATTTTGAATATATCCTTTCAAAATAACGAAATAAAAAAAAAAAACCCCAATATCTAAAAATATTGGAATGAAAAGATACATAAATAAAGTGAAGAAAATTATAAAAATTTTACATGAATAAAATTCAAAAAAGAAATAAAAAATCAACCAAAATTATGGTCGGAACTTTAACAAGAAAATTAATTGTATTTGGTGCGATAGTGATTACTATAGAAGTTTTACGTTACACTATTCGAACAACACTACGTGTACCATTTTATATTGTTCTACTTTATATTGTCCTTCGATTTGGTTAAAAGAGGATTGAGAAATTTTTATTTTGTAAAGAAAATAATGGATACACAAAATAATGAAAAAAAAAAAAAGGAATTTTAACATTTTATAATATAATTTTATAATTGGAAAAAATAAAGTTGAATATTTTTCATTTAATCTATAATTTAATTATTTATATTTTTTTTTTCTCTCTATTAATAATTCAATTATTTTTGTAGCTTCATTTCGTCGTGTGAGAAGCGAATTGTCGTAACTGCAAAAATGAAGTTCCGAGATAAATGAATATTAAGTTTTTGAATTTTTTTCTGAGGCCTCAATAAATAATATTATGACTCCAATAAATTAACACTCTATTACAAAGATGGGTTCTTTAGCTATGTAAAACAGTAATTACTTTGGTCTCAAATAGAATTAGAGGATTGTTATAGTTTAATTTAGTGACCACAAACTTTACGATAATTTAATTTTCTATTTAGAATTATGGAAAAATCTCAGAATGTTGTAGATGCAACTTACCACAATTTAAATCATATGAATTATCACTATTTGTTTCAGAATTATAAACCACAAAATGTAGTATAGTTAACATACAATAATTAGAACAACTTATTTGTATTGTAATTTATTTTTATATTATTGTCGTATGACAAGGATACAACAATTTGAATATAACATAATTGGAATTTTATAGTAAAAATTTGTTCTTAAAGTATATACAACATTTTGAAATTTATATGATGAACTACGCTACACCACCAAAATACCGTATAAAATGTATACAAGATTTCGCAAATAATTAATTTAGATAAATACAACTTACAACAATTTAGAATTTCAATTAAATGGTAGCCAGGATATTCTCGGATAGAATCCATCTGAACACAGGACGATATAGATACTTAAATTGTCTATCTTCCTGTATCAATACTCTCAAATTGACGTATCTAACGCTTACGACAATTCGCTTCTCACACGACGATTTCTTTTTGAAAAACTCCCGAATTATAAGAGGAAATAAAACAGATTGTGTTAAAGCATCCAAAAGAAAATTTATATGAATTTTAATAAGAAAATTACCAACACCATTTTTATATATATATATTATATAAATCTTTTTCTGGATGTGCCGTGTGACATTCATCAAATAAACCGATTAAACAAAAAACTTTATTTTTCTTACCATTTTCTTTTTTCTTTTTTTTTTTTGGGTTTTGTTTTGATGCAACTATGAGGAATTTGAATATGGAAGGAATAAGGAAAAAATTGAAATTATTTATTGGGAAAGATTTGACAACAACAATAACAAAACTGAACTGTTTTGATATTATGGCGCCAACAATAAAGTTGTGAATAATAAGATGGAAATTTATATAAAAATATTGAAAATTAAATAAAGCATTTTTTATCATTGAAGGATTATTAACGATATTGACCAGAAGCCAGATGCTAATTTCAATTGTTAATTTTATGCGGGAAATAAAAGAAATCATGAAATATATCATTAATTATAATCTGTGGAAATGGTCCTAAAACTTAGATTAAATAATTCTTCTATTATACTGTCTTATTTGGTAAATTAAAATATAAACAGTAAAATCGTAATAAGGTATTAAAAAGCTTATTAAAATATAATTACAAAATTTTCTTATGTGGTTGTTGTCATTAATTCACTAAAAACTTTACTGCGTCGAAAGTGACACATTCTATATGTACCGCATACATGTAAAATCAAAATTAATTTCCCTAATCCATTTCTAATTCGACACTAAAACCCATAACGAAATTATCTCATTATTAAAAAAATTACTTCTTAACAAAATTATAGCTAATTTATTTAAAAACTAATCTGCAGAAAAAGCAGAAGGCTCTCACTCTAATATAACTAAGCCAGCTACCATATGGCATTTTCTTTTTTCTTTTTTAAATCAATTTATTATATGATTTTTATTTTCCATAATTTTCTGTGCAATCATTTTTCTTCCTTAAAAAAAAATTATAAAAAAAAAACTCCAATTTTTTAAATCATATTTCCCACATTATCCTTATCTAATTTTGTCAGTGGAGGACCAAAAAAAGAGTAAATGAAAAAAAAAAAAAGAATGATATTGATTGGATTATAAATTTTTTTTTTTTCTATATATCAATCATTGAATAATGAAATGAAAAAGGATATTTACAGCTGCAATGGCAAAAAAAAAATTATTATTTATTATTAGCTTGATTGACAGGATTAAATTAAATTATTGAAGGATATATACTTTTATAGATAATTAACCTAATCAGATCTCTCTTCGTTATGATGACCAGAAAAGGATTATACTATATATATATATATATATATAACGAAAATTCCGGGAAAAAATATTTATTGATAGTATATCTAGATTTTTGTTGTTTTGTAAAAGAAAATATGGAAAATTTAAATATTATAATAATTTTTAAGAATATTTTGTATAGTATAAATAATCGGATTAATGATGGGGTTAAATAAATTGGGAAAGTAAAAGCTCTTAATCTTTAAATAGTATAATTTAAATGAAAATTGACCAAAACCAGATGAAAATTTATGTTTTATTAGTTTTTGAAATAAAATTAATTATTAGAAAAATTAGTAATTATAATAATTAGTTTAATTTCACTACCTGTTCACCTGGGTCACCTGTTCAATTAGATAAGGATAATGTGGGAAATTTCACTATACCTGTTCACCTTCGAAAAGTATTGAAATAATTTAAAATATTACAAAATATGTTAATAGTGAATTACGTTTTATTTGACTAAACTGAAATCGATTTACCTGTTAATTTAGATAAATAATTACAAAGCAGTCAACTAAGTGTTAATTAACAGTAGGATAATAGAAATATAACAGAAGGTTAACAGATATTACTGTGCTCTAGAGTCTAGACTGCCAATTAAATATAATACTAAGACCTAGCAAAGTTCTAATTATCTTTTAATCAGCTGTTATCACTTTCGAAAGAGTCGACTAACTATTAAATATCTGCTAACCATCTGTTATCGATTTCAAATGAATTAACTATCTGTAAAATATCTGTTAACCATATATGTTATCAATTTTACAAGAATAGACTATCTGTTTAATATATGCTGGCCATCTGTTAACGATTTCACTATTCAACTGTTTACTAACTACTATACTTGATAGCTATCTACTAAATATTAGTTATAGTAAAATATTAAATAACTAATTATCAATCGACTGTTAACTGCTATGCCAATCTAGTTGTATAATATTAATATCAAATATGTATTTCTAAAACATAATTGAAATATATAATTACATAAATTACGATACACTTTACAATTACGATTTTGATAAACAGTAGAATCCACTGTCGAATGTGTTGTGTATTGCATAAAATTAAATATAAAGACTGAGACACTAATTCTGTAAGAGCAGTTCTTACATATGTACAAACAAACTATAAATTTTATTAAATGAACTTTATCTCATCCTAAATTGATTGTAACTTTCGTAAATTTCTTATCTGACCACTTTTAACTATATAATAATTGACATTATTTTCACATAACTTTTTCTCACAATAATATTTTTTTAAACAATCACTTTAAAAAAAAATTCTAACATTGTCATAGAATAAATTAAAGAGTTTCTCTTGAAAAAAATTAATTTATAATATAAAAAATGTAAATCTATATTTATTTAAATTTCAAACTGCAAATAAAATATTTACATATAATTTGCAAGAATATTTTCATTTTTATTTAACACAAAAAAAAACTATATTATACTTCAAACACTTCTAGTTCTACGTATATTTTATTTTTTATAAAAATATAAACTTAAATTAATGACAAATATCCTGAAATTGTCCATATATAAAAAAAATGTATAAAATGATAGAGTTTTTTGTTAAATGAGTCTAGAAAATTTATTATTCATAACACGAAACATTTACTTATACCTAAAGAATTCACTATACTTTATAAATAATAGCAAATAAAACTTAAAAAAATGCCGCGCAGCAGAACTACTGATCAGTAGTTTTATAATCATGGGCTTTTTTAAATTATCTACTGTAAATGCATATTTTGAGTATATGTTACACCCTCCAGTGGCAGAAACTAAAATTATAACAACTGTGATTTTATACTAATACCTACTACCTTTCAGATGCGACATTAAACTTAATTTTAGGGGCTTATTGACCATTGGAAATCACATTTTAATAATTAACATTTTATATATTTTATTATTCAGCGCCTCTATCGGTAGATATTTGAAATACGGTTACTGGCATCGTGTTCTACTTTTAATTACCTTTCCAACGTGTAGTCACACTTCATTTTTGGTGCACATTTACTATATAAAATTAAATTTTTATTCGGAAAAACATGTTTTGGAAAAATGTGAATAGCGCCGTCTACCGGTTGAATTTTAAAATTATATCAATTACATCTGGTTCTCAATAAATCAAGCTTACCATCGGTCTATCATAAACTTGTGTGTACAGTAACTATGTGAAATAACTGCTCTTTATTGTTTACATCGGACAGACGGACAGACGGACAGACGGACAGACAGGCGGACAGACGGACGGACAGAAAAGCGTTAACATAAGGGATTTTTTTTTTAAAAAAGCCCTAAAAAAAAATATCACATTGTGAAAAGAATCCTTTTTGGAAATTTAATAGTGCAATGGAAAGAAAGTTAGTTGGAAAAAAAAACTAACATACAATATGTTTACTATACATATATATTTTATTACTATTATAATAACTATTTTATTTTTATATATATATCCTGTTTTAGAGGAAGGATAATTCTAGTGAATTGTTTGCATTTTGCAAATATTTATTTTAACACATAAAAATTTTCAATCCTTTTCGAAATATAAATAAAATGAATACATAAATGCAGATATGGATGCGTGTATGTGGCTCCATTAATAAATTCTCATATATGAAATACAGGATGTAAAAATTACTGGGAAATTTTTTAAGTTTAATTCGGTTTGAGAGTTCGTAAAGCCGAAATATGCCTTAATGAAGGTATTTAGTGGCAAATACAGTCATTTTTGTTGGTGTTAAATCCTAACAAATGGCTTAGTTAATGTTTTGCCATAAGATTATATAAATTTACGGAAATTCTAATAATCTATTTTTGGTATCCATTAGTTTTACTTCTACAGATCCATTAATTACCCTGTCCACCACTACAACAGCAACAACAAAATTTAACAATATTAACTATACAACAAATCATATTTTTCATTAAAGTTCATATTTTATAAAGAAAACTTATTTAATATAATTTCATCTTTTAACAAATTATATAAAAAAAAAAAAAACAATTTCAAATTTCTGACAAATTTCCGACAAATAAAATAAATGCGAAAAAATAATCTACTACTCGTATATATATATACCAGTTTTTTATGTAAATTAATATTTATTTGAATAAAATGAAAGAGGGAAAATGTTGAAGGAAAATTATTTATGTTTTTTTTTTTTTTTTAAATTATCAACAAATTTTCCTTGTTTTTAATTTTTTGCTGTTACAAATAAGTAATTCAAATTTCTTTGTTTTATTTTATTTAAATTAATTCTGTTTATTAAAGTTTAATCTTAACCATGGTTTGTTATAGTACAGAAAAATACTGAAAATTGTGTGTCTAATTATATATCAAATATACAGAAAATTTAATTATTTTTTCTATACTTTCTACATCCACACACTTTTGTTTTTTTTTTTAATTAGGGATATCTAATTTATTTTTGGCCACGTGTTAATATTGCTATTTAATAAATTCAAATATTTTACGCAACACATAAAAATTTATTTCGCCTAAAATTATGTAATTAATAAATTAAACCAAATAATTTTAATATGTTATGGAGAAAGAGACAGAGAGAGAGAGAGAGAGAGAGAGAGAGAGAGAGAGAGAGAGAGAGAGAGAGAAGGAGAAACAGTGTGTAAAAGTCTGTAAGGAGAAGAAGGAATTCATTTAAAAATTTATGTAAAAAACTCACAAAAAGCTATGAAAATAATCATTAAAATTTAAAATAATTACATATTTTTAGGTAATAGTTTTAAATGTATATATCCTTAGAGAGAAATTGTGTATGTCCTTAACTAGAATCTCTAAAATTTAACATAAAATATATTCGTAATTTTAAATTACTTTCGCCTCAAAATTGTACATTAAATATATATACAAGAAAAAAAAATTTTCTCACCCAAAAATATGCAATAATTTGGTGAATATTTAATTTTACAATGAAATTAAAAACTTTTTCAGAATTATATTTTTTTTGAAATGAAGAAAATTTTTTTTTTTGGAAATTATATCCAAAAACTAAAACATCCTCGGAAATATTTTAATTAAAATTTAACAAAAATTTACTATTCATGGCTAGCAAAAACATTTATAACCTTCATTAAAAACAAGTTTATTATATACACAAACAAAATATGGTACACTAAAAAAAAAAAAAAATCCTGCCAAAAAGAAATTAATTTTACTTTATACTCCCACTAAAGGACAATTAATTTTTAAGTGCGGTTTTGTAAACAAAACAAAAAAAAAAATTTTTGTTTTGACTGATACTGGACTCTTGAGAAAGTTTGAGAAAAGAAGTTAATTGACATTTGGGAAAAATTAACACACATATTACAATTTTTTGTATATATATTTAAATTTCAACAAAAAAAAAAGCATTCTAAGAAATAATTAAGAGTCCTTAAAGACAAATTTAAAGTTAAAAAAATTTCATTCTGACATTTTTTCTTGTTAGAAAATATTTTTATATAGAATTTGCGCTTTGGGAGGTAAAACAAAAATAAAAAAGGTGGTTTTTTTTTTTTTTTGATTTATGTAAATTAGTTTATGTTTTTCTTACTTTCAAGGACACATATTTTTTTTTTTTTAGATATTACATAATACAAAATAAAAGTGAAAACAGGATATAAAATTGAATTTTAAATTTTAAAATTTAATTAAAAAATTTTCATTTTTCATTTTCTCTTTTGTTTTTGCCACCTCTTAGCGAGGAGGCTATTAGATTTTTTATAGAAATTTTATAGTATGGGTTGAGTAACTGCCCCAGGATATTCGTTCTTTACAGAAAATTGTAAAATAATTGATCCTTGATAATCATTATAATAAAAATGTTAAAAGAATTAAGAAACATTTTGTTTTTTTTTGTTGTTTCATTTCATACACGATAAATTTTTATTATGTACGCTTTTTTTTTTGAAAATGTTTATATAGGTAGTACGGACCAGGAAAATTATGTTTTTAGCCTTCATTGTCCATTATATTTTTTTTTTTTTCTTCTTCATCCTATGGTTTGCGCCTAATGGGAATATCATGGACCGGTGAAAAAAAACAAAAATTACGTTTCGCATGGTTGAAAATAATTATTGTAGTCTATACAAAAAGTATATATAAATATAGAAAAAAAAAGGATATATTCAAGGTATATAGTGAGTGCAAATTTAATACTCATTATAGTCTCTAGGATATAATTTTTATGTCCATTCAAAAATTGCAAAAAATTATACATGGTTCATGAGATTTTTTTCCTATCGAAATAATTGAAGCATATTTTGATAGAGTGAAAGGAATTGGGTACAAAATTTAATTATCCTTGAAGGTAAATAACGATAAATTTACCAAGTCATGTGTGAATTAAATCTTTGAGAATTAAAGAAATTTTTTTTTACATTTTTGATAATTTTATTATTTTTGTATAATTTAGCAAAACTTGTAAACAATTTTGAAAACTTTCAAAAAAAAAAAAGAAGAAAAAAAAATTAAGAACAAAAATCCTTAAAGCCCAGTGTCCTTTTTTTTTATGTTTGGATAAATCAAAGACCACAATTAATTTTTTACTTCGTGTATTTTTTCTTTCTTATGCCAAGTTTGGTTTTTTTTTTTTCATTTTTTGTAAACCAAAAACTGGAAATTTCATTGAGGAAAAGAAAATTGTTTTCGTTTTTTTTTTTATTTGGGGAAATCATGAAGGACACAGATTTTTTTTATATATATATAATATT
The DNA here is from genome assembly GCA_949752835.1 of Empis stercorea. Taxonomy (NCBI): domain Eukaryota; kingdom Metazoa; phylum Arthropoda; class Insecta; order Diptera; family Empididae; genus Empis; species Empis stercorea. The sequence continues at coordinate 83,079,734 of OX457085.1, read as the reverse complement.
TATTTATAGTTAAATAATAAATAGAAAATAAAATAAATGACCGTAATAATAATTCATGTCACGTAAATTATTTACCTTAAAAACTAAATAAATAAGAGAAGAAAATTGAAAAAAAAAACAAAATAGGAATATTTTTATATGGAAGACCACGAAAAATATATTTTATGTGATGGTTTTTTTTTTGGGTAAGAATCCTTATTATATGGCAACATAAAAAGTAGGCATAAAAAAGTTCACTCACTCGTAAAAGCAAAAAACAAAAAAGAAAGAACAATTTTTTTGCTTAATTAAGAATGAAAAACTGTGTGGCACAATTTTATATTAATTTTGACATTTCTGAAATTAAAATTTGACCATTTCTGATATTAAAATTATAATTTTTACTGAACACTTTAAAATTAAATGTAAATTTGTTATGGTTTTATAAAATTATATGTAAATTTGTGAATTATGGTGGCGCCTGAAAGTATGCATTGTAATTTTAAAACTTCTATTATATTATAATATTTTATTTTATTAGTTTATAAAAAAACATCCTTTCCTGAGTAACCAGTTGTCAAAATTTTTTCACAAATTGTTGACAAAAAATGGTGTATTGTCGACAGAAATTTGTGACAAAATTTGATGAAAAAATGTCAATGGGGTTTACCTAATTTGTCACATCTCAGGCGATATTTTTGTCGACAAATATGTGAAGAATTTGGTAAACTATGTGAACAATTTGACAATTATTTAACAAATATTTGTCGACAATTTGTCGGTGTAATTTTGATAACAAAATATGTGTACACAATTTTATGATAAAATATAGACAAAAGTTTGTCATGAAAATTTATGGTTTCTCGGGTTATTTTTAATTTAAACTCAAATTATCTACTTTATCTATTTTTTTTTTAATTATCATTTACTTTAATCATGATTTTGTAATGTCTAGCATAAATTTATGCAATAAATTAAATAATAAATTATATTAAGTCAAAAAAATCCTATTTTATTTTATTTTTCGACAAACTTGATTTATCAATTTGAAAAAAAAAAAAAGGATGAAAACTGTTGCAGATTTTTCATTTAAGCAGCTGATCGTAAGAAAATTAATAATTTCGTTTAAATTAATTAATTTCGTTAGTGGCATAACACAGTTTCCATTTTTAGTTCTATAGTAAACAATGTTTGGAACATAAAAGCCGAGACTGTTCGTACGAAACGAAATTTTACAACGATTTGCAAACTTTCCATAAAATAGTCTTGAAAATGTTGCAAAGAAAAAGAAAATTAATAAATGCTCTAAAAAGATATTGTAAAATTTCAAATGTATATAATTATTTTCCCTTAATTTAAATTGTTTAATTTTACGTAATTAATATTATATTATATAATTATCGGCCCGACAAAATAAGTACTCTCAGCACACGACAAATTTGATATTAGAACGGCAAAATTTTAAATAAACAACAAATTCATAGCAATAAAGTTTGTATAGTTTCAGGCAATATAAAAATATTAAATTAACTTTAATATTCGTTATTTGTCGTGACAACAACATTAATTTATCGCTTTTAATAAATATTTTGTCGTGAAGCAATTGTGCCGTTCTGAAAGCATATTTTGTCGTGCCATTATACATTTTTCCAAATTAATATTTAATTTTATAAAAGTTTACAAAATAAAAATCAAATTCTTTCATTTAAATTTACAAAATCTTTTATTATTTTAATTTTAATTTTGATAAAATTCAAAATAAAATTCAATTTGACATAAATTTAATTAAGATTTTTCTTTTTAAATAAATGAAAATTTTGTTTATTTGTTTATTTTCTATTAAAATTTTCCTATAGGAAATATTTCTTCAAAAGGAAAAAAAAAAATGCAAAACAAAACAAAAAATATTATAATTTAAGCTCATAAAGGAAAAATCATATTCAAAAAAAAAAAAGTACAACACAGAAAAAAAATTTAATAAAAAAAAAAAAAAATATAGAAAAATCCAATTTATATTTCCTGAAAAGTCAATCATAATGAAGAGATTTTCATATAAGATTTTCCATTGACGATATTGAACTAAAAAAAACAAAATATAAAAGAAAATTTCTCCCAAACAACGAAAATCGAAATTAAATATTTATTTTTTTTTTGCTATATTCATTCGTCCTTTTACCATCCTCTTTTCAAAAGGACAACAAAAAAAAAAAAAAATACTCCAGAGAAGAAATGAATTGAAGAATTTTGTTGTATAAGATAAATAAAATAAAGCATGAAAATTACTATTGAGTCCTTTTTATATTAAAATGTAGATATAAGTAAATATATGTATATGATTGCCACAAATGATTGGCACTCTTGTTGTGTTTACCACAAAAGGATATTTTCACGTAAATATTATATTTATAAAGGATATAACAACAACAGCAAGCAAAAAATCAATACCAACAAAAACAAAATAATATATATATACATCAGGACAATTCAAAATCAAAGTAAAATTTCCGGTATTTTCCGAAAATATTTTCAAGTGACAATATCACAAAAAAAAAAAAATATACATAAATTTCTATTAATGAAAATTGATAATGATTTATCGGTTTTTTCATTTATTTATATACATATATATTTTTTTTAGGGAAACATAAGTCCTTTTTGAATATTTAATTAATTAAGTAATTAAATTATTGTATTTTAATTATTAAATTTCCGATTTAAATTAAATTAATTTTTAAATATTTAATTTTTAGAAAATATCAAAAAAATTTTAATGAAAATGAAAATTATTAAATTTAATGAAAAATATTAAATTAAAATATTTTAATTTAATATTTTCTAATAGTAATAATGATCCTTAAAACATAATCAATTTAATATATAAAATATTAAGGATATTTTTGTATTTAATTTCTTACATACTCGTACAAGTAAAATTAATTTTCTCACTTAAAAAATAAGATCTCAAAAATATTCTACATTTTTCATAAACTTAATTTTATATTATCTATTCTAATATATGTATATACATATAAGAAAGATACAGTAAAATTGTAAATAATAATTTAATCATGTATCTAAAGGACCTCCATAAATATACACATCAATATAAATGAAGAAACATAAAAAATTACTATACACAAAACATGCTTGGTATAGCTACATAATCAATATAACTAAAAACCCTGACAAACTCTTAATAGTTTTTCCCAGTAAAAAAAAAAACAACGAAATAAAGTCCTTTTCATATATATACCTGATAAATTATAAAATATCTTTACGTAAGAGTAGATTTTATATAAATTATTGAGTTTTATCGAAAAGTCATATAATAATAGAAGGACTACGTAGTAGAATTGATTTGGAATAGTTTCATACTAGAGTGGAGACATTTTTGAACACAGATAATTTGACAAAATAATCTCTTGTAATTTGGTATATTAAATTTAAATTTTTTTTTAACTAAATGTGAATAGAAAACGATTAGGAACAATTTAAGGATAAACGAAAAACATTCACTAAAGTATATCCGGAATATTTTAAACTTTATTTTTGATAATACATAAATTAATAATAATATTAACACCCAAAAGTATGCAATAACTATATTATACTAACAACACCTAAAAATATGTAAAAAAAAATTTTGTACAATATATTATACAGAACATTGTTTACATTTTTGGGTGGAAAATATTTGATTGAAGATAATTGAATTTTTTGATGAAAAATGTTAGACTTTATAAGAGCATCAATATTGAAGAATAAATAAAATCCTAAAATTATGCAAAATATATTAAAAAAAAAATCAACTAAAGTTAAAAGTATAGTATCTAAAAATATCTAAAAACTTTGATTTTGTAATATATTTTTGGAAAAATATTCATCTCCTGTCGTTTATGCCAAATCTTTCAAACTTTCATATATACATACATATATATGAATAATATAATATAAGACATTTGATTTGCATATTTACAGGTGTTGAAACAAACATTTCAAAAGAAATACAAGCATTCAATAAACAGACAGACTACCTGGCGTTTTTCATGTTTCTCAAATACAGAATAATGATTTTCACAAATATGTGTGAAAAATGTCAAAATGTGGTTAGTGAACCTTCACAGTAAAACACATAAAATGATATATCGGTTAATGTACATAATAATATATGTATATGTATTATAAATTATCGTCCTATATAATATGAGAAAATTTCTCAATGCGTTATTAAAACTTGAGTGTGGTGTGTGCTGGTTAAGTTTACTTTTCCCAGGAATTTTGTATAAAATTTTACCTTTAATAATATATTCAATGTTACTTTAATAAACAAAATTATATTTATAAAGTCTTTTGTAGAGTCCCTACTGTGACTTTAAGTTTCTCTAACACAAAAAAAAAAAAAAATTATTTTGTGATAAATTTTCTATATACCGTATATACCGTAATTTTTCTAAGTATATATTATTTTGTTAACCCACAAATTACTTTACAATCCCGTATAATAAAATTGTATATGTGTATAGGCATATAATAGTAACAAAGTTACGTATATAGTAATATTTTATGAGGTCTTTTGGGGGTTATACAAAAAGATTTAACATAAAATTTAATAGAGTTTAATTCCCTGTAGAGCCGCGAATTTTATATACCACATACTGAAATTCTTCATTTCAAATTTTGAAACTTATATTGAAAGTTTTCGTTTATATTTTTTTTTTATTTTTTTTTTTAAAGTTCTTATAATAATAATTTGTATAATTTATATATTATAATAAATATTTCATTAGTTTAGAGAGAATTTAGAAATACAAATGCATAAATTTTAGGAGTAAAACTTTTAATTTAAAACGAATGTGCATAATATATATTTAAAGAAATTTGAATTCATTGGAGAATCTTTGAATAGATTTCAAAAGTTCCTCCAAAGAATTGAATAGATTTTATAAAGTTTTTTATATAATATTTATTATAAAATATAAATAATTGATATTGTATAATATTCTTAAGGAAATAGTAAAAATTTAAATTAAATTTAATATAAATATACTTAATAAAACCGAAATTTATTATGTATTTACCTTATTTAATCAGAAAATTTATAATTGCATACCTAAAGGCGCTCATTAAATGAAAGTAAACAATTTTAATTTATGTGAAAATATAATTTTAGGTGTTTGATATATATATATATATATATATATATATTTGAATTCATTGGAGAATCTATATATATATATATTAAAAATGATAAACCGCACTATAAATACAAGATTATTTATATTATAATAATTAGAAAATTCATGTTGCATACTTTCAGGCTATAAGTAAATAATAAATTATTTTATATTTATCACAAAATTTATGATCTTGATATTGTTATTGTGAATTATTACTTTAAAAATCAATTTAACAAGATAAATCAATTCCTCTAAATCTGTAAACAAAATTTATATTAACAATAATTTATTTTTTTCACCAATAAAAATCAAAAAAAAAAAATTATGAGGTGTAAAAGCTATATAATATTTTAATCTTACAAAATCCAATCAATATTATATTTTACAAGCAAACAAATAGGAGAAAAATTCACATCAAATCATTATTTATATCATAATAATTTTCCTCTTCCAACAAAAAAAAAAATATATATATATAATGTAAATAAACTATTTTTATAGTGTCATATGTTAGCATTTTAATATATCAAAAATTTGTTGATCCACTTCAGGCACACACAATTTTCATTTTTATGAAAAATGTTTTCTTTTCTTCTCTCTTCTTTTCCATCATATATTTTCTTTATATAATTTTCATTATGCAATTTTTCTTTGAATATGTCTGCCGTCATCATCATTTCATTCGAAATAACATAACAAATAAAAATTATAAATATAAATGTATATTAAATGCACTCTGAAAGTTTAAAGAATCTCAACAACAAGTACAAACAAACCAAAAGGAAAAAAAATATAGTCAACACTATTAATCTTATTCCATTGTGTATAAAATGTTAAATATATAATATTTTTCCTGAATAAAAGGAAAATGAATAGTTTTATATATACTCATATTTTTTTTTTTGTATACCATATTTTATATAAATAAATTACAAACTATATAAAAATTATTATTCATATTTTTCTTCATATAATAGATGAAAAATTCCCCTTAGATTAATAGTGTAATTTCAATTTCTTACAAGAAGTTTTTATTTTTATATATATTTGTATACCATTTTTTTATAATGTTAAATTAAAAAAAAAAATGCATAATTTTACACAATTTTTAGTATTTATTATTTATATTATATTTCGATAAAGGATAATTCATCATTTCATAGTAAATTTTTTTTTTATTGAAATTTGACAGAAATAAATAAATTAATCCACACAACTGCGCACTAATCCGCAGTAGTTTCATAATAATCGGGGTTTTTATTCGGTTTTTTTTTCACCGAAATTAATGACAAATCATAATATAAATGGTAATGTTTTGTCATTAATGTCGATGACCTATCAAAACTAAAATTATTATCATTTTTCAATATGTATATTTTACTGACTTCTAGCGGGGAAAAAAATCTAATTATGAGAAATGTCAGATTAATTTTACTCTATATTAGATTTACTATAAATGGTTCTTCTTCACTTTTGGTAAAGATTCGCCAAGTTAAATGAAATTAAAAAAGAAAAAAGTTAATTATATGTTACGCTATCTAGCGTCAGAAATTAAAATTATAATAAGTGTTATTCTGATGTACTAATTTACTAGACGAAGTGTAAAACATAATTTTTTTTGATTAATTAATATTCGAAATTAAATTTTAATGATTAAAATTTAAGATATTTTGGTATTCAGCGCCTCTAAGTGACAGAAATTTGAAATACTTCAATATGTTTATCTTTCCTGAAATATATCGTCGGTCCCATGCCAAAACCGCGAATGTGCAATATTACAGTTTCGAGAAAATTGCGTTTTAATTTTTGCCGATTTGTGAAATTCCTATAAGCGATATAGAAATTTTAACATAATCGATATAGAAATTTTTTAATATTAAAAAAACTGCTACGAATAGCACAAAAGTGGTTTTTGCATATTGTAGATTTTGAAATTTTACAATTTCTGGCATTAAAAACTCAATTTCATAAAAAACGCACATTCGCGGTTTTGGCATGGGACCGACGATATTTACCTTTCCAACGAATTGTGTACATTTTTTGTGCAAATTCTAAATTTACGATATGAAATTATAACTTTATACTAAGAAAAATGTGTTGGTAAAATACGAAAAACGCCGTCTACCGGACGAATTTTAAATTTTTGTCAATTACATCTGCTTCTCAATATTTCAAGCTTTCGATTGGTTGATCTATCATAAACCAGACCCAGACGGAAAGGCGGACAGACGGAAAGAAAATCGTTCACTAAAGCACATTTTTATGCACTTTTGCCCTAAAATGCCCTAAAGCACATTTTTATGCACTTTTAAATAACTTCCGCTTTAATAATAAACACTTTTATTCCTTTATTTATTGTTTATTATAATTTTTTTTTTTTATATAATTTTCTTATTTATGATCCTGTACTTTTTAAATTCTATTTAATTTTCTCTCATGAATAAAGATTTTTGTTTCCTTTTCAAAATTGTTATTCATTTTAATAAAAACAAAAAATAAAATTTTCTTGCTTTTATTTGACAGGACTCTGATGATGATGAATTTCAAATTTACACTTAAAGTTTTTTTTGCATATAATATAGATGGTGTAGTAGTATAGTAGTAAATAAAATGATTATTTATTCTGTTTAACATACAAAAGGATCATATATATTTTATTATCCTTCTTTGAAAAAATCTTATTTTTTCATATATGTATATATTTTTTTTTTCTGTTGCACATTTACAAAGTGCATGAACAAGAGTTATTTAAAATTAAAAATCATTTTAAAAACATTGTTACAAGAAAGTTAATAATGTAACACCTAAAAGGACGCAATACATTTATAAAAAAAAAAAACTTTAAAATATGTAAGTTTTTTTCTGTACATTATAACAGACAATGTTTTGTATTTTTGGGGTGTGGAAAATATTTAACAGAAGATAATTGAATTTTAAATGAAAATTTTAATAAAGAAGATGATTTTTATCAAAATAATGTAAAGAATAAAAAATATTATCCTAAAAATATGCAAAATATTTTTTTTTTTTTTTTTTTAATCAAAGGAAATTAAAAGTTAAAAATATATCCTAAGACTTTATTTGTTTTTGTTTGAAAACTTTTACAGAATTTTGTTTATGAAGGTTCAAATATTTTAGTATATTTTAGTAATTTCATTTAAGTTATGTTTGCAAATTTAAACGATGATAAAATAAGCTTGAAAATAATATGAAAAAAATTTGAAATTTTTTTTAAGAAAACATTTATTAATTTTACAAAATTTGAGTGGAAAATATACCAAAAATTAAATTGATTTGTGATATTGTATTTAGAATTATACGAAGAATTTAAAAATCTTTGCACACAAAATTGATAAATTATTTAAATTAAATTATTATAGTTTATAAATCCAAAAAATTTATAACCCTAAATTTGAATTATTATAATTTTAACATTTTTATCTTTATACTAAATTTATTTGGTTCATTTAATCCTATTTCTATTCATTTATATTTTAATATGTTCACTAAATATTACCACATAAAAAATATTATATACTATATATATTATATATATTGTTTCAAAACTAATTTGTTAACGAAATTTAATAAAAAAACTTTATTGCTTTGTCTACATCCTAAACTTTTGCCTTAATACTAATTTTCATTTACAACTAAAAATTATCACCTACATTTTATTAATTTCGGTCATTTTTTTCATTATATTTTTTTTTTTATAAATTAAATTCATTTTCTTCATTACTATAGTCATTTTTCTTATTTAATTTTTGCTTTTATTTTTCCTTGAAAATTTATTTCTATAATTTGATCCTTTACGGGGTGTTAATAATAATAGAGTGCTAAATAATGAAGTTTCCTTCTTTTTTTTTTTATGATTTTTTGATGTAGGAAAATTTTTGGTATTATTTTTGTGCTGAACAGTTTAAGACTGGATTTCTGGGAAATTAATATTAGAGGAGTCGTGAATATTAATTATACATAATATTTTTATGTATAGTAAAAATGTACAGAAAAGTATATTAAAGTAATGAAATTTGATCCATAGATTTGGGTTAACTGGTGCTGCAAATATCCACAATAAATTTGTTAAACTTGCTTCACACGAAATTCGAGGTGCAAATTCAATTTAAATTTGATCTTGTTCTTCACTATTATCTTGAAATTAGTACTAATTTGCATATAATTAGGACTTATGTAAAAATTAGTACCAATTTGCATATTATTAGGAGCAATATAACAAAATCATAAAATTTATCATATTATATCTTTAATAGCATCTTCATCATTTTTACATTATACTTATACACAAATTTGCATACTATTAGGAGTTGAAAACAAATTATATATATTTAAAAACTTTATGCAATAAAATTTAATAACTATAATTAAATTTTCTTATTCATTGAAGTTTACTGAGAAATATAATTTTTTTTTTTTTTAAATTAAACTTAAACTTGTTGGCTATGCTTCTTAAATATGAAAAAAATAAACTACCCGATAAATGCCAATGAAAAAAATTTCTAATATCTAAGAAAATTTTTATAAGAAAATATGCCCCGACACTTAATAATAATACAAATATTTTTTTTTTGGCGACAACTACTGTAAATTTTGGCATATTATCAAAAAATTTATAATGATATTCGATATTTCTTCTATAAAAAAAAAGGACCAATTGTAAATATGAATGCGGGTTTTTTTGGGAAACATTTTTAAAATCTTCTCTAACATAATAATAATATTTTGTAAATGCTGCCGACAATGAACTATGTGTGGCCACAATACAGACAAAAAATTCCTTTTAAGAAAATTTCTTGTCAATTGACATTATTATGAGTTTAATGGAAAGATAACCATATTTTTCTTAAGGATAAAATTAAGTTAAATATTAAGAAAGAAAGAAAAAAAAAATAAAGAAATGTCAAAAAAAAAAATAATAATATCATAACATCAAATAAATTTTTTTTATATTTGTTCAAATCTTAAGTGTTTTTAAGGACATTTTTCAGTCTAAAAATTGTATGGGCAGCAAACTGAAAATTATTACTACGTATTAAAAAAAAATTATTATTATAAAAATTAAATTTTAACACAGACAATTTTTATTTGTTTTTCTGTTTTCTACATATACATATATACTGAAATGATTTTCGAAGGATATTTTTAGTTTATATTAAAACTAATTTTTTGTTTTTGGCATATCATAATATTTGCTGTACATATATACAAATATAAATTTTATATTAAATATGTTTTGTAATGGACATTTAAGGGCAGATGTTTTAAACAGTCATAAGGTTTTGTTGGTTTTAAATTTGATTTTCTATTTAATTTTTGTAGTTTTTAACATTAATGTTGACACACTTTGTTATGTTTTTCCACAAGGAATTTTCTTTTGGCATACAAAATGTAAAGAATTTAAAATATTATGTACATTATTAAAGTATAGAATTAATTTTCAATTTTGTACTAAATTTTTTATGGTTTGAAAAAATTCTTATACATATGTATACATATTTAACATGAATTTGTCTAATAATATTTCATTTTTAATTAATCAACAATTTTTGACACAAATATTATTTCTAAACAATTATTGTGCGCCTAAAATTATGCAATAATACATACTCGCATTATAATATGCAATTTTTAATAAAGATACTTTTGTACAAAAAATATTCTAAAGAATTATTCTGCACCTAAAATTATGCAGGCAATAGTAAATATTACTTTTTAAATAAAATTTTTTTGAATAACTCCAGATTTTATTCCAAAAAACATACAATGATATTTGACATATTTTCTATTAGATTTATTTATGTCATATTTAAAAATTCAATTTCAAATTGACATTAATTCAATTATATATGGATAAAAAAAATATAATGCTTCAAAATTTTCAAGTATTTATTCAACGGAAAATATTATTTCTATGCAAATAAATTTATTTTTTTCTATATATTAAAATTTTCTACATTTTTTGTTTATTAAAAATTCAATAAATTGAAATAAAATTTTATACAAATTTATTTGTTGAATACAAATTGTAAACAAATATAATATTTGAAATATTAATTCTGACAAATTATTTATAAAAAAAACTCTAATAATATTGTTTGCAATATTGTCTCAAAATCATTTAAATATTAATTTGTTCATCCAATAAAATACAATATAAAAAATATTTCGAAATATTTTTGTTTGATAAAATAGGAAAATAATTCATTAAATTAAAATTTTACCTATCTGTCTTGCTGCTCGTTTTAGATGTTATACAAATTTTGAATTAAACTTGCAAGTTTCATATAATTAGCTAATTATAGTCTGTTACTGTTCGGAACACATTGCATGCTTTTAGGCTTTTAGGTTAACATTAAAATTAAGGTTTGCAGGTAAATTGTAATTTCAATTAAATCTAAACTATTACAAGTCACCATAGAAAATTGAGTCATAGAAATAATATTAAAATTTCTTTATTTCAATTCTCTGCCAATAGGGCTGCTTAATTTCTCCCATAAAACCAGTAAATGTTATCAAACCGCTGACTGTAACAACTCGAATATCTCATACATCAATGAAACTACTATGTACAACGTCTACTATTGCATCCTTTATTTTTTTATTACATTATCATATATGACATTATTTCAAAAATATTATATACTATAAAAAAAAAAAAACAAAAATCATATTGCATATTTTCAGGCAACTACAAAACAAAAAAATTATCTTTAATATAAATTTCAAATAAAAACTCTTTCATTCCAATAATAATAATAAGAATAATTTGTATAAAATATTATAAGAAAAGTGAATAAAAAAAACTATATAATATAGAATAATATTATTTCTAAAAGACTTAAAAGTTTAACAGAGAATCGTAAATGTTATATACATGGTATATAAAAAATATTATTTTACAAATAGATTGAAGAAACTTTGAATAATTTCCATATATCCAAATTTATATGGAATAAAAATAAAAAAATTTACATACACATATCTGTGTAAATGAATATTGTATAAAAATGGCACTATTTTCCGGTTAAAAATTTCCAAATTTTCCGCAACATTATATATTAATAATATTTCATATATATTTCTTACCCATATTTATATATAATTCATATTTTATATAGAAATATGAAGAGGCATTTATAAAAATTTTAATATATATAGAGGACTATGAAATATATAAATATTGTTGGTTATGAACGATTGCTTCCTTACATTCCCATTCCTCTATTATAATTTTTTTTTGGGAAAATGCATTTTTCCCAATTTCCTATACATATATAAATGTTATTTAAATGAAATTTTATAAAATATAATTTTTCGTTCAGCTGAGGATAATAATACAAAATGGAAGGAAATATTTCTATAGAGTATTTTCGTTAACCATTTATAAAGTATAAATGATGGAAATTTTTTTTTTGTTATGGTATACAATCGTTTTTGTCTTAAAAACTATATTCTTGTATTTTCAATTTTCCAAAATGTTTAAAATTTATATATAAGAAAGTCTATGAACGTTTTATATTTTTATTTGCATTTTTTTTCTACTTTTAGAAATGGGGGAAATGTATACTTATGGAAAATTATTCTGTATTCAAAGTCTCATATATATAAAATATATTTAAATGGAAAGGAAAATTTCAACAAAATAAAAGGATCATTGTTTTATGATAGGATAAATATTAATATTTATATTTTAGTCAAATGTTATTTAAAAAAATTTTATATTATGTAATATTATTGTAATTAATATTTTGTTTGGTATTTATGATTAATTTTTATGAAAATTTTGAAATACATAGAGTATGTATAAATAAGAAATTTTGAATAAGATTAATAATGATTTTCTGATTTTAAGTATATATGTATATGCATTTATAAATATATAAGTAAAATTGCATAATTATAGGAGTAGGTGTTTATCTTCATACACTAAGATGGTGAGGAAGAAGTAAAATCAAAGGATTGGAAAAACCATCATGAAATTAATTGTGAAAATCATATTATATTAATGACTAATATTGAACAGTTAGATAACAGTTAGATAACAGATAGTTAACAGATACCAAACAGATAGTAAACATTTCCGTTACAGTAAACTAAAAATTAGATAACTCAATAAAAATATAGATAACAAGTACTTAACAGTAAATTAACAGGCGATATATAGCTATTGACTGTAAAGTCCTATTTATGTAACTGTAAATTAATAGGCGATATATATTTATTGGTTATCAGGCCCGCCATAAGATAAGAATTAATTAACAGGTGACATATAGATATTTACTGTCGTGCCCGTCTTAGTTAACAGTCAATTAAAAGGCCATTGTTAGGCCCGTTTTTATGTTAGCTGTACCTTGAGGTTTGTGAATTGGTCGTAATATTTATGGATTCAATGTCCATTTAAATTTAGCACAAAGACCTTGTGACCATCTATACACCATTATATCATCTCACAAAATTTTGTACACACAAGAAATTCTATCCAACTTCTATATACCAAACATGTTGCACATTGCATCCAACACAAATCAACTAAATAAACTTACGATATTCAATTCAAATACCAATTTAATTTTAACTGCTAAAAATAATCCTTTAAAAGAAATATAAAAATAAACCAAAAATGTATTTTTCAAAATCAAAAATCTCGGGAAATTTTTGTTTATGTATATTTTCTTCAAAATTTCTAATCGTATATATATTAAATTTTTTGAACTTTGTATATATTTTTTTGTATATACATATTACTCTTTTTCCTAGATGACAAAACCCACACAAAATGCATGTAAGTTACCATAAATGTCACTTCTGTTTTATGCTCCAACAAAAAAAAAAATTATATGTTATACTTTTATATACCAAAGAATTTTTTTTTTTTTTTTAATGTTTGCATTCATGTCATTTATGGAATTTATGTTTTGTAAAGTTCTGTACATGTTTGATAGAATTGTACATGATTTTTGGTTATGTATTTTTTTGGGGTAATTTTTTTTTTATGGCAAAACAAGAAAATATTTTTTTTAAATATTTTTTTCATATTTTTTTCGTTTGATGCTTTTTATAATATCCAAAAAAAAACAAAAAAAAATTAAATATTAATAGTATGCATGAAGTGAATAACATTATAAAATTATTATGAATGTATAAGTTATTAAGGGATGATATATTTTTGAGATTTGAGTGGGTGGAATTTCTTTATATGATAAGAGATATATAATCATTATTATTTATGCACACGAAAATATTATTTATGTTTTCTGCATAATGATGATGACTGTAAAATATTCGTTTTATATAATGTTATAGCTATATAATAATATGTTTTTTTTTTTTTTATTATAAAATTATATAAATACGGAAATGAAAATGGAGAAAATTGTAAATTAAGTGACTTTTAACAGTTTTGTTAAGTTTTTTTTACATATAGATAGAATATAAATTTAGTTTAAAAACGATTACAGAATAATATTTTTTTGATGTATTATATATAGCTAAAGGATGATTTTTAATAGTTTTGAGTATAGAATTATAAGTTTGTTTTTGACATACTATATGTGTGATAGAGTTTTCATAATATTTCCAGTAAATCATAAGTGGAAATTTATTAAATTTATTATATACAGTTTTAATGGCGAATTTCCTGTAAATTCAGGTTGGGCTTAGAGCCCACCCTGCCCAATATGACGAGCCGCCGCTGGCCGAATTTATATATAATAATAATAAATTTTTTTGCCCATTTTTGATTGTATTCTTGAAATTGATTTAATAAAATAAAAATTAATGAATAATTTAATGATAAATGTATAATTATATTAATTTGTAATTTTAGAGAATAAATTCATTATAAAATTAAAAATTATTAATTCAATTTTTTTGTTATAATTTTTACAATATTTTGTAGCAAAATTATCAAAAAAAAAAAAATTATAGAAAAACATTGAAAAATGGTTACAATTTCATATATAGAAAATTCAACAAAATTTACTGAAAAACAAGTAAAACTTTAAATTCTGTATACAAAATAAATTTAACATTAACTTTATTTATATATAGAAAAATTGAATTAGTAATAATTAAAAAATTTTGATAGAAAAATAACTTAGTAGATTTAATTATGTTTTCTAAAAATTTTACTATTTCCCCATTTTTTTTTTAATTTGACTGCTCCAAAATTTGTTGTTTCCCAAATTGAGCTATATTTCACAATTTGACTCTTTGACTATATAATATATGGACTGCTAGTAACCAACTTCATTGCTGTAGCTATGACCGACTATGCGCATACCACCAGAGATGGCGAAAAAAGGAACTAACTATTCCGAATTGCCTTTGGCGACGCTCGCCTTTTTGACGGCCAATAAAACAACTACATCATTTATGAGAATTCCATAGATTTTACTTGAGAATTCTACGGGATTTAATGCAGAATTCCATAACTTTAGTTCTCTTATTGGCCATCTCTGGTGCTATGCGCTACCAGTCCTAATGGAGTTTTTTTGTTTGACAGCAAAGGAAATTATAAGCGATTAGCAGTCCATATATTATATAGTCAAAGATTTGACTATATTTTACAATTTCATTACTTTTGCTCAATTTGGCTATTTTAACAAATTTGTCTGTTTCTGATTACTTTTCTATTAGAAATTCTCAAAATTTAATTAGTAAATCAATCATAATAATTTGTTAATTTTTCATTATATTATTATTGTACAGTATATTAGTATATAGTAACTCAGACTCACATTAATATACCATTAGTACCCAGCAAACGTAGAACTACTTCTACAAGAACTAAAAGAGTACGACAGAAAAGTACTTCTCTTCCAATGAAAACATATGACTCATAGAGTTATATTCAAGCACGCAAAATGTTTATTTCTGTTAGTAATTATTTTTGATTTGTTGTTTTCTGTATAATAATTATTATACAACAAATTTTTAACTTTCACCAATTTCAAATCAAATTTTTTCCAATAATTGGTGAAATTTCTTATCCTAAATTCAATCATCAATCAATAAAATTTCGTTTCTATTATATACAAAAATCTAAATAAAAATTATTTTCAAATATTTTCAGTTCTTACAGAAATATATCCGGAAATAGTTTATACTATTAATTGCACCATAATATTATTATGTACTTTGTTCAATCTAAAGTAAAAAATTTTGATGATTGAAAGATTTGAAATGAAAAATTTCCTTCAAAAATAATAAAATTTTCTATATATTTAATTTTAAAATAATTTAATTTATAAACAAAATTTCAAAAAAAAAAAATGTATAATAATTAAATTAAATTATTCTAAAAAAAAACTTTTTCATTTTTGTATATCATATATAAATAAAATTCTTATCATAACATTTAGGTTACTGGTTACTTTAATACAACCTTTGGTTTGGTTTTTTTATAGTTCGCACAAAATAAATTCCAAATTTCTGAAGATTTGTGTCCAAATTAAAGTTATTTATTAAAACGATTTCAAATTTAAAGAATTTTTTTTATCACAATTCGGAATATCAACATAAGAACAATAAGGATGGGTGATGTAAAACAACGTTTTATTATACGTGGAAGCCATAAAGGTAAAGGAATCGGTGTCTTTACAAGTGGAGGCGATTCACAGGGAATGAATGCTGCTGTACGAGCATGTGTCCGCATGGCAATTTATTTAGGATGCAAAGTACATTTAATACGTGAAGGTTATCAAGGATTAGTTGATGGTGGTGATAATATATTTGAAGCAAATTGGGCATCTGTGTCTAGTATAATACATCGTGGTGGTACTATAATTGGTTCAGCACGTTGTTCAGATTTTCGTAATCGTGAAGGTCGTCTTAAAGCCGCTTTAAATTTAGTTGAAAAAGGCATAACTAATTTAGTTGTAATTGGTGGTGATGGTTCATTAACTGGTGCAAATTTATTCCGTCAAGAATGGTCTGATTTACTTGATGAATTAATGAGAAATCAAAAAATTACAACTGAACAAAAAAAAAATCATGGTGTTTTACATATTGTTGGTATGGTTGGTTCTATTGATAATGATTTTTGTGGAACAGATATGACAATTGGAACAGATTCAGCTTTGCATCGTATTATTGAAGCAATTGATGCTATTGTAAGCACTGCATATTCACATCAAAGAACATTTATAATGGAAGTAATGGGCAGACATTGTGGTTATCTAGCAATAGCTGCTGGTATAGCTAGTGAAGCTGATTTTATTTTTATACCTGAAGAACCGGCTGAACTTAATTGGCAAGACACATTGTGTGACAAACTTTTACAGGAACGTAAAGCTGGTCAACGTTTAAATATCATCATTATAGCAGAAGGAGCTATTGATCGTAATGGTACAGCAATTACTGCTGAAGATGTTAGGAAAGTTGTTGTTGATAGATTAAAACAGGATACTCGTGTTACTGTATTGGGTCATGTACAACGTGGTGGTAATCCAAGTGCATTTGATCGAATTCTTGCTTGCCGTATGGGTGCTGAAGCTGTTCTAGCGCTTATGGAAGCAACTGAAGATAGTCGTGCATGTGTTGTATCATTAGATGGTAATCAAGCTATCCGTGTACCACTAATGGAATGTGTTGAACGTACAAAAGCTGTAGCCAAAGCTATGAAAGATAAAGATTGGGAATTAGCTGTTGAATTACGTGGTGCAGCTTTTCAAAGAAATTTAGAAACATATAAAATGTTGACTCGTTTAAATGTACCAGAGGATGCTTCTGTTCCAAAAACTAAAGGTTATCGTCTAGCTGTTATGCATATTGGTGCTCCAGCTTGCGGTATGAATGCTGCAGTTCGTTCTTTTGTTAGAAATTGTATATATCGTGGTGATACTGTTTTTGGAGTTCACGATGGTGTTGAAGGTTTAATAGAGGGAAATATAAAAGAAATGGGCTGGTCCGATGTAAGTGGTAAGATTGGTCAGGGTGGTGCCTTTTTAGGTACAAAACGTACTCTACCAGTAGGTAAATTTAAGGAAATAGCAGCACGTTTAAAAGAATTTAAAATTAATGGCCTTTTAATTATTGGTGGATTTGAGGCATATAATGCTTGTGGTCTAATTTCGGATCAACGTACTAATTTTCCAGAATTTTGTATACCTTTAGTTGTTATACCAGCGACAATTTCAAATAATGTTCCCGGAACTGAATTTTCATTGGGATGTGATACAGGCTTAAATGAAATTACTGAAACTTGTGATCGTATTCGACAATCTGCCCAAGGTACAAAACGTCGTGTTTTTGTAATTGAAACTATGGGTGGATATTGTGGTTATTTAGCAACATTAGCTGGTTTAGCTGGTGGTGCCGATACTGCATATATTTATGAAGAGAAATTCTGTATTAAAGATTTACAACAAGATGTATATCATTTGGCAGCAAAAATGGCTGATGGTTTAATTATGCGTGGCTTAATCTTACGTAATGAAAAAGCATCAGAGAATTATAGTAGCGATTTTATTCATCGCTTATATTCTGAAGAAGGCAAAGGAGTATTTTCTTGTCGTATGAATATTTTAGGACATATGCAACAAGGTGGATCACCAACACCATTTGATCGTAATATGGGCACTAAAATGGCAACTAAATGTGTAGACTGGTTTGTTGAACAACTTAAAAAAAATACTAAACCAGATGGCACTATTAGATGCGAATCACCTGATTCTGCATGTTTATTAGGTCTTGTACGTCGTCATTATAAATTTACTCCGGTAGCTAATTTAATATCTGAAGCTAATTACGAGCTACATATACCTAAAAAGCAATGGTGGCTAAAATTACGTCCATTATTAAGAATTCTAGCTAAACATGATTCAGCTTATGAAGAGGAGGGTGGTATGTACATTACAGTTGAAGAGATGGATTCCGATGCTGCTTTAGCTTAAATTCAATTTTAATATATACGAAATTGACCTTTTTTTCTTTTTTTTTTTGACTCATTAATATGAGTCAAGAAAATTAATATGAAAATTATTGATTATATTATTTTTGTATTTACTTTGTTTTTAAGAACAAAAAAATTATTATTTTTTATCATTATATAAATACATTTTTTTAATTATTCATTTTGAAAATATATTAACATTTTTTTAAATTATTATATAAACATTTCAAGAAAAAAGTTTTGAATATAAAAAAAAATATACATTACATTTTATGACAGATAAACTGAAATTATGTTTCTGGGAAAATTCGTATAAATCTTAATTATACAAAGAAAATATTTTTTTGGAATATAAATTTAAGATTAATAAATAATTCAAATAAAATTGAAATTATCTTTTACGCGTAATACTTTTTAATAATTTTATATAAATATTTTGGTATATCAAAAATGGCAAATTTATATATACGCTAAAAAATTCCAAAAAATCATTCCTAAATTCAATTTCAAAATTTATGTATAGATATTTTCTTAAAAAATTTGTGAATTTATAAATTTAATTTTAATCCAAATATTTCGTGTAAAATTAATTATATATTAAATAATTTAAAATTTACAAAAAAAAAATATTTTTAATAAACTTTAAATTTGAAAATTGAAATCATAAAAAATCTAATAAAAAAAAGGGAAAAATTAAATTTTGAAAATTTCTATAATTTAAAAAAACTTTTATATATAAACAAAATTTTAATTTAATAAATTATTTTATGAAAGTATGAATATTTTTTTATCATTATTTATGATTTTATGGTTTTAAATTACCAAAAATTTCAGCTATTTGATATTTATTTTAAAAATTATAATTTTCTGTTTATTGTATATATAGAGAACGTTTTTCACATAAATTTTTGTTATTTTCTCGTGAAAATTGAAAATTCATAATACATACATACATATACATATATAACTTATTCCATTTGGTGGAAAATTTCAATTTTCTAAAATAATATTATTTTTTTTTTTTGTTAATTTTAGAAAATTTATAATCAATTTTTCAATTAAATTAAAGTTGAAAACTTAATATTAGTTGGAAAATTTATATATAATAATTATATTTTGATTTTGGTATATAAAACTGAGAAAATTTGAATTAAAAATAAATATTTATCAATAAAGAATTTTATATTACATTTTGAATATAACCACCAACAAGTCCTTAATTTTCTGAATTTAGTCCTTTAAAAAATTTTCATAATACAATTTTATAAAATGAAGTAACAAACTGATTTATTATTTAAAATTTCCTTAGCGAAAATTTACAAATTTAAATTAAAATATCTATAGACAATAATTGAGAAAAACATAATTTAATACACAAATTCATTTATATTAGAGAGTATAAATTATTAATTTACTTTGAAACATAAACAGAAAACTTTATTTGAAAATATATTTATGCAAAATTAATGAAAATCTAATAAATATTAAATTAAATTATTCTTAAAGACCAAAAATCAAAATATTATTTCATATTATTAAATTTAAATTAGGTAATTAACAGAGTAGATAAAAAATAAATGTTCGCATTGGTGAATTGGTTACGAAATTCGAAATGAGTATACGTAATTTTTATATGCAACTTTTATTTCAAATTATATAATTAATTTACGTACATAGTGCGAATTTTTTAGTTTAGAATTTAGAAATATTAAACTCAACCTTAAAATAAGTTAAATTTAATTTTCAATGCAATTATATTTGCAATACGAGAGACTCAATTGAGTTAATTAGACAAAATTTGACATTTCAATGCACAAAGTTGCTTGAGAAATTCCTCTAACAAATATTATGACTCTTAATATATATCAAAGTATTGATAGTTTGTTCATCTTGTTCATAATTTTCAAACTATATTCTTTATAACTAAATCATAAATCCTTTATACAGTATTTACATTAATTTGTAATTTATATCAAAATTATTATACTTACTAGATAAATTACTAGATAATTAAATAATTATAGATAGTAGCTAGATAATTATATATAGATTTTAGTAATGACTATATAACTCTCAAATAAAAAATTTAATATAGAGGGCGCATTTAAACCCAAATTCTTGCGTATAACTGATCAAAGTTTTATTGCCACTCTGTAAATTATTTTCATTAAATAATAATTTCTATAGTTTATATTCCTTTTCATTTTACTATATATAACATTTTGCAAAAGGACTCAACTATAATTTATAAATTAAATACAAAATATATTAAACAAAAGGAAAAGTACTTAATTTCCACAACAACAAAACAAGAAAAATCTAAAATAATAAAATACAAAAAAAAAAAAAACTTTAACTATATACTAAATTCAATTATGTCTATCTCGTTTTCGTCCTTGTAGCCCTTATTATAAATATATACAATATTTCTATATTAATTTATATATAATATAACCCAGAAAAGAAAATAATCATTTGTAAAATGTTATGGCGCCAACCATTATAAAATTTAGTTATACATCGGAAAATATATTTCCATAAAGATATACCTCAAAGAAATACAGTATATATTCATTTATTTCTAGGTTAAAATAGAAAATTATATAAATTTTCGTATAGATGATAGAATGGAAAAAATTGCTATTGTACATAAAAAAAGGATCTTTGGTTTTTTTTTTGTTTATTATTATTGTTATTCAAAAATCTGTGAAAATTGCCTAAAGATATTAAAGGGCACAGACAGAAAATGAAAGTTTCTTTTTCAATAAACACGTTATTTACTTATTTATTTTTTATTAAAATTGAGAAAGTTCGCGAGAATTTGTAAAGTTCACAAGAGATTATTATAACAAGTAAAAAAAGTATATATATAAATAAAATGAATGCGAAATTTGTATTAATAGCCAATGATTTGAATATAAAAAAAAGGACAATAATATTCTTTAGTAGGTGATACAATATTTTTAATTTAAAATTAAAGTAGAATTTATTGAGAAAAAATGTTAAAGATTTAGGCCCGAATTTATAAACGAAACTTAATCTTAAAGATGGTCATTAGTGTAGATTTCTCATTCTCATTAGAAATCTGGGGTGGTATTGCATAAGGTGATGGTGTGATAGTCACTTTGTGATATTCCAAAGAAATCATTATAGTGGTCTGGATGAAATGATGAATGGCCATATTTTCATCTGGGATTTTCTCTGATGGTACCTCTGGATGGATTAGGCTGATATTTGGTAAACACATTCATTATAGTGTTCTATAGTTAACTATGCCAGTGCTCCTCCATTATTTCCCACAAAATATCGGAAATCACGTTTACATCATATAACATATAAGCATATAATTAACTATATAGATCACTATAATGATAATGTGTTTACCACATATATCAGCCCAATCCATCCAGAGTCAAGAAAAAAATAAAAAAAACCACCGTTGTGACAACAAATTACATATCACGCGAAAACTATCACAAAAGTGTGACTATCATTGTGACAATCACGTTACGCAATGCTCAATTGTGATATGTGATAGTTGATAGTCACAAATCACTTTACGCAATACCCACCCTGCACTTATGACCGTCTTAAGTGTAAGTTTCGTTTATAAATTCGGCCCATAGAGTACTGTAATTCTTTTGAAAATGAGGAAAGCAATAATATTCTGATAAAAATTCAACAAATTTCGTTTGTAAAATGTTTAATCGGTATACGAAAAGTTCTCTTCTAACTCCTCTGTTGCTGGGAACATACACACTAAATTATCCGTCATAATTCCTTACTAACGAATTCGGCAAACAGAAACTCCAGCTAGAGTAAAAGAACAGAGTTACTAACATGTCCAGTCTAATCTCCGAAGAAAATAAAACACATTAAAGTCTAACAGTGGTTTTAACACTGAGGTTTTAACAATGTTTGTAAAACCTCTAGATCTAAGGGGTCGTCCCCTTTGTTTAGGTGGTGATTTTAAAAAAAAAGGATTCGCTGGTGGGCATGTAGATTATTTGGCAATTTAACCGAGAAGACTAACACATTTCTATAAACCTCAGGCACTGGAGTCACATAGACTCAACAATTTAGTATTTATGTCTTCTATCAACCTGGGGAGAGTTTGTGAGAACCTAATTATAAAACATACTTCGAAAGCATATAGACTTGTTAACGTTGCCTCAGCAATGGGTACATCACAATAGATTTTCTTATATATTGGGAATATATGTTATCATCTTTCCATTCAACAATTTAATCATAATATTTATTGAACCAAAAATATTTGTTACCCTTTGAACTCATCCTAGACAAAACACTTAAAAATTCAAAAAACTAAATTACAAAAATTTCATAACAAAATTTGTTATTATATAAAATATAATAATTTATTGTTAATTAATCAAAATAATAATCATCATATGACCAATTCCTTTAAATTTTCCATATTTCTAAATAAAATCTTAACCAAATTGTAATCAGTCATCCTATGCTGAAGAAAACCACCCTGGGAAAACCTAACAAAAACCAACAATTATTAAAAAAAAAACAACTTTTCAACAACAACAAAATATTTTTCATTTCTAAAGATTTTCCTATCCATTTATATTAAATAATGATTTGGTCAGCCAGTAAAAGTTGGTATAATTTAAAAAAAAAAAAAAAAAAGAAAATTGTAAAAAATTGAGGTCAGTAAGATCGTTAAATAAATGTCATAAATTTGTATTTTCTGTGTGTGTGGGTGTGTGTGTGTGTTTTTAAATACTGTTTAGAAAAGAGGCGGAAAATGTAATATTCTTGGGGCGGTCATGCAAGAAAGCATATTTGTCAAAAACACTTTGTACTAAACAATATTATAGCAAAAAAAAATTTATTATTTTTCTTATTGCTTTTAAAAAGTAGGAAATTTTATGAGTATAATTTTTTATTTTATCTTTCTTATTTTATTGCACTTCAATTTTGACATTTGAACAATTTTTTTTCTTTCTTAAATTTATTTTTAACAAAAAAAAAAAAAAAAATTTATTTCTTTAATTTATTCGATTTTTATTTTTTGTGGTAAGAAAGAAAATGAAATTTTTGATCTTTAAATTTGAAGAATTTTTATATTCAAATTTTATAAATATGTAAGTAGTGGGAAAAAAACTATCTTAATGGGTAGGTACTGTACCAGTACCAACATTTTTCAAATTGGCGAGACCGTTTTGGGTAAATTTACAATTAAAACTACTGATGGCCAAATCAACCATCAACCATCTATCCACATTACTCAATAACTAAAATTACATTAAAATTTAAATTAATTTTAACTTAAGAATTTATAACCTAAGTGGGAGGAGCTTTTAAGTACAATTTATACTATGGACGAGATCCTATGGACGAGATCCTTGGACGAGATCCTTTTGGGTAAATTTACAATGTTCTAAATATTTTTATTAATAAATTTAAATAATTTTTCAAAATTTCCTTTAAAATCTTGAATTTTAACATAATTTTCACGAAGGTATAGTTTTATATATTTATTTTAAATACTTTTGGATAGAATTTAATAATATTTTAATTAACTCATTTTTGTGTCCTTAAAATTTCAGTTTTTCAAATTTAAATTTACAAATAGTAATTCTATACTTTAAAATATAATTTAAATTCACAAAATTTAACTTGTTTTATTTGTGTCAATTTTCTTATGGGTAGAATTTATCCCAAGGGAAGGATATCCTGTAGACATGAATTAATAATAAAAATATAAGATAAAAATATTAAATTTCAAAATCATGAATTCAATTTTAACAATTTAAAACTAATAATAATAATTTCAAATTAATATATTTTTTTATTCTTTTCAATATTTTTATTTTATGAATTTTTAAGATTTATAATTTTTCTTAACTAAATCAAGTTTTTTTAAAATCCAACTCTTGTCATAATAAAAAATTTCCCACCAAATTTTCCGCTACAAATATTATACGCATAAATAAAAATGAAACAGAATTAAAGAAAATTCTTTATATATATTAAAAAATATAAAAAAATGTAAAAATATCAAAAAAAAAAATATGAAAAGAATTTTCATCACAAAAAGCTGCAATGGTCGTAAATTACTTTATTAAAATTTTATTCATTGTTCCATGCCAGCAAATGTTGCCATTAAATTGTTCATTTTTTTATTTTCCTCCTTTCTTTCTTTTCGTTTTTTTTTTTTTTTTAAAGTTTTTATTTCATTCAAATTTTTGAAGTGAATATTTTTATGGTGCATAAAATAGTTAATATGAATTTAAATACCATATATACATAATATAAAAAAATTATTTATATATTATTATATATAATCAATGAAAATATTTCTAAGAAGGATATTAAACTATAAAAAAGGATCTTTAAATATATTTTGTTGGTTGACTATCCTGTTAATTTTATGACAAACAATAGGAAATTTTGTATATATCCAAAATATATGTATAGTGAAAACAGAGGACACTTAAACTTTCAATAGAAAAATTAGGTAAATATTTTGACATTTATATATACATACTTAGATATACATACTTAAATAAAGGATATTTCGAATATTTATTTGTTTCGGTGCACTGGTAAGTGATAAACAAATTCATGAAATTGCAGAAACAAAAATTATTTTATATATTTGAAAATTTTATTACCGCAGACATTTTACAAGTGTGGAGGACCAGTGGCCGCTCGCGAAATATGGAAAATTTATATTTTATATAAATTTTTTTTAGTAGTTAAAAGAATGTCACTTAAGTTTGTTTAACAACAATAAATAAAATTTATGAAAAATAATATAATTTTTTTTTTTATTATACCATTGATTTTTTATCCAATTTTATGATGACAATTTTATTTGAACAAAAAAAAAAAAAAGAAATTAAAAATTTATTTAGATGAAAAATTGTTTAAAGTAAACATTAGTTTAAGAGACAAAGGCATAAAAATTATGGTTATATTTGGTCAATCAAATTGATCAACTTTCGGAACAACTAAATATTTGAGGGTAAATTGAAAAATTGTCGTATGAATTCAAGTCGATTTGATTGGTTAAATTACATAATTGTTATAACTCTATTAATTATTGTTTAAATTGAAATCATAATTTCAATATTATATACCGGGGCCTCGATTTGCGTCGTTAATTGGGACCAAAAAGCTCTATATTCGTCGTTCATTGGAACCGACGAAACTTTAAAAAATTGCAAATGGAAAATGGTAATCTTAAACACAACGCAAATAGAAATATTAAAGACATAACTTTGAAATATCGAACATCGAAAACGACGCAAAGCGGGACGACGCAATTCGAGGCCCCGGTCTACTCGGAGTTTGAAATTTTATAATGATTATTGACAGATCTATATCCTCAATTATATATCACAAATCGCAAAAATTACTATAAAACTTCATTACTAGTAAAAATTTTAGGTCAAATCAATCTAAATTTGAATCATAAAAAGAATGTCCTTCCTTATTCAAAATAATTTTTTTTATTTAGTATTTTCTCCATGTCCTGGTACTATTAAAGGATTATTCCTTTTCGACCCAATTATATGAGGACTGCGCCGCCACACATCCCAAATTTAAATTAATCAACTAAACTATAAGCGAAACTATAATTTCTGTGGATGATCTATATAATATGTATATAGAAATTATTTAAAAAAATGCAGTCCTTATATAAGATTTTTGTCTATGGGTAAAGTGACAAAATTTCTATAATTAAATTTATATAAAATTATTGAACCGGAAAAATTAATTTTCATAAAATTTACAATTGTGGTTACAATAATTTATTTATTACCATAGAAAAATTACCACAATTTTTCCCCAAAAAAAAAAACTTACAAAATTTACAAAATTTAAAGTTTTTGAATTTATATTTTTTTCTTTATACAAAATAAATTCTATAACTATAAAAAAAAATGATAAATTTAACCCATTTATCTTTAATCTTAATCATACTCTATCCAAAAAAAACCCACAATTTTTGATTGAAAATCTTTTTTATCGCATAAATACTTAAACCAATATAAAAAAAAAGTCTGCTTCTGGCATAACCAGTTATCATCATCACTAATAATAAATATATAAAAAAATTTCTTTTCATATTTTCAAAAAAATGAGACGAAAATACAGGAGCAAATAAGACCAAAAAAAAAAAAAATTTTCCAATTTAAAAAAATCATACTATAACATATAACTTTTCCCACCTTCATATGTCCTTTTTATCCTACAAATGTATGTATATATGGCAATCCTTTTGGAGATGAACAAAAAGAAAACCATTCTGTAAATGAAATATTCTTTTGCGGTGAAAATTTTTGCACTTTTCACATTAATAACATAAGAACAACAACAACAACAACTGAAAAGCAACAAGAAAAAAAAAACATGATTTTTATAACACAAATATACAAACTGCCACAAGCAATCTTTTAATTTGGCATACATATACGATAAACATATATACCAGATAAAAAAAGGACTTTTTTCGAACTAAAAATTTAAAATTTGATATAAAAACATATTCATTTAATATATATATATAAGTTAACACACACACACACAGAAAGTACATAAAATATGAACAGATCTCTAAACCATGTAATATTGTATATACTAGAAGAAGAAGAAGAAATCTGCTGAAAGCTTCCTGATTGTCGCTGTCTGACACTTTAATAAATTCACCTTTTTCGTAACAAGGATATGGCTACATTCAAGTGTACATGCAACAAAGGAACTAACAAAATTTTAATAAGGAAATATTAGTGTTTGTTGAACAGAATAATTTTTTTGTTGTTGTTGTGATTTTTAAAATTTTAAAGACATAGCCAAAATGGCGGATTTAAATTCAATATAAATTAATAATCATATAATGTGAAATCAACCATTTTAAATTGAAGATTCCATTTAATTTAACAGTCAATTAAGTTTCCAAATACTTGAGGTATCAAATTTAAATGATTGATATTATAGAAAAACAAAATGGCGGATTTAAATATAGAAATAAATTAGATTCTTTCATTGCAGATTATATGTAGATAATTGTTAAAATTCATGGTAAATTTTAATGACAAATTACTTATATAATTGGACATGGAAAATAATATTAATAATTAATTATCAAAAAATTTTAAAAACAAAATAAATATTGAATTTTTTTTCAAAATGGCGATTTTAAATATTTAAAACTATCTTAATCAATTTGTATTATTATATTACATTAGTAGAAATCTAAATTACTATTTTAGGACATAATTGACTCATATTATGGCACCCTAAAAATATAAACCTATCCAAAAATTGCTAGAACGATTATACGAGCACATGGACGACGAGACAGACTAATAAGACACTTAACATTTTTTTTAAACAATTCTTTCACAATTAGTAGAATTTCTCATAGTACTTCTGACACTACAGTAGACTATTGAGACTATTGCCATGATAGTCGACTAGTACATCCTGTCAAACCATTTTAATTAAAATTTCCTTCCAAATAAACCAAAAAAATTAATTTCCAAAATATAAAAATGACGCTAAAAAATTTACGTCACCAATAAAGTTTTGGATAAAAAAATTGAAAATTGCACCACAAAAAATTTTTCCATCATCCACGACAATATTATACAGTTTTTTTTTCTATCTAAAATATATCCTTTTCTACACATATAAGTACATACATTTTTGCTATTAGGATATTTACATTTTTTTTAGTGCACTTTTTTTTATTATGGTTCAGGTGACAAAGTGGCACTTCTTTATTATAGTCATATACACTAACACTCTTTGGGATATGGTAACATAAAAAAAAAAAGTTTGAGAGTAAATAAATTATCAAGTTGTTTGTCAAAAGTTTTATATTTTTTAATGATAAAATAAAAAATTTCAAAGGATCATATTTTATGGTACAAAAAAAAATTGCGGGGATAAAAATTTAATTTTAATTGATTATGATTTTTAGTAAATGTTTTTTTTATTAAAAGCTTAATCATAAATTTTATGTAGAAATAAAAGTAATTAATAGTAAATTGGATAATTATTAGAAATTGTTAAAAATGATTCATAAATTTTAGTAAAAAGGACAATAAAAGTTATTGCTCAATTATACGCTTATCAGATGGGTGACCTCTTCTAATTAAATAAATATTAATGAAAAACAAAATTTCGATTGAAATATAGAAATAAATTAGAGTCTTCCAGGGTATCAATTTTTTTCGAGCAATTGGACATGACCGGTAGCACTTTTCACAGTGTTAAAAATTTAGATACTTGTAAATTTTGAGTCTACACAATCTCATACACTGCAGCAGAGTATATATACTACATATACTAAGCCACCACGGTTCCTTATTGAATACTGACTCAATAGACAAGAAATGTATTAGAGTAAAAGCCTCCTGGAATAAGGAATAATGCTCTATGATAGTGGAAGTGGATACAGAATAATAATCCAAGATGTTGGTATGAAATTGGGGCATAATTGTCTCCTAAGAGCTCTGGTATACACTACTAGCAAGTTCCAAAGTTCACAAATGATTCAGATTGTATACATATTGTACCATTTATAAAATCTGAGTCATTTGTGATAATCAAACTTTAATGAATTTCCTGCACTAAAGAAATGGTCAGTATTTTTATATTCCAAATTGAAAAGAAATTACAGACAAAATTTACAGCTCGTATATTTTCAAAAACTATATGCCAAGAAACTTTTGATTTCCCTAAATATCCTTAAAACTCCTCGAAAGACAGCAGTCCTAAATAATGCCAGCGACATTTGTTTCTCAACTTTCCTTTAAACCATCATCGGAATATCATTTAAAATTCCACCAAAAGTAACTAAACTAATATTGCATTCTTCAAAAAAAAAAAAAAATTAATTATAAATGCACAACAATAAATTCTTATACACGACTTTTAATCGTAAAAGGTTAATTCTGGTATATTAAAAAAAAGGATAATTATTTTTTATATAGTGGAAAAAGGTTATTTAAAGTTTTCATATAGTAAAAACGGATGTTCTTTGTTTATTTGAAATTATACTTAAATTTTTGTTAGTTAAGTTTTTTTTCTTTTTGGCAAGAAAACTTTAAATTAATTAGTTTTGTATACAGTTAAAAACTTTAAAAGTTTTTGCATGAAATATGAAAAACTTTTATATAGTTTTCGTTTAAATTCTTTTAAGTTGAAAATGTTTATGACTTGGAAATAATTTTGAAGAAAATGTCAATATATTTTCGGGTTGAAATTTTGTAACAAAATTTTATTAAAAAAAAAATTTTTTGGTATTTTTGTTGCAAAATTTTTATGATATAAATGGGATTAAATTTCTTAGTTTTTTGGTATGATAAAAAGAAAAGCTATTCTTGTATTCATGGTACACTTCTATGTGTATAAGAGTTCATAGTTTATTGAAGATATTTCGTATAATGTTAATGTTAGAGAGGAACTCACTTATATCTAAGAAATTATGTGTGAATCGAAATAAGATGAAGAAGACCAATCGGAATCAGAAATTGTGGGTAATTCTACCTCAAAATATAATCGTAATTATATTGAACATAAATTTTAAGCTATTACTAAATTACGCTTATTACATAGGTGACCACCTCTTCTAATTAAATAAATATTAATGAAAAACAAAATGTCGATTAAAATATAGAAATAAATTAGAGTCTTCCAGGGCTTAGTGGTCACGATTATTAAAGGTCTGAAGTGCGCTAATTGGAGAGACCGTACGGTTTGCTACTTGGACCAACCAACCGATAGGATGGAATAGGATGGACTTAAATAGTAGTGAACGCCCTAGTAGACCATAAGGAAATTCAATAATTGAAGTAGGATATAAAAACTCTATCTATAATAATTAAATTCTACTACGAAGTAAAACTGCTACTGAAATTTGAAATTAATATCTTGTTGTTACTAGCAGATTCTCACTTAAATAATATGATATTTCACTTAAATAATATGATATTAAATAATATGATATCGTCGCGTGAGAAGCGAATTGTCGTAAGCGTTAGATACGTCAATTTGAGAGTATTGATACAGGAAGATATAAAATTTAAGTATCTATCGCCCTGTGTTCAGACGGATTCGATCCGAGAATATCCTGGCTACTATTTAATTGAAATTCTAAATTGTTGTAAGTTGTATTTACCTAAATTAATTATTTGCGAAATGTTGTATACATTTTATACGGTATTTTGGTGGTGTAGCGTAGTTCATCATATAAATTGCAAAATGTTGTATATATACTTTAAGAACAAATTTTCTACTATAAAATTCCAATTATATTACATTCAAATTGTTGTATCCTTGTCATACGACAATAATATAAAAATAAATTACAATACAAATAAGTTGTTCTAATTATTGTATGTTAACTATACGACATTTTGTGGTTTATAATTCTGAAACAAATAGTGATAATTCATATGATTTAAATTGTGGTAAGTTGCATTTACAACATTGCGAGATTTTTCCATAGATCTAAATAAAAAATTAAATTATCGTAAAGTTTGTGGTGCATCACTAAATTAAACTATAACAATCCTCTAATTCTATTTGAGACCAAAGTAATTACTGTTTTACATAGCTAAAGAACCCATCTTTGTAATAGAGTGTTAATTTATTGGAGTCATAATATTATTTATTGAGATAAATGCATTTAAAGGCCTCAGAAAAAAATTCAAAAACTTAATATTCATTTATCTCGGAACTTCATTTTTGCAGTTACGACAATTCGCTTCTCACACGACGATATATTATAGAAAATTTAGTATATATAAACCAAAATATTTCAAATTTTATATAATGAACCCCATTTCCGATAACACGACATAAAATATATTCACACTATTTTTTTTTAATAAAATTCTTTCATCATAATAAAAGTCTTTCTAAAATATATTGACATTTCTCAATAATGTGTATAAAATATAATTTAAATTAATTTAATAATATACATAACAATACATAATTTTAAAATATTATAAACATAACAAATTCGTGAACAAATAAAATACAATTTACATAATTACATTTTTTTTTTACCTTTAAAATATAAATTTACATCTAATATAAAAATACTGTATATAAATTTATGTCACACAAATAAAATTTATATCAAATTATTTAAACATAAACTAGAAAAAAAAAATCAATTTAACTACTTTACTTATTATTATTATTATTATTATTATATGGTCATTTAAAATAAACATGAAAATATAATAATGTATTACATAAAATTTAATGATTGCCTATATAATCCCCCTGTAAAACATCAAACATAATAATAATAATAATAATAATATCCTTTTTTATACAACAAAAAATATTATATCATATATTATTAATATACTACAAAAAAATATATATATATATAGTAAGTAAAGAAATATCTCATGCAATAATAACATAATAAAACTAATCGTTAAATCATTATATATTTGCTATATACTAACTTGTAATATAATATTTATTTATATTTTTTCTATATAGTACGTATGTATTTGGAAAACTCTACAGGATATCATAATATAATATTCTATGTATATGTTATATATTTTTTTAGTGAAAAAATCTATAAATAAAATTTATCGTTTAACTTTTAAATACATTGTTAAGGCGTGTATAATAGCATCACTACAAAAATTTACAGAAGAAAAAAAAAAAACAAATATTATTTATTTAAAATTATATAATATTTTATAATATATTTTGAAATATTTATATGTATTTATAATATTTCATTTGTACAGGGAAACCATTTAAAATAATTATCAAGGTTTTGCACTAAATTGATAGAAGAGATGACTAACGAAAGAATCTGTTATGGAAGATATTAGAAATTCAGTTTCATACTATCGAAGAATTGGAGAAAGTCCAACTATCCAAATAGTCCAGTTATGGAAGATATTAGAAATTCACTTTCATATACTATCGAAGAATTGGAGATAGTCCAACATTGTTTCAGAGCCTATATCTTAAGTTTGTGAATTAAGGCAAAATTTATATAAACTGTTTGCCTAATAGAAGTTTCCTAATTCTGCAATTTGCAGTCAGTCTGATCTGAAGTATAATGAAGTCTTACTATGAAATTGCAAACCAATGGGAATAAATATAGAAAATTTGTAGAATTGTGAGAAATTAGATAATAAAACGCGATTACAGAAAAATGTAAAAAGCACTATATTTGTTTCGGTCAAATGCAGTTGCACTTTTGAAGAAAATTAAAGTAAATATGAAATTCCTATACTAAACGGATTCAGTCTAAGCAAAGACTATATAAATATTAATTTAAATAATATTAAAAGGAGTACAATGTCTTCTTTCCAATCACTGTTCATACAAAATTTAAAGTGTTATCATCATTTAACATCTTGCCACTATATTGTCATTTCGTCTAACCCAGTGAATATATTTTAGAAAACCAATAATTCACGCGGTTTTAATTTAAATCTTATATGGTTCTATTTTCCCCCAATAAGTCGATATTTAGCTTTTAGTATCGAAGTAAGTCAATGACGTAAAATTTCATTAATGCCATTAGATAATAAATATTTACTAATTCAAAAAACTATAAAATTTGCTATGATGGACATAATTAGAATATTATCTATAATTTTAAATTGATGATTAATTTATTCTATTTCTGCTTACAAATTAGTTCAGTATAATTGTAATTAATATTCCAAAATACCATAGGCAAATAGTTTTATATTTATATATAGGAAATTGGTATAATCTACAATTATCCCATAAAATAGTAATAAAAGTGGGCTACCTGTTTCCTGGTTACTGGCTTAAAATGAATCATACTCATATACCACAATATTTTCTAGTAATAAGAGTCATTTTTTGAATAATATTGAAAGAAATATAATATAAAATTCCATTTTATATGAAATTGAAAATATTATATGTATATGTACACAATTTTTAAATTCGTAACTATATACTAGACAAAATGAAAAATGACATTTTGTTGCAGGAAATTTATGTATGAAATATATTTCATAAATTAAAAAATCTATAACTAAAAAAACGGAGACAACTACCGGATAGTAAAGTAAATCAATTAACTATTAATATATTTCTACATAAGTATTTAAATTTTCTTGATTTTTGGATTATAGTTTTAAAATATTAGAAAACCACATCCGTAATTTAATTAAACAAATTTTTTGGTTTCCGTACACATCCTGGGAAAAATGCTGATTCACATTTCTAGTTTCATTAATTTTAATATTTAATATATGAATATATTAGATAAAAATGAATTTTAGATTGAATATTTGATTAATTTGATAGATGAACTATAAAATTTTATATGAATTAAAGAAATATTGAAATTTCTTTTTCACTTAAATTTACAACAATTATATATATGAAGAAATCTCATCAAAAACGACCGAATAAATCTTGTCCTATGAATATCTGGAAGAGCATTACTTATTTTTAAGTCCTTTGGAAATATTAAAAATGTAAATTTCATATTTTTAAATAAAATTTTCATCATAAAATTTAATAAATTTCAAGTGTACACATAAATTTTATTCATTTTATTCATATTAAAAGGATTTGTTACGTTTGTACAGTGAGTTATTTTTAAAGTAAATTAAGTTAACATATAGGATAATTAGATTAAAATCCTTTTTATATACATATACTATATAATTTATGTTGAGTAAAATTTTCTTAAATTTTAATGATCTTTGGGGAGCAAATTAAAAACACTACACACGATTTGTAGACTACATGAATGAAGTAATTAAAATGAAATTGAAATAATGTTTAATTAGTATTTAAATTAATTAGACAAATGTAGAAAAGTTATACTTAAATAGCTTGGAACCTAGAAAGAGTGTAAACACATTTTCGTATATAAATTCAAACAGAAAAATGTAATTTTGAAGAAATTTAGGTCAAAAGGCCAGTTATTTTAGGTAAATTTCGAAATCATTCGTATTACTCTTGTCAGTATACTTACATTTACTTTATTTTTGACAGGAATTCTAGCTCCGAACCGAAGAAATCTCAGAGCCAACCATATAGTCATAGACCATCTATGGAAATGTGAGGCGCAGGTGAGCTTGATGGGTAATCTATTTGGCCAGGTATTACTGCTGATTACAGTTACAGTCTGTATTTTTCAGAAATTCAATGAAAAGGGGTTACAATGAACCACTATATGACCTATGACCTTACTCCCAACAGATATAGGTAGACACTCAGCAGATAATTTTATGTTGCAAAAAGTCTTTTACATAAATCATACAAAATCAATTCATTCAGTTTTAACTATCCTAAACGTTTACGTCTCTAATCATAGAAAAATCTTAAATGAAACTTTTCAAATATATAAATTCATAGACTAGACAAAGTCGGTATTTTATATTTTTACTAAAAGTTTCTATAAAATAAATTTCATCTTTTCATCTATACAATATTATTATATTTAATAATATTTAAAAGTTATTAATGAAGTCAGAAAACTTTAACCTCTAGACTGATATAACATTCTAAGATGATTTGTGTATACGAAAAAAAAAACATCGTTTCCACTTAGAAAAGTTTTCTCAAATCTTTTTGCTATATTTAAAAGTCCGTTAAAATAATTTTCAAAACTTTTTCTTAACATAAAATTTACTTAAATTTTAATTAGCCAAAACGATTAATTCAATCTAATTTAAATTTTAGCAAAAAAAAAAAAGGATGTAAAAAAAATATTTAAATTAGCAGAAAATCACTTGACAACTTTATATAGTAAGAAATTTCTAGGATAAAATTATGAAAAAGTTTATTCCTTTTTTAAAATTTTCGTTGCATTTTTGAAAAAAAAATAAAGATTTGCTTTTTATCTATGCGGATAAGCGAAACAAGTGTCAGCTTTAAAAAAAGTTTTTCATTCATTTTATTTGCAAAGTTTGTGATATATAAATACTGGCTCTTACCTTTATCAGCAGTGAACATTTTCTGTCATCTGCAATTAAAATAAAAATACAGTAGAAGGTCGAATTGTTAAAATTGTTAAGTTCAATTCATTTTAAGTTTTCAGAGCTCTCATATTTATGCTTTTGCAAACCCAACCCGTTATTAAACGAACAGTTTATCCAGGAAAAGAACAACTGATCTCCTCTCCTTCAAGAGAAATCAGATTCGGCTCCTAACAACTTCCTCACGGCACACTGCCATCTGAAATACCACATCAGCAAATTTGACAAGTCCCAGTCACCCACATGCAGAACATGCAATGATGAGGAAGAGACAGCACTACACATTCTTTGCGAATGCGATGGACTGTCTACAAAGAGAGATTCAAAGCTCTAGGTCACTGGTTCCCCACACTTTTGGATATTACATCCAGCCCACTTAAAAATATACTTAAACTCATCATTAGTTTGAGCTTTTATCGTGAGCTCTAAGAACACAAGAGCACTACAATAGGTCTACGTCAGGTCGCAGTAGTATCTGGGTAATTTTCAATTGCCCAGCCCTTATTAGCTTCTAATTCTAAACGAGCAGTTCTCCTAAAAGATCAGTTAATT
The DNA here is from genome assembly GCA_949752835.1 of Empis stercorea. NCBI lineage: Eukaryota > Metazoa > Arthropoda > Insecta > Diptera > Empididae > Empis > Empis stercorea. Next base: position 83,043,099 of record OX457085.1, on the reverse strand, counting down.
TTTGGACCACCATGATCATTTTACTGTCTGAATTTACCCAATCTGTAAGCTTTTTTTTATCCAATGAACAGTGTTGTTCAACAGTTCTTGAAAAGATATCAATTTTATATTTACAATGAAGATGATCGATCTATAGTCTCCCAATTCACAGATTGAAATTCAAATCAACTTCTTGGGTACCTTTACGTTATTCGTAAATTAGGGATACGAGGATTTTTGACAATAATTTTGTCAGCTATGCCCACCGGTACCGGTATAGTATTTGGAATAATATTGGCATTAAAATGTCCTCTGACACTATCTGAATTTTTAACTATTTGAATGAAAAGTTCACATGAAATCTGATTTCTTACACCAGACGATTTCTATACCCCCCAAAATTTATTATCAATTTTATTAAATTTACATACTTTTCTAAATTTTTTCACCAAATTAGAAACCTTTCCTACTCGTAGAGTTCAATCCGTAAAAACTTTACTGCATAAATTCCCTTCTTTACCAAAAAAAAAAAAAAAAAAACCTTAAGAATTTTTCCGCATCAAAAATTAATTTTTGTGCATAATTTTAAGCAATTTTTTTTAAGTAAATTTTAAAATTTCTATTAAATTTACATAAAATGTTGAAGAAAAATGATTTAGAAAAAAAAAAAATAATTAAAAATAAATTATTTATTTACAAAAAAAAAAAAGAGAAATTCTAAAATAGAAAAAAAAAAGTCCTTTTTTTAAACTATAAATTTATTGATTAATATTCATGTCAGTGAATCAGGAAGACAAGAAGAAAAAAAAAACGAAAAGAAATTCTACTTCCTTTTAAAACTTTTATCGAAGATGAAGAAAAATTCTGTGATTGTCATGTGACTGGGATAAATCTTCAAAATGTCAAATACATTTTTATTTTTTGTATAGGAAATTTTTTATTTATTTTTTTTTAGCTTTAAGGAAATTTTTTTTTCTTATTATATTTTTTTTTCAATAAAACGGCAAGTAAAAGTTTTTAATTAATTTTTATTTAAAAAAAAAAAAAACTTGTTTTTTTTGCTTCATAATTATAAAGTTTATATAGTTGACTTATAGTTTAATTAATAACAACAACAAAAAAAAAAATAACATCAAAATTCTTTAAGATAAACTTTTGTGTTTCAAGATTTAAAGTTTTAAATAATTTTAATTTATAAAAAGTTCTAATGCGACTGCATAGTAAATTAAAGAATGCATGATTAAAGATTTTAAAATTATAATGCAAAAAGTTTTTATTTTAATAGAAAGGAAATGTTATTTTTTATTTAAGTAAATTCAATTTTGTATCACTTTATTTATTTTAATTTTTATCGGGGAAAAAAAAAACAGAGTTCGATGAGATTGAGGAAAGAAATGAGTTTGTTGGAAATAATGAATGAATCAGCTGAAAGACGACTACACACTACTCATAAAGTCTACACAGCTGATTCACGTATTTAAGAAACCTGAACCAACGCAAGTATTCAAATGTCTTTATTGGTAAATTTTCTTGAAGCGCAGGAGAGAATACTAAATTATTATTTGAAAACATCGTAAAAGTTTTCAGTGAAAAGATTGCATCCATGAAGAAATAATATACGGGTTGGGTATAAAATCACCGAACATAAAATCCCAAAATTTACAAAATCCCCAAGTATTGTTAAATAAACTTGGGCTGTTTTTATTCCCTTGCAGATTTCTGGAAAAGTACAAATCAATTCTTTTGCAGATTGTTTTGAGGATTTTATGTTTGAGGATTTTGTATATGGGGATTTCGTGTCTCTCCCATAATACATATACATCTACTTTAGGAACTTTACAAAAAGTACAAAAGTCTAATTGAATAAAGCCGCGTCCACCTATAACCGCACGATGAAACGGATGAAGGTTGGTTCATTCGGTGAGAATTCGAATGGTAACCGCAAATGATAAGCGAATCTACAGCGAAAGAACATTCGTTAGCTGGCGATCAAGGAAAAATGGTTAACCAGTAAACGAATAAATGTTCGTTCGTTCGGCGGCCTCATATATACCGATTGTTCGAAGGTTCGTGCATTCGTGGACGCGGCTTTAGCCAAAGTAGAAGTAGAAATGTTCTATTTGTATATTGGCTTACAAGTACAATGGGTACCGGTCGTGTTGAAGCTGCGATAATTCGAAAAATACTTAGCATCTCAACATAGATGATTATCAACATAAAGAAAAGCATTTATTTCAAAAATTCTATTGAAAGATTATGTTCGAGTTGATGTACCTCTTACCTCTCGCATCTGGAAATTATCTCTCGGGAATAATCTCTCACATCTGCATTGGATATAATGTTAAATGTTCATTATATATGGGTAAATGCTTGTATTTATCATCAGTTGCAACAAATAGAAAATATTATGTTGAATTTAAAATAAACCGATTCACAAACCTATCTCTCATCCCCGCGTTCCATAGTTATGGAAAACACTTTAAGAATATTCAATATGCGCAAAGGAATCTCACCATCCACTACATTATTTCAAACTTCAATACATCCGCTTTACCATCATCTTTCCATTGTGAATGAATCTTGTACTCTACTGCCAATTACCCTATTCTTTGGATCCCACCAATTTTCTGATTTTATTCAAGTCTGTATAGAAATATGCCTTAGTCATCAAAATAATTGTATCGTCATCTCTCAATAAATAAACTCCTACAACTTTCTCAACTATTAAAATTAACATCCTTTTTCATTCCAAAAAATTTTCATGATAAAAATTACAACAACAAAAAACTATCCTTTTGTTTATAAAGAATTCCAAAAACTCTTGCAACACATCCTTTATAAATAAATCATTTACAAAGAAAGGAGAAAAATTGTTTCACAAAATTTCCCTTCAACCCCAACGAAAAAAGAATAACTTAAAGAAAATTATTAGCTTAATGACAAAAGAGTTTAAGGAAAAGTTTTAAATTAATTAGAATTTTTTTTATTTATGAAATATTTTAATATAAAATAAAATTATTTGAAAAAAAAAAAAAAATAATAATTTAGTAACTGCAATAAACAAAAACTTTAAAGTTTTCATGGAAAAATGAAATTTTTAACATTGTTTAAATAGCAAAACAAAAAAATTAACAATAATGAAAAAAAGATTTCCCTTTTTTTTTTTTTTAATATTTCCGATTCTTTTGAATTTAACAAAATCCAAGAGAAGGAAAAATTTAGTTGGTAGGAAAAAAATAGAACTGAAAAAAGCTACAAAAAAAACTTTTAGATTTCTTTTTTTTTTTGTAAGTAACTTAATTACTGTTATGAATAAAATATAATTTTGAAATGTCCTTTTTTTTTATAGCAGAAAATTAGCATTATTTGTGTTGAAATTAAAGGGGAATATCACTCGTAATATATCGCTTAGCCAACTAATCAACACTCATAAAATTTATCAATATATTCTCACTAAATTTTACGAAAAACTTTAAATTGGAGATACATAAATTTTGACAGTCACAATGTTTATCTCGGTGGTATGGATAACTTCTGGAATTTGTTGAAGGCAGCCGAAGATTTAATTTGATTGGAAGCTTCGTATTAGGTACTTTTTGAAATCATCGTGTATAAATTGAATAACTAATCAAGAATTTAGTTTCCATTAGAGCATTCTAATCAAATAATTTTCTATAACTTCAAATAAACTGATTCATGTACACTACTTGGACCAAAACCTTCACATGAAGGAAATGAAAAATTTCTTAGTATAGTGATTTTAAGTAAAAGCCTAAGATAATTTTTACAATAATTAGAAAGATGCAGTTGCTCCCACACTTGCTGTCATACTTGTCAATGTCACACTTAATTCTGCGAAAATTCTTCTAACTTATTTATCATCCCAATGGGTTATAGTCTTCAAAGCTTAATAGAAATATTATTTCCCTATTAATCTATTAGAAAATTTTTAGTAAAATAAACATTTATGATCTTATTTTCGATAATATTCGGTAGACGTCTCTGTTATTTCTACAATTGTTCCCTAGATAACTCTACTTCTGACCTTATGGTAATTCGTTCAAGTCTCTATAAATAAGTACAACTAAAACAACCACTACATAACCTACATAATTAATTAAGTGTCTAAGACCTGAATATATCATCTAATTGAAAATTCATAACATATAATTCAGACTATAGACTTTTACAGATCATTCTTAATCTATTTGACTGACGACCAACTTTTTCCAAAGAGAATTTTATCCGAAATCTAAATTATTAATATACTAATTGTTTCCATCTCGATTAACATACTATAAGTGATTCACCCCTCATCACATAAAACCACGTTTTTTTTTTCTATAATTATATCAAATCCTATAGATATAAACGCGACAATCTTCAAAATTTTCTATATATAATACAAATAAATGAGTTTGTTAGCTAGCTGGTTTACCATTTAGTATATACAATTAAATCAACATTAAAATAATTATAAAAAAAAATATAATATAAAATAAAACTTTAGTCCGGAAACTATTTAAAAAAAATAACAAGTCAAAACCATTTCTTTTTTTTTTTGTTCCATTAAACATAAAACATAAAATGTTAAATTCAAATTGTTTATTATTTTTCTCTCTTTTCATTTTCAGGATAATTACTTTTAAAGCTTTTAATACATAATGTTTTTTTTTTTTTTGCCCTGCCTCATATCTGTATGTTATTAAACATAAATACACAATCACAAGCATACATGTATAAAATTTTCATTTTATATACATATATGAACAGAAAAAAAAAATAGAGATTTATATAAAATTAATTAGAAACCTGCATTTAACAAAGCAAGGGACTAAAATGAAAATAAAAAAAAACTTATATTATTATATTTTTAGTATAAATTTTATTTTATTTGTAGAATCAGGACATTTAAAAGGAACAAAAATAGCATTTATACACAAGTAAATAAAAAACAGGTTATATAATAATTAATTAAAGTGTATATACATACATATATATTAGTAAAAGCAAAAAGAATGGATTTGATTTTAAATCCTTTCAAAAGAAACAAAAAAAAAAAAAGGATATTTTATTTTTTCCTGTACATATATTTATATATTTGTAATAAAATAATATAAGGATTATTCTTGATGGAATTATTTTCATGGATAATTATAGTAAATAAAATTTAGAAGAAGAAAAAAAAAAATTAATGAATCCTAAAAGTATGCTATGTATATTTACCATACTAAAAGTAGTCAAACATTTATATATAAATATTTAATTTCTGTATTGTGTGTACAATTATTTAATCCAAATATTAATTTAATCTTGTATAAATAACAAAATAGATTTTTATAATTCAAAATTAATTTAGTTAATCTAAAAATTCTACTTACAATTCATACAATTTGGAAAAAAGGTTAGTCTAATTTACCATAATTGACAGATTAAAAATTGATTTTTTTTTTTTTTCGTTTGTATAATCTTCTACTTTCTGATATTATTCTAATTCGGTTTACAATTTTTTCTTTATTTTTTTATTAATTATCAGATAATATATTAAATAGCTCCTAAAATTATGCTGGTAGTTTTAATTAGAAATAGTGAGTTAGTTGTAGGAGAATCAGTTTAATTTTAAATGTTCCTTCTAATTGACTCGTGGCAAATATAAAGAAAATTTAATTCATAAAAACTAAGAGTACAAAATTTTCCATTTCTCGATAACATTTCAGATGATTAGCTATTAGAATAAGTGACTTCAATTACAGTTCTTAATAGTCTCTAAGTATACTATACTCTTTGGGTAATGTAGTAATGTTAGAATTTAAATATTCTTCAAATTATACTCATTTCAAACTGAGGAACAGTGGTCGTGAGTTGAACTGAAAGTCCTCCTACTCCTACAGTATACACTACATACAAAGCTTACCCTGCCATTTAACAAAATAATTACTTTGTGGAAATCAACAATATAATTTAATGCTACCAATGAAATGATATTATGACCAAATTTATAGTGTCCAAAATTTGACCCAATTCCACCTTTTACATTGGAAATAAACAAATTATTTATATACAAATAAATATTATTGCATACTTTCTGGTGTTTATTACTATGAGTATTATACTATATGACAATATTAAAATTATATACCAAAATCTTTAATATAGCAAATTCCTTAAATCTATAAAAAAAAAAAAAATTCACAATAATTAAAAGACAATTTCATTTTAATTATTAGAAAAAAAAAATAATTACCATTATTTAAATGTAAATTTATTATGCCAAAATATAATAAAATTACAATTAATTCTTATAGATTAATTTTTATTATTACTATGCTATACTCCAACAGTTCAGATAAAAAAATTTTCTCCTCATTTTTTTTTTTACATTTTATAAATATTCATTACATTATTATTATTATTTAAAAACTCACACAAAATCCCATCTTTCAACATAATTTTTACATTGACCTAAATTCATTTATCTTCTAAAACATAAATTTTCACAATTCACCGGACGGACGGGTGTGTCTAACAAGTGGGTAGACGAGATTATCGACAATGAAAAAAAAAAAAAAAAAAAAAATAAGAAATTATTTTTTTTTAACGAAAAAAACAAAAATCTAATGAAAAAAAAAAATAATATTTAATGATCCATTTAACCTTTATGGTCTATCGTTTCTACATTTATGGGTTTTCTCTTTCTCTATAGGTTAATCGGATGGACTTAAAATGCCATCCGTATCCTAATTCTCTATACGATAATTTCATCCGAGAAAGTAAAAAAATCTCTTCTACTTTTTTTCTTTAATTTATATTATTATTTTTTTTTTTCATCTGTGTATTAGTAGAGTAAAGGCATAATAGTAGAAAGAACAACAACTACAACAATGAAAAAGGATACCAACAAATCTTTTTATATTATCCTATATTTAATGATTAAATTTACAGCTTCAAACGTTTTTTTTCTATTATAGCAAAATTTTTCATTAAAACAAAAATATTTGAACGGACGACGATAATTATTATATTATTGTTCATAGTAAAAAAAAAGGATACAGAGAGAAAGTTTATTCAAGAAAAACCAATAGAAATTTTTGTATGAATGATCATAATTATGATATGAAGGATATATTAAATAAAAATAGGGAGAAAGGATAATAAAATAGAAATGAAATTTTTATTATTATATCTTTGATCCTTTTTTTTTCTGTTTCAACGATTTTAATTGTTATTGCATTGTATTTTTTTTTTTTTGATATTTCAATTTAGAAAGATAAGAATTAGAAGCACCTGAAAGTATGCAATTGAAATTTTTTTTTGAATGCTTTCTGTAGGTAATTATAATTTTTTTTTTTAAATAAAACTTAATTATCAATCCTTGATGATTAGGTATTGAAAAAAGGACAAACATATTTAATGTTTGTGTAACGTTTTTGTTCGAGGAAGGAGCAGAAAAGTGGTTAAAGTAGTGATAATTATAATGAAAAACGGAATTAATGCAAAAAAGAACTCAGTTTTTTTTTTTTTTAATTTAACTAGAAAGAAAGCCGGTAGATCTTTAGTATGATTCCTTTCAGGACAGTTCTGATGACTAAACAAATATTTACATACTCCTTGACTTGGCAATAGATTTTTCCTGCGTACAAGGGTACAAATGACATAACACAAATTATAAAACTTCAAGACACTATTGCCCAAAAGTTCGTCCAAGAGGTGTAAGAGTCGAATAAACTTTCTAGCTGGTATATAATCAAACCGATGGTTGCATGTAGCATATATAACTGAAGCGTCTGTGCAACTTTAAAAATAGTATAAGCTTTCAGTGTATAATAATCGATAGTCTATAATCACAATAAACCGAACTGGCTAGTAAATTCTACCTCTTCTTTGAAACTCATCACTTAGGGCTCTCCCTAAATCAACGCGTATGGCGTACGATGGTACGATTTCTGTCATGTCCATATATTGTGTAGTACGCTCGAAATACGCGACGTACCACAAATTATATGGGCATTACAGAAATCGTACGCCATTACGCGTTGATTTCGGCAGAGCCCTTAGATTATGTTCGTTTAGAGAGCATTACGTACTAGACCAACAATATGCCCAATTGTATCGCCTTTATAATACCAACAAAATTATAGTTCACTAAAATTTTCTTATTCCTATTCAACTCTGATTTATATCTAAAAACTCCCATCCGCCCTAATATTTCTAAATAATAATATCAAATCATTAAGTTTATTTTAACTAAATAAATATTTATATTAAAATTTACTATTTAATTCCATTTTACTTTAGTAAATAAACATAAATTTAATATTTATATATAACTTTTTAAAATTTAAAAATCCTTAATAAAATTTATAAAATGTAAATAAGCAATATTTACTATTAAATATCAATTTTTTTTTTCCAACTCTAAATATAGAAAAAATTTATATGTGTATTATGATTACACGCGCCACCATTTCCGCCATAAATCCACTAACAATTTTTTTTCTCCCATTCTTTTTTTTTTTTTTTGTCATTGTGTCCTCAAAACAAGGAATAAAAAGAAGAAGAAGAAAAAAATAATCGTATATTTTTATCAACAAGAAACAACAAAGTGTTGTCCACAATTTTCAATCAATTTGGTATGTGAAGTGGGAGGGGAAGGTCGCTTACAAAAGAAGATTAAAAAAAAAAGAAAAAAAAAAAGCTGAAAATAATATGAAAATCAAACCACCAGAATAATTTACATTTTTAATGGGAAAGACATCAATCAGTGTAGTGATGACTATATATAAATTCCCAAATGAAATGCAAGAGAATTTTTTTTTTGTCTCTTTTTATATATTGTGTCCTTCAAATTTTCTATTTTGCCTGTTCAGGGAGTTCATCATAAAATAGTCATTTTCTTCTTTTGTATAATTTAAATGTGATTTTACGTGCTGATATTTTTGTACAAAAATCAAAATCAAAATAATAATAATAAACAGAAGAAAATGCAAACATGCCATTAAAAAGATCGAAAAAGAAAAGAAAATAAATTTAATAATTTTTTTTTTTTTTTTTCGATTTTCTTTTTTTTTAAATTTTTCATTTTTTCCAAAGTCAATAAGGATTTTTTTTTTTTTAAAGATTTATTTTATGTTTACTTTGCCTATGATTTTCATTTAAAAGAACACGTTCTAATAATAAAGATTAAGAAAATCTTCAGAAAAAAAAACTGAGGACATTTGGTATTTTTGTTCGTCGCCTGTGTGACAATGAAGACAATAAATCGTTATTAAGAGCTTCAATAGTTGAAATGATGATTTTTTTTTTGTTCTGTTCAAATTTTGGTGTAGGTATGTTTGTGATTAATAATAAAATATAAATAAATCAGTAAAATAATTTAAATTGAATAATTTTTTAATAAATAAATAATAAATTAATTTAATTTATAAATAAAATTGTTTGATAAAAAATGAGATTATAAAGAAAGCAATTGCCAATGTAATCAACTTAATATCGTTTTTTTTTTTTTTTTTTGTGAATATCATTAGGTCCTTATGCAGCTTCAGCAAGGCAAAAGTTCTATAGAGCTGCTTATGGGATTACAGCCCTATAGTCTACCATCTCGTGGCCTACAATCTCTCATTCTACAATTTCCTAGTCTACAATTTCATACTCAACAATATACTAGTAGATTTGTTACACCTGAAAATATGCAACACAATTAATATTAAAACTAATATAATTCTTATATGAAAAATTCATCTAAATTTCATTATATTAAATAAATCTGAGGAAACCCCACTAAGTAAATCCAAAATTTAAATGCAAATATATTGCAAATACAAATTAAAGACTATATCAAATGACACAAAAAAAAAAATTACAAAAAGAATCCTTAAATCCTTAAATATTACAAAAAGAATCCAAAATTGCTCTAAGAACTTGTTTACTTAAACAGAAAATTGCATATATTTAGGAGTAATTAAGTACAATAGTACAAATTAATTTATGTAATTGAATATAAAAAATATGCTTTTATTTACACTTTGCCTGCTTGTGTCCTGCGCTAGCCAGAACCAGACTTCTGTTACTCGGTTAGTTTCTTCTTTAATAACATTGGCGAGTTATCCGGAACAAAACTACAGGACATAGTGCGTTTGCTGAATATAACAAAACTAAAGGACATAGTGCGTTTGCTGAATATCACAGGATCGTTATAATTATCCTTAAACTTGCTTCTAAGTTCTAACTATATAGCACAGTGGTCACGAGAGCGAGTGGTCTAAAACGACGTAATTACGCTAATTGGAGCCACCTGTCAGTCGATCCGGATATTCTAGCCACTTAAACCACAAATGCTTTTATTTAGGACTAATTATGGGCTAATTTTATCAAGTAGTAATTTCATGTTTACATTTACTCCTTTTAACGCCTAATGATATTCAATATACTTAAAATATTTCAATTTTATAATAGAATTAAGAGAAACTACGAGACAAATAATAAAATTATATTACTTAATGGACAATTCTCAAAATATTTAGAATTTAATTACATTTATAGTATAATACTTCAGATTAGTATAAATTTTCTATCTGAAATGGAAATTTTGTATACGTACGAAAATACATCAAACGGAAACTTCAATATGAAACACCCACCAACAATATTTACCTATTATATGTATATTATGTGTAAAAATTCTTGGTACTTATTTTTAAATGTCAATTTACAACAAATTACATAATGACTGGACTTTAATTCATAAAACGAATAAAAATATAGACACACAAAAAAAAAAAAAAAATAGAAATATAAAAGATTTTATATTTGCGAGAAAAATAAAATTATGAAATAATCTTAAAAAGGAAAAAAAATAAAATATTCATTTCAAAATTTCATTATTATATTTTTCTAATAGGCTTAAAAAAAAAATTCATAAATTTTCATAAATTTTCAAAAGAATTTTACTACAAACATAAAAAAAAAATAACAAAATTTTATTATTTATATTTTAGGAATATTTATACATTTCTTTAATGTTTAATTTATCATTTTCACAACAACAACAAGACAAAAAAAAAATATTATTTAATTTTTCTAGAAGAAAAAATATTTTCAACTTTTATTTGTTTTTTTGTTTGTACGGTACAAAATTTTCTGGAAATTTGGATTGAAAATATTTTTCTCATTTTTATGAAATTTTAAATCTTCTTAAGAAATTTTTAACTATACAATATACATACATACATAATATATGTATGTATAAACAAAACAAGAACAAAAATATTTGTAAGCTTTTTTTGAAAAACAATTCAAGAAAATTTAAACTTTTTCAAATATTACAAATTAAGACAAAAAAAAAAAAACTTAACAAATAAACATTCCCGAAAAAAAAAATTCACTTTTATGAAAATTATAGAATTTCTTGTAAACAAAATAAAAAATTTAAAAATCCTCCTAAAAATATGCAAAACTTAAAATATTAACATTTACAGCCACAAAAAAAAAAATTAATTATTGTAAGAAAACTGACAAAATTTTATGAAAAGTTCTTAAGAATTTTTGAATTTTAATTATAATTTTATGATATCAAAGTTTTCCTACAGGAGTACCAGGTAATATACAAATCCTTACAAGATATTCTATATATTTTCTTTATTGTCCTGGAAAATTGTTCAAGTGCATAACAAAATATTTAAATGCAAAAAATACAATATATACAAATGTAAAAATGTTGAATTGTTGTAATTTATTTTATTTTTATTTTTTTGGATTAAGGACAATTTTCTACTTTTGTCATTTATATTTGTGTCACTCACCTAGAAGTTCTTTTAGAAGTAAACTATACAAAAAAATTTGCATTTAAATGAAAATTTGTAATGTTACACAATTTCATATGAAAAATAGTAAGTAACTTTCAGTAATATTTTGTTTGTATTTAATTTTCATATAGATTTTTTTTTTTTTTTATAGAAATTTAGATTTCTGTAAATTCGAAAATAAAATTAATTATTTAGGAGGGAAATCCTTTTTGATGTTTCAATTTTTATAATAAATTCTAATTTAGAGATATTTTCAACAGAAGAAAATTAGATTCATTATGAAACTTTGAAAAAATTTAATTATAACAAACTAATACTAAAAATTCGGTATAGGTAACTAGACGAATCTTTTCAGACGCACGTTGATCGTTGATTGTTTTCATAACTCAATAATACATTTGAGTAAAAATTATAATTTGAGTGAATAGAGTACTACAATTTAGATTTTAGAATATAAAAATTTAATTTCATACCAAGATCATTTATTGTTTCCATATCATCTAATTTTATATAATTTTTACTTGAATCTAATGATTATTAATTTAGAAATATTGCGAGCTCCAAAATAATCCACTCGATACGAAGTTGTGGATAATTGAAAATCGAAAATATTTTTTCAGATGGTGTTCATTTATATTGAATAGTTAAAATATCTGTGGTAATATTATGTAGATTAGATAAATTACGATCAGCGAAATATAAATTTTCATCTTGAAATTCTTTTTCAAAAGTACTAAATGGAATAAAGAAATTAATTTATGAATTTATTGTTAAAATTATCATCTTATTTTATTAATTCTCTTTTAATTTCAATTCCTCTTATTCGCCACCATTACCACCAGGACAAATAATTCATGCAGTTCCTCGATCTCCTCCATTACTAGCACTTTCTTTTATTCTCCCACCGTTGGACCAATACTTCATTCCCCTGTCATTGTCACCATCATCACCACCATAACCATATCCTTCAACACTTCTTTTGTGCACATTTCCACCATTGCCACCATTATCGCTCCCCCTTAAATAAGTGGGACCGTTTCTATCGCCAGCTACCACAAAAATGACTGCAACCAAGAGACATAATAAAATCTGAACAGAAAAAAATATTAGGAAATAAAAATTAAATTTAAATTATTTAAAAAAAATTCTTACTAAAAGCTTAGACATTTTTTTTTTGTATTATTGGAAAAATTAGCTTTTAGTTGTACTTTGCAAACTGGTTGTTGAATTGTAATTGATGATTGATATGTTCATAGCTCCAGAGTTTAAATTGTAAATATTTTAAGTGGGGATTAAGCAATCAAAATAAGTTAAATGTTTAAAAGGAATTTTTCACAATTCTGATAACAAGCTTCCAACTCCAACTTACTATGTACTGATTTTTATTTTTTTCTTAAAACTGATAGCGTTATATATTTTTTAATTATATTTATATTTTATTTTATTAAATTGAAGTGTTTGGAAAGTTTTAAGATAAATTATTCTGTTTTTGTTAGTTTGAAAATGATATTAAGGAATATGGTTAAAAAATGTTAAGACTCATTTTCTAGTGAAAAATAAAAATAATTATGAATATTTCTACTATTTTGTTTGCGTATGTGTTTTAAAAATTGCACTTCTTAATAATGTATTATATTATAAACAATATTAGGGCACTATAAGGGGGCATAGACTTTAGGCCGCGTGACTTTTGGTCGCGTAGAACAAATTGAAGGCGGTCTAAAGTCATTTTCTAAAATGACTTTAGGCCGCGCGGTCTAAAGTCAGTTTTTATCGCGATCTAAAGTCACGCGGCCTAAATTCAGGGAGCCCACTATAAGTAGAACTTGTTATTTAATACCATTCATAAATTCTTTGGAAAGCTCTGTCCAAATGAAACAAAGTGTTCGGCATTTATTATTTTGGTATAAAAAAATCCAATTGGTAAAGGAATTATTTATTTGAAGAATTTTACCTTTAAATGGGATCTAACTCTTAGTGATTTGCATATAAACTATAAGCTTTTAAAAAATCTTTCTTTAAATTTTATTAAATTAAAACTGTTTAACGTGCAATTTAATAAAATGACATTAATTAGTTTTTATGTTAATTTAACAATTAATTATTTTTCATTCATATTTATTAGAATTAGATGAATGAATAATGACAAAGTCACAATTTATGACAATTATTATGATGTACATAAATAATACATAAAAATGTTTTGCTAATTGACAGTAGACTTTTTCTAATACTCTGCTATTATTTAAATTTGTCGTCACCAATAAATAAATTCCAATCGTTGAAGAATAAAATCGTAACAACTAATTTGCGAAAAATTGTAATTAGAACTAAAAACTTACGAGCTAATGACTGTAGTTTATTGAACTTAAAGTTTTAATTATATTTTTATATTTTATTATAATTATTTATAGATTTAATTTTGTGCTTTTATTTTATTAAAAAACAAAATTGTTACTGTGATCTTAAATGTTGGCTCCAAAGTTTATCACTTTTACAAGGAATTTCAATATCATCGCATTTAATTAAGCTGTATTAATATGAATAATAAATTTTAATTTGGATGAAAAATATATTCGAAGATTTTTTATATCTGTTTTCTAAGGAATTTCAATACATGAGATTATATTATTTTTTTTTTAATTATTTTAAATGTATATAAAGTCACAATTTATGATTATATATGTAACAAGACGAGAATAATTTTATCAGTGATTTAACTAACCCCGAAATTGTTTATAATAGAATTTGTATGTTTATCAGTATAAATGTTTTAGTAACACATTTACATTTTGTGATTGAGAGCCCATTTTTACATAACATACAATATTATGTTAATAATGTACATGTATATGTATGTATATATATATATAGTATAGACCGCGCCAAGGGAGGAAATTGAATTGAAAAATATGTACATATGAAGCTCAGAGTTTTGATATTGCAAAAAAAAAAATAAGATATACATGCTGATTCAAACTACATCTTACAAAATCTAAATATGTTGATAAAAACTAATATTTCCAGATATTTTAATTCCGCAAAAATATTGTGACTATTTTCTCAGCAATTATAACAATAATAACTTGTAGTGGCTCAGAGCTGAACCGAACCAAGTCAGAAAAATATATCAACTCTAATTAATTCCTCGAATCTTTTGTTTTGCTTATTTCTACAATAATTGGATTAATAATTAATTAGAAGTGATAAACTTAACCCTGTGATATACTTAAATAGTTCACCCTTACTCAACCCCTTAGGACAATAAAAATCAGTACATTGTAAGTTGAAGTTGGAAGCTTGTTATCAGAATTGTGAAAAATTCCTTTTAAACATTTAACTTATTTTGATTGCTTAATCCCCACTTAAAATATTTACAATTTAAACTCTGGAGCTATGAACATATCAATCATCAATTACAATTCAACAACCAGTTTGCAAAGTACAACTAAAAGCTAATTTACAATAATACAAAAAAAAATGTCTAAGCTTTTAGTAAGAATTTTTTTAAATAATTTAAATTTAATTTTTATTTCCTAATATTTTTTTCTGTTCAGATTTTATTATGTCTCTTGGTTGCAGTCATTTTTGTGGCAGCTGATGGAGATGGTTTAATAAGGAGGAGCGATGATGGTAGCAATGGTGGAAATATGCACAATAAAAGTGCTGAAGAAGGATATGGAAACGGTGACAATGGTGTTGATGGTCACAAGGATATCAGAATGAAGTATATGAAGTATTGGGGCAACGGTGGGAGAATAAAAACAAGTGTTAGTAATTGAGGAGATGGAGGAACTGCATGTTCTTGTTGTTCTGGTGGTAATGGTGGGAAGTAAGACGAAGTTAATTTGTTAATTGAAATTAAAAGAGAATTAATAAAATAGACGATAATTTTAACAATAAATTGATAATTTTCATTTCTTTATTATATTTAATATATACAATATACAATATTGAATATACAATATTATGTATATATTGAATAATGAATTCAGTTTAGACATAATGGTAAAAATATTTCGAAATATGTTGAATTCGTTTTGAAAACCTACTCATTTAATCTGAAAGTTGTGTTATAAGAAAAGCATTTTTTTTAATCGATATTACCAAAATACCGAAACGGCTGTACTATTATTATATATTATTAAATTATGGACATAACTCAATGAACTTAGGGGTATATTGTGTCTTCAAACTTAAAACGAGAAAATTTATAAAATTATGTACATATAGGGATATGTTGATAAGGTTAAGGCCATTATGCTGATCTATGTATATGTACATAATTCCGTCCATTTCAAAACAATACGCGTTGAACGTCAAATTTCAAAATTATGCATAGATGATCAAATTATATGTTTGAACGCTCTTCTAAAATATTTATACATAATATCTAAATAATCAAATTCTGGGTTTGTTCATAATTTGATCTAAGCTTATATCATTAAATTATTCGGAAATTTTATTAATTCCATGCACAAAAAATCATCTTAATACTTTAAAAAAAAAGCGCTAAAAATTATGCAATAATTGTATTTTAAATAAACGCCTGGATTGGAACATCATTAATTCACGAATATCTTATAATATTATCAAAATTTAACTATGACAGTGCCATCTATTATATTGTATACGAAAATACTCATTTGTTAAACTCTCCAAAGAGCAAGAAATCTTAAATGAATTATAAATTAAAATTAGTACTATAAATATAAGAGATTGAAGTATCATTTTTAAGGTATTTTTTTAGCATTTCCTTACAATTAATTTCCTCATCGTTGCTTTATGAATTTGCTAGTTATTCGAAAATGTTATTTGAGTCCTTGCTTAATGATAAAAATTCTGTAATTCCCTATATTATACCATAAAACATAGAATATCCTTTGGTAATATATTAGCTCTAAAATGAATTGCGAATAAAAATAACACAACTTGAATGAAGAAAATTTATTCGAAAATAAAGATAGATGGCACTGCTTACTATTAAGAAGTTTAATAAAACTTCATATTTGATGGTATTTAATTTAAATTTATATATTTTAAGAACAATATTTTTAGTCATTTGATTTTTATATGATATTCAGAGTAATTCAGGAGAAACTAAATACTCCTAAAATTATGCAATCATCATAAAACAAGCAAATAAATTACAACAAGATAAAATTATTTTATGAGGAAAATTTTATTATTACACTTAATTAGTATTTAAAAATGTAGCTATAGATGCTAGAGAATTATTTATTCAAATTTTTTAAATCAACTTGTTCAATATTTATACAAAAGATGTCCTTGTAATCGTTTGTAGATATTTCCCCACAATTTTGTACTAAAAAAAACATAATATAAAAAAAAGGGGAGAATAATAATAATACCAAGGTTTCGTTAAATTTCTCTTAAAATATTGAAAAGCTTTCGCTAAAAATACTTCAGTACCAAAAAAAAGCATAACAATTATTATTATTTTATTTAGCATTGAAATGAGAAGAAGAAATTAAATTACATTAAAAGTATTTTAGTGTAAGCACGATTTCTAATAAAAATTAAGCTATCAAGGCGTGCTTTTTTAACAAATATTCAAAACAAGAAAAAAAAATTACTTAATATAGTAAATAAAATATTTAATAATTTAAAAAATTTAATTAGGGTAATTTTTCATATTTATTTATTTTTTTTTAAAGAAGCTCACTAATCACATTTGATTATAATTGATCATCTTTGTAAAATGTTTTTTTTCTCCACACCTCGAGTTGATTTAAGTAGATCTGGCCGAGAATTGAAATTGGGACATCTCAATTATCTTATAAGCTTATAGAGGCTAAACTTTAATGCTACTGAGCTACTGAGACTTTTTTATACTTTTAAATTTTTTCCAAATTCTAAAGCGCCTGATTGATTTTCATTGCCATGAAGTTTAATTTTCATTACCATGAATTTGCAGATGTCGACCAGAACAAGATACAAAATTCATATTGACCTGTTGTTTAATAGAGAGAGAAACACATCTGCAAAATTTGACATTCACGTCTTTTTATAGCAAATATTTTGACATTGGCGTCTTTTTATAGGAAGATGTGACTGTCAAATAAAAAAAGGTATCAATGTCAAAAATAAAACTATTATTTTTTTTTTTTTTTTTGAAAATAAAATTTAATATCATTGGAATTTTTTTTTTAAAACTAAAGAAATTTTATTTAAATTTCTATTTAATTACATTTTTTCTTGGTTATGTTGAAAAATTTATGTCAAAATCTTTACCAGAAAATTTGCTATAAATATTTTGACACAAACTAGAGATTTGTTTCTTTTTGTGTTGCATAATGTTTTTTATATCTATCTCGTATTAGTTTTCTGAAACTTCATTGTAATGAAAATCAACATTAAAGAAATTTTATTTACATAATTTTAAATTCTTCGACATTCTCAAAAAAAAATGTAATAGCAAAATTTTACTATATCCAATTCTTAGTCCCAAATCTACTATTATAAATTATGTAAAGATGAATCACAAATCTATTTTTACATTATTCACACTAAATTCAAAATATGTAGAATCGTTTAAAATGCATTAATATATTATTATCTATAATTTACTATAAAGTACTCCCAATTTCCTTGTTTCAAAAATGTTTTATATTATTATGTATATATGATTTTTTTTTTTTGCAGGGAATTTTTCGTTTTTTTTTCTTCATGTTAATAATAAATAAAATTTTATTTTTCTATTTTGTTAAATGTATGAAGAAAAAAAATTCTTATATTTTACAAAAACTAGAAAAATAATAATACATATATAAGTAATATTTTTTTCTACACTTTTGAATAAAATTTTAATATATAATATTATACAACAAATGAATTTTTCCATAGAAAATGCAACCCTAAAGGGTTGAAATATATTTCACATATACAATAATAAAATGTACATAATATATATTTATATAATATATAGGAAAAATATCCGCTTAGCTGAACTATTTTGCAATAGTTTCTATTCCATGAATTTAAAGTTTTTTAGTTAACAACATCTTTGAATTCTGCCATTTTTTATGAGCATTTACCATTTCAAGTAAAATTTTGTAATATTATATAAAGGTCTCCCGAATGAGAAACAATTTTGAATTAAGGTAAAACGCTCCCTAGTGGCAGGAACATGGAATATTGTAATTACGATTTTAACCGTCATTAATTCTGTTAACTTGTTGCCAAAATTTCCTGAACTTTGGACAAAATGTTAATGAAAATTTAATCAATTACATAAATAGAGTAATAAAGCGCCACATAGTGGCCAAACATTGAATTAGCCGTTTCTCGTAGATTTTACATTTTTCAACCTTTCCATGTTTTTCAGAACTTTATTGAGTTTTTATTGTATTAGTTTCAAATTTCGAATATACTTTATGAACCCGACAAACAACCAGTATAACATTTCCAAAAAACCAAAAAAAAATCCGTCTGTTTCACTAAAATCTTTAAAAATACAAAAAAAAAAAGAAAAATCTACTAACAAAAATTATCTAAAAAAAAAATATACATAATAAAAAATTTACAGAAAAAAAAAAAGGATATCTCTCTACATTGGTTATAATGGACAATTTAATTAAAGTCATAAGTCATACTGAAAATATGAATTGTTAGGAGTTTCAGTATTTTACATTTTTATATATATTTTTTATGCAGAAAACAGCAGGACAATTATTTTATTTTGAACGAAAAATAGAGATTTTTGCAAATTATTTTTATTATATTTTTTTATAGTTTGGGTGGAAAAATAAATACCACATAAAATAACAAAAAAATTTTGTTGTGAAAAACAGAAAAAAAAATTTGATTATTGGACAAATAATAATAATGTTAGTTTGTTGTGGGATGAAACTAAAAACACAACAAAAAATATTTAATTATGACATTTATATAATTAATGAAGAATTTCCTTTTTTTTCTGTTATTCTTCTAGAATTTATGCAATTTTATTTTATTTTGCAGAAAATGTAATGAAAAAGTTTTATAAAAGCAACCCAGAAATATGCAATAATTTAATTTTATTATATGTATAATTTGAAATATAATATTTTTTTATTAGTTAAAAATTGTTATTTTGATTGGCAACTAATTTTTCAATAAAACTAAAGTTTTCTATATACTAGCAAAACCGGTTGAATTTTAAATATTATATGTTTGTATATAAATTATAATATTACTACTAAAAGTATTTAAATATTTGTGAATTAGTTTAATGTAATATATCTAAAAAATAATTAAAGTTTTAGTAACTTTAAATATTCTACCTAAATTTTTTGTATATTTAAATTATATAAATGCACCTAGAAGTTACTGCTTTAAAAATTACTTTATAATTTCATTTCTACCTGAAAATATGCAATTACATAATTAATTTTCTAATTATTTTTTTTGCTACAATTTTATAAAAAATAATAAAAAATTTTAAATCTTTAATATAATTTTAAGATAATTTGAAATTTATAATTCATTTGTAAAAATTAAATCTAATCACTAAATTAAATAATTTCTTAGTTATAGAGTGAAATTATTCAAATAAATTTATGAATTTAATCTTTCTGTTCATAATTTCAATTTATACATAATTAATTTATGTCTAGAAAAAAAATTTAATATTTCTTTCATTGCAACTTATGTTTAGTCCTGATAAACCTGTCAGTCATATACAAAAAATAATAATAATTCTAATAGAGTATAAAAGATACACAGACAAAAATAAAATTGATTTAAGCTAAAAACTTTTGAGAAAAGTTAAAAATAACAAAATTGACCATATTCATAAAGAAAGTTTTCTTCTATTTTTGGAAAATTTGTTGAAAAAGTTTGAGATTTTATTCTGGTAAAAAACTCCTACATTCAGAAAAATATTTTTTGTTTTTTAAGAGAAAATATCATAAAATTTAAAAATTTTCCAAAGAAAAATTAAATCTATTCAATATTTTACTTTTTTTATAAATTTCCTATTAATATTAATTTTCTAATTTATGATTTATTATGAATTTATTTATTTTTTTAATATATATTTTAAGATAATTTTCCTTGTCCTTAAATTCTAATTTTAATATTAAACCTATAAGCAAAAAAATAAGAAATTTGTTTTTATAAAATTTTGGCATCCTTGTAAAGTCTTAAGGCTACAGCATGCAATGAGACGAATGAAATGAAAAGTTTCATATACAAAATTTAGATTTAATTTTTCGGTATCGAGATCATCGTGAAAAATATTTATATCTTCGTAAGATAAAAGTTAAGAAAAATGTGGATAAAAATTGTAATATTTAAAAAATTTGCGAACAATAGATGGCGCTTTATAGTCTCCTAGATACATTTTCACGTGAAACAATGTTTGGAACAAATATTTTACGACTAAGTCGCTTTTTTGTATTTATTAATTCAAAAATATTTCTTGTAACCGAGTTTTTTATATTTAATTTTTCCAAACCCCTATATGTTATCCAAATTGTAAAATTTATAATTTTTCTCCATAATATTTTTCTCAGGTTTTCCATTCAAGCAAGATTCAGAGACCAGACCATATTCTTTAAAATTGAATTTCAATTCGGTTTCCGTACTATACTTAAAAAATAATTTTAATAGATTTTTCCATACAAATTTTGTCTAATTTAATACCAATAATAATATTATATAATAAATTTTCTTATTTTATTAGAAAATTCCACTAGACTTAGTTAAAAAGTATATAATATAATAATACTTATCCTTTTACAAGGGTATAATAAGCAACCAGCAAAAAAATATCCTACTTATATATATGTATAAAATATTTAAACTGGGAGAAAAATATTCCTTAAGAAAATTTCTATATTTCAAACTTTGTGTTGTGCAATGAAAGAAAATTGTTGTTTACATTAAATGTGTGTACAGTATAATTTTCTTAAGTAAAGCTAATACTTTTGTTGGTTGACCTTCTTAAGCAATTAATAACATTTTATACACTAAAACCAAACTATGTAAAGCTGGTGGTACAAAATAACGAAAAATGTGTAAGAAAATATTATATTGAGAAAAGTAAGTATAGAAAATCCTGTTTTCTTTTTTTTTTTTTTGCTAAAAAAACAGGACAAAATTGTATATTTTCTTGTTAACATTAACAACATAGAACCGAAAAAAAAAATTTCGTATAAATGTGAACATCCTTATAAAAATGTATTATAAATACTTTCTGAAAATTATTTTCTCAATGTTTTGTTATATTTTAGTATTTGAAAATAAGGATAAAGGATATTTTGCTATTTGTGTGACAAAAATATATTTATATATAAAATAAAAGTAAATTATTATTTAACAACTAAAATAAAAATAATGTTTAAGATTATTAGATCACCTTTTAATGACAGTTTTGTGGTTATAATATTTACGATTATATTATCTTCTCTTACCTAGTTTCTTCTGTATGTATACTAACATAAATGTATTTTGAAATGAAAAAAGATTAATGATTATTTCGTTTCGAAAAGGTGTTAAATTAGTTTTATATAACATAGTCATAGATTATTATAATATGAAAGGTAACAAGTTTATTATAATAGAAATAAACATAAAAATATCAAAATTGATATTTCAACAAATAAATTTTGATTTATCTAACCGAAAAATATGCAACAAATACTAAAATATTTACATAAAAAAAAATTAGCAATAATGATAATATAAAATTAATTGATTGAAAATTAGATTTATCATCCTAAAAATATGCAAAAAAAAAACAAATTACCAGTCTAAAAATATGCAAAAATTTAAATTATTTGAATATTTTTGTAATATTTTCGATATTATAAATAAAATATAATTATATACGAAAATATTTTAATAAATTCACCTATAATTATGCAATAATTTCATTATACATTTAATCTACATAATTACCCAACATTTTCTAAATAAAAAAAGGTAAAAATATAATTTACACAATTATTAGTCGTTAATTGTAATTTTGAATGACAGCTTATTTTACAAAATTGTACATAATTTCTGCTGAAAAGTATGCAATCTAACAAATTAAATGTGCAATTAATAAAAAATATATCCAATTAAATTTAACTAATAAATTGTATAATTTTGAACAATTTTAAAATACTAAAATTATTATAAATCATCCTGTACGACCTTAAATATACAATCTTACTTTTCGCGCCCCTAAAAATATGCAATTTTATGGAAATTTGATATATATCCTTAGTAAATACAAATCTATGATATTCTAAAGTACTACAAATCTTTAAATTATATATTTTTCTTAATCATTTACTAATAATATTCATAGAAAAACAGAAAAACTTCAATTTCATGAATAAATTATTACATTCTACTTCTATAATTAATTAGTTTTTAATATTTTTTTTAGCTTGTTTAGCTTTTAGTCAATTTTTTTATAAACAAGATTTAAAAAACTTTATTTCTAGAAAATATTTAAATATTTTACTATAAAAAAACTATACTCAAACTATAAAATAACAAAACTTTTTAACTATATTATATTTCAGTTTGAAAAAAAAAAAAAAACACAGAACTTTGTTTCCTAAATAAAATTAAAATAGTTATTCTTTTTTTATGTTGTAGAAATTAATTGATTTAATATATACACTCCTAAAGTTATGCTTTTTGTTTTGTTTTCATTTTTAAACTGTTCTAAAAAATAACAAATTAACAATAATTGTCTAGTATAATTAGTTTTACTATATAAATTTCTATTAAAAGTAATTTTATTAAAAAAATAAAAAAATATTTTTATAAAATTTTAATTTTTTCTTTTTTCAAAAAAAAAATTAAAACTTTTCTTTTAACTTAAAAAAAAAAATCCTTTTTTACCAGAAAATTCTATAAAAAATATTTATATATTAATTTAAACGATTAAAAACTACTATAAAATAATTTTTGTGTTTAAACTTTACCACGTTTTCCCTTGGTTTTTATTGTAACTTTTTAATAATTTTTATTCCCAATTCTTTGTATATAATTTTTGTTTTTTTTTTTTTAACTCTGAAAGGAATTTTACACATTCAACGGTTTCTATTAAAAAAAAAAAATAAATTGCATCTCTTTCTACCCGAAAAGAATGACTTAAGAAAATGTTTACACCTTTCAAATTTCAATAGCTTTCCTCTCAGTAATTTTTACTCAATTTCTGCAGAGAAAGACAGAGACACATATCGATGGCCCCGAATAAATACTACTATATTAAGTCAAATAGCAATTGCTTTGTATTTAACGATAGCTGTATTTGGGGCCAACAATTTATTAGATTTTTAGATTATTGTTCACCTCACTCATTGAGATGAGATGCCAAGGCTTTCGTATCAACTATTTTCTATCAGTATTTTTTCGTCAATTCTATATTACACCATACCCTAATTCAGAGTGTATGGCATAATGGTGTATATTCCTCGATACGTTCATACGCCAACTTATCCCGAATATACCTGCTTTAGAATTTTTTTTGATTGATGTTTCTTTTTGTTAAATGTAAAAAATCTTTTTAAAAAATTTTATACGCCCCGTCAAAATTGGAAATTCGATTTGTCGGCGTTTGTACGTGGCGTATTTCGGGAGCTCCCATAAAAAATGTATGTGCATGTATCGATTTTGACAGTCGCTATACACCATACGCTCTGATTTAGGGAGAGGTGTTATACTTTGAGATGACAAAAGTGATGCCTAAACCTCAAAAACCATTTTTTAAAAGAAAATATCAAAGGTGTAAGAGTCAAACTTCTATGAAAAAAATTGTTGTTCAAAAATGTTTTCAGTGAACACAAATTTTTTCATTGAAAAATAAAATTTCTATGTCATATAAAAAAAGAAAAGCTATAAGGATTTGTTTGTTCCTTGTTTTCTTTTTTTTTTGATTCTTGCAAAATGGGGTACAGAAAATAAACAAAACTTTGAAAAAAGAAAAATATAAACTTTAAATAGTTAAGAAATCGTTTTTATATAATATAGAAAAAATATAATAATAAACTTTTAAATATATTATTTTCTATAAACCTATTTTCCAAAGAAGAAAAGTAAAAGAAGAAGAAAATTTTTTTGTTGTTGAAGTTGAAAGGACAAGAAAATTTATAATGTTATTCTTTTCATACCGAAATTATTATATATTTTATTGTTGTATATGTGTTTTGTGTCCTCTCGTCGTATAATAAAATCGTATAGAGAATTTTTTTTTTTTAGTTTTCCCACAAAAACAATAGAAATTATATGTAATCATAATATAAATATACAAAACCAAAATTAAGGACATATATGTATATAGAAAATAAAAGGACAAAATTTGAAATTAAAATTCTTTAATATTTTTTTGGAAACTTTTTAAGATTATATATACCAAAAGAAAATGGAAAATTCATATTTATACAATGGAAAATTATCAATTAAAATTTCATTGTAAAAATAATAATTATAATTTTTAGTTTAGTATAAAAGGAATTACATAGTTTTTACCATGGGAACCTAAATAATAAGAATTTTCATCTTTTGTAAATATTTTTTTATAAAGAAAATATTATTTTCTCCTATAAATATGCAAAAAATCGTAAGATTTTGATTATTAAACATATTTGAATAAAATCTAAAATGTTTAAAAAAAAACTCACTCATTCCTTTTTTTAATTTTCGCACACATGTTAACACACTCGCAGGCGTTAACTGCTGATACTTAAATCGCCCAAAAGTATGCAAGGTAGAAAATATTTTCTTTAATAAATTCTTTCCTATTTACAAATTAAGAGCACTCTTCCTTGAGCTTGAGTAAACGAAATTTGAACCACTAAACTATCCGGTGAAAGTCATGAGAAAATGGTAAGAAAAAAAAAATATTTTAGAGAACAAATATTGACGATTTGGATCACATAGTACGTGACTGTGAAAAATGATTTTGTTTATAGAAAACCATTAAAATTGCTCGTTAAATAATATTTATATGGAATTAAAACAGGTAACCATAAGGCAAGAAGTTAACCACATCTATGGGTAGACGACCGATCTAAATGTTTTTCATTGTGAGCGAGCTCCAAATGGGCTTTTATAAGCACGTCTTGAATATTATAATACATTCGTCACTTTTCGTATTGTTTTTAGATTATCTCTTATTAATATTACTCCAAAAAGTATGCAATATAACGAAATATATATTTTCAAATAAAATACTTCTGTTTCATTGATATGAAATTCATAGTCCAAAAATATGCAATATATATTATTTTTATAACATATTTTTATAATATCTTAAAATTCATGTGCAAATATAAATTTAAATTATATTTTTCTATTCTAACCTATTTGAAATTTCCGGCTTTTGTGTATATCTCTAGCTCTACATAGTTAACTTTTATTAGAATTTTATTTCCTTTTTGTACTTATCTCTCTCTCTCTCTCTCGATTTATGCAATATTTTTCTTATTATAATTGCACCCAAATGTATGCAAAAAAACTATATATGAAAAGAAAAATATTGAAATTTTTTTATATTGTAAAATCTTTTTGAAAAACAAAATTTTCAAAAGAGCATCGGAAATTAATCCCAAAAAATAAATTAACATAAAAAAAATTTCCTCTTTTTTGAAGAAAGAAATTTTTATATACAATAAAAAAATTTTATAAATTTCTGGACTTTTCTTTAAATATTTTCTATAATTTTCAAGAAAAATTCAAAATAGTACAAAAAAAATATCAAATTAAACCAAAAGATACCAAACAAAAAAATTGAAATTATACAATCGAAAAGAGACGAAACCTAGGAAAAAAAAAAAACAAGTTGAAAATCGTTTTTGGTAAACTATGAACTTTTGAATTTTATTTCTTTTTTGCTTTTTTACTTGATTTTTGTTTCTAGTTTTTACAATTTTTATATGGTTTTCTTTTGGAATTTTCTCATTTTTTCTTATGACAAAAAAAAAAAATGTTGATTATGATGTTTGTAAGAAGAGTTTAAAATAGAAAATTTTATATATAAGTTTATAATATAATTTTTTTATTTTATTTTGGAATTTTTAGTTAAAAGTTTTGATATTTTTTTTTTTTATCTTGGTAAACTTTGGCTATATGATAATATTGTCATCATCAGAAGAACAAGATACTATAAGTATATATAAATTTGATAAAAGAAAAATAATCATCAAGAAAATAATTGAGTTTTTTCCTTAATTTCATCTTCAAATATAGAACTCTTCAGTAATATAGAAAAAATTTGTTAAGTCTTAAGTTTATTTAAGAAAAGTCCGTTTAGTTTTTGTAATAAAAATTTTAATCATAAAAATATTTGTAAAATTTAAATTTTCAATTTATTTCGTGTAGAACACATCCGAGTAGTTGAACACAACCGGTTTCCGATAAAATTCTTACTGTACGAAAAATCGTTTACCTATTTAAACGATTTTCAACAAAATTGACAAGTGACAGTGAATCAGACAAATCATTTTCCTTGTTATTAATATTCATAAAAATTTAAACTAAAATTATGATTATATGGAATCAGTGAAGCATATGCTATGTCGATGCCCTGCGGTGCGTTGTAAAAGATTGAAACACGATTGATAGTACCATTTTCTGACAGACTTAGAGGAGGCTGGTAGAATCAAGCCGGCAAAGTTGACTTCATTAATAAAAGAAGTAGGTCGACGTGCTGGATACATTCGTATGAATCAATAGTAGGCGATGGGGGTGTACAATGGTCCTTTCTGGCCTTGGTGCGTGATTGATTTTTCCGCCCCCCCCCCACCCCTAAACCAACGAAACAACCATGATACACCCTAAAAATATGCAACATACCAACTAGATTATACATACTAACTAGATTTCTAAAGATATGTATAAAAAACTGTAATTCTTCGACTGGACATTGTAGCAATTTTTATCATTTATTGAAATTATTTCTCAATGCGAATATAAATCTTACATTTTATTAAATCAAAAGTTAATCAAAATAGTTACATAAGAAGACAAAACGCAATTTTTAATCAAACTTTTCAAAAAACCAAATAATTTTATAGTAATAAAAAAAAACTTTTGATTAAATTTTGTATGTGTATTTTTTTTTTTTTTTTGTAGTATTAAACCACGAATATATAAAATAAAAGTTTCAAATAGTAATTCCAGGAATAGTCATAAACTTTAACCATAAAAGATTTACTATATAATAATATGTTAATATACATATGTTTATTTTTCTCAAGCACCTAAAATTTATGTATAGTAAAAATTTTCTTTAAAAATTCTCCTAAATATATGTTATATAAAATTATTTTATATATACAAAATTTTAATATCTTTTAAATTGGTTTTTATTTTATTTTTTTCCGAGTGAAAAAATAAATTTTCAAATATAAAATCTTTTATAATTAATTTTTTTTAAATTCTTAAAAAATTATTTTCGTGTAAATTAGAAACATTTTTATTAAAAAATAAAATTAATGAAATATTTGTGTTTATAAAAAACATTGTATAATTGACAGAATTTAAATATTAAATTTTGTGTTATTCAGATTCACCCAAAAGTATGCAAAATTAATTTTACCCCTAAAGTATGTAATTTTTGTACAAAATTATTATTTAGTATTTGAGCCGTTGATTTTGAAAGTGGCTTTTAATTTATTTTGAGATATTATAAATATTTTTTGCAGAAAATTAACAATAAAGCATAAATAATTTCAATAATTCAATCATAATTTTTCGCAAAAATTGACTTATGACACTTTCAAAATCAACGGCTCATTTTATCAATATTTTTTTAATTAATATTTTTTAATAAAAATAATAATTTCGTTACGAATATTTTACGGAGAATTTACAGATCCGAGTTAAAATTATATATTTCGCTCAAACTTGCATATTAGCTTTTTCCTTTTGTGATAATGTCAAATGGATTCAGGGTTATTAATGGATTTACGGATTCAAATATTATTTTATAAGAATAATCTTATATGTAATTACAAAATTCTTTTATAAAATGAAATAATATCACAAAATCTTTACACTTCCGTTGATATATAAATTACGATTTTTTTTTTGACTTAATAATCGCAACAAAATCCACTCTTACATTGTAATAATTCTACAATAAAGAAATATTTCCTTATATACGTGTTTTTTTCATTGAAAATATATTTCATTTTTTTTTTTGATGGTAGCAAAAAAAAATATATAATTGCATTTCCGGTTTCCCTTCAGGAAAATATTTACTTTTATAATATATTTATATATAATATTGTAGATAAAAAAATAAATAAATAAATGAAAATGCAACTTTGAGAAATAAATAGAAAAAAAAACAAGTAAAAATAACAATCGACAAAGTACGAACAGTGTGAAATCAAGAAAAATATAGTTTATGAAAAAAATAAATAAGGAAAATATATTATCAAAAATTATATATAAATAAAAAAATATTATATGAGGGGCTCAGAACCAAAATGGCCTAACCCTCAAAAATAATTTTTATAGAGTAAATCGCAAATTAAAAAATATGATATTTTGAAATGTTGTTAAAACTTTTATTATTATATTATTAAGCTTTTGATTTCAAATAAAAGCTTATTCTACATAATTCTTTAAATACTATAGTTGACTAATTAAAAATTCTTCGTGGGTTAGGCCACTTTGGCATTCTACATAAGAGAAAAAATTAATAAAACATAAAAATAGTTTATTTCTTGAAAATTAAAAAAAAATTAAATAATAACAATTATTCTTCGTCCGTTTCACTAAAAATAATTTCTTCTGCTGCGTTACTTGCAGTAAGCCGAGTTACGTAAAATTCATGATGTATACTGGTGGAATAAAATTTATTCTTTAAATTACAATAACTAACTTTTTTATTACTCAAACTATATAATAATTTTACGTCTAAGAACCAATGTGGTCTAAGCCACACATTGTGGATTAGGCCACTTTGGTTCTGAGCCCCTCATATATAATCAACCAGAAGAGAGAACAAAAAAAAAATTTATATTTATGACTACTTCAATGTTTTTTATTATATATGTATATATATATATTTTTGGTTAGTAAAGAAACATAAATTGTTAATGCTCTAGAAATATTTTTCCGGTGGTAAAAATAAAATTTATGAACATTTTTATATATGTAAACCAAAAAATAAAAATAACTAATAATAATTTCGTTAAAAAACCGAAAAAAAAGTAAGTATATTATTTGTTGATTTTTTTATGGAGTAAATTTAATAAAATTATTCTAGGTATAAGAGAATTGTAAGAGTTAACGAGGTTTTTTACAACTATAAAAATTATTATATCTCCTAAAAGTATGTAAAAATTATTTATTTTTTTCAATAAATTATTTTAGCACTTCTAGTTCACATCCTAAAATTATGCACTAATTTAAATTTATTTAAATTTATATCAAATTTGTATACCAAAATGAATATTTTAAAAGATATATTTTAAATAATATAATTATTATAAATGTTGTAGATTATAATTTGTGGTTTATGCTTAGAAATATCAGAAACTTTTTAAATTTCTGTGTTAGAATTTTGCCATTAGATTTTATGATTCAAAAAAATTTTGTTAATCAAAAATATCTCGAAATTGCAAAACTATCTATAGAAAAAAAAACAACCTGAAATATATGCAAATATATAATCTACTCCTAAAAGTTATGCAATATATTAAATATATAAATATTTGTCATAATTTGTATTGAAAATATTTTCAGTATATAAATTAAATTTTAATTAAAAATATTTTGAATTATCTTATGTAAAATTACTGCGTTAAAACAATTTCATCAACAAATAACTCCTACACATATGCAATAAGAAATATATAATATGCTAAAAGTATTTTAAAATTCATTAGTTAAAAATATATCTTAATTTTTCAGTTAATTATACTCTAAATTACAGAAACAAATTTATCAAATAAATATATTACTCCTCAAAGTATGCAATGCACGACAATCAAATAATTTATCACAAATAATATAAAGTTAAATAATTTGAAAATTTTAAAGATCTTTATTAATACATATACATATTATTAAAAATATTTTCCTTTCTATAAATTTTATATTATCCAAAATGGAAAACTCTAATAAATTCCTATTATAAAAGTATAAAATTTTCTTTAACTTTTATTAACCGCCACCAAAAAAAAAATAGAAAATTACATCGAAAATTAAATGAAATTACTGATACGAAAAATTAATTTTCACAAACTATATAATAAATATCTCTATATATAAGTAATATAGTATATAGTAATAATAATAATAATAATAATCATTCCAAACACATATCAAACATTTGTCAGAAAGATGAAACATCTTTCATTAACCCTAAGAGAAATATTTATATACATAAATATAAATATTAAAAAAGAAGAAGAAAATTTTTATTTAACAATGGTAAAAATTCAAATTTATATAACTTAATATAGAGCTTAGTATACAACTAGAAAAAATGGTATATATATGTAAAATGTAAAATGCATGTAACTAAATTGTATGAAACTAAAATATATCATTGTAGAGTATAGAAATATATACTCTACAATCAAAATATTATAAAAGATGAAGAAAAACATATAACACATGTAACTCTGCAACACCAAAAAGGAAAAATATCATAAACATTTTCATCTTATATAAAAATGAAGAAAATTTATACTCAATTTTTTTTTTTTCGCTATATTAAAATATTTTTCCTTTTAAAATTCATCAGAAAAACCTGACTTTGCTGCTGCTGCTGCAACAATATTTATATACATATATGTATATGAAAACTTTGTATAATAAATGTATAAAATTCATTTTGTGCATAAATATTATTTGAAAGAAAAATTTATTTTCTTTTTGTGGGAAATCTTTTCTATAGAGAGAATTGTGATAGTATGTATATAAAAATTTTTTTTTTTATCGAAATTTTGAATATTGGGTAAGTAAAGAAGTGTATACCTGGTGTTTATACATAATGCAATGATGTTTTTGGAACAATTGAATTGAAGTGTTATTTATTTTTCTTATCAACGTGTAGCACACACGTTCTTCGATATGAAAATCTATCAATGAAATGTATTATTATTAATATTTATATATAAAAGTTTTGTTTGAGAAAAAAAAAATATTGATGGGAAAAAAACTATCAATGAAATGTAATAAACTTTTTTCATTTTTTGTATTTGTATATGATTGAAAATTTATTGAGAAAAATGTAATCTAGAAGATACGTATGTGAAAATAATATTATAGAAAAAATTATAGGAATGCATAAATAATAATAATTTAATATATATAATCCTAAAGATATGCAAAATTTATTATTTAATTATAAGGTATTTAATTAAGTATGATTGAAATTATTTATGATTATGATTGATAATTTTTTGGTATTTATGATTGAAGTCATTGGAATGTAAGTAAAATGATTTTAAGTATTTAATTTATAGTATTGTAAATGTCCAAAATTAATATTGTGATTTAATAAATTAGTTTTTAGTGTAGAAAATATGCGAATAAAATTATTCTTCATCTTGAAGTAACAAATATAAACTAGTACAAAAGGGACACTCCTAAACATACGCAAAGTTTATTATTATTGAATATTTTTTATTAATTAAAATTTAATTATGGTTTTATTAAAATTTTGAATTTCATTTATGTACAATTATTTATTATTCAACAATTTATACATTTAATATTTGAAGCACCTATAAATATGCAATGAAATATTTGAAAAACGAAATAACGACAAATTGAAGTTATGATCCTTATTTCGTTTTCTGAAAATCATATAATTGCCTTAACATCGTGTGGCCTTATTTCACAACATCAAAATCACTTTTCTAATATATTGTAATTCATTTTAATTACTCATGTCATGTTCTGATAGTCTTATTTCAAAGCAAAGTTGAGTATTATTAATATCGATATATCAAGTGAAAATCAACTGAGACATATAATATTATATAGCGAAAAGAAGAATGTTAATTTTCATTTCGCCACTATCGCATTAAACCGCATTTAACATAAAGCAATTTATGTATTTTATTACACATTCCTAAGAATATGCAATAGTTTTAATAAGATTGTAATTTTTCTGTATAAATAAAAATATCGAACTTAATTAATTTTATAATTAAATGTATAGTAAGTTACATTAAATGCTGTTTGTGCATATACAAATTTCAGAAATAACAAGAAATATTAGACAGGAAATAATATTCCTTTTTGTTTAAATATTTTGAATGTAATAAAGGATCATTTATAAATAATTTAGATATAATTTTACTTAAATATAAGTATATACTAGAAATGATATAAGATTTTTGTCATCATCAGCACAAATTGCTACATTTATATAAATGTACATTTAACCAACATAGTACACTTTCTATGTAGAATATAGAGTGGTGGTTTGGTGGTGATGAGGTTTTTCTAAATTACAGGAAATGCAATCAATTTCAATAAATCCGTTTTTCCCTCTTGAACAATTTTATTTATACATATTATATGTAACGTAAAAAATGTTTATAAATATATATATTTATTTATTTTATTGCTGAACTTTTCATATACTTTTTTCGTTGTTGTTGGAAAATATCATTTTCAGTATTATATTTACATAACTATGTAATTTGTATATAATAATACATATATATCGTTATTCAAAATACATTAAGTCGCAAAAAAGTAAGTTTTGAGTAAATTAATTAATTGAACTTCAATCGAATCAAATTTCAATTTTGTATCTTCTTATGTGTGACTTCTGGTGTTTTGTGACGAACTTCGCTACATGAATGATTACGTAGGTGGATCCAGGATATGGAATTGGCAATGCATGGGTCAAACAATACCAAAGGCGAAAGTTGCATTTAGCGATTAACGACCAAATTGGAAGAATTTAAGCAAATATGGCAGGACACACGGTTCGTCGTAGGCAAAACTTGACACGAAGAATAAACGAAGAATATTAAAAATTAGGAAAAATCAGTAAACGAAGAATATTAAAAATTAGGAAAAATTTGTAAACGAAAGCCATTGCTGGAAATCAGCAACAATGACGTTTTCGACTGAGATAATATAAAGCACTTAAGTAAGTATAAGTAATTTAAGT
Source organism: Empis stercorea (assembly GCA_949752835.1). Lineage (NCBI taxonomy): Eukaryota > Metazoa > Arthropoda > Insecta > Diptera > Empididae > Empis > Empis stercorea. The sequence goes on along the minus strand of OX457085.1, from coordinate 83,009,217 downwards.
AAGGATAAGTAAATTCAAAAAAAGTGACTTACTAGTACATATTCACTTTGTACAAACTGACGATATAAATAATGAAACCCAAAAGAATATAGGAGCATTTTTGAATATAATGTATATGTAAGACAAAATTTTATATATTTAAATGCACAAAAATTTTTGGTATAAAATAATTTTTAAACATAAAGAGGAAAATTTTATAATAATTTCATCAGGAAGAAATAATTTTGTCTTCTTTTTTTTTTTTAATAAATATATTTTTATATATCTTTATTTTATTTTTGTATACTGAAATTTTATGTAAAAGGTGATAATGTTTTTTTTTTAGTTATATAGTGAAACCAAAAAATTAGAAAGTTTAATTATTTTGTGGTTGCATTAAATGTTTGTCTTATATAAGCAAAAAAAAAAATGAAAATATATTATATAAAATTTATTATTATTTATATATATATACTATTTATATGTATATACAAACCATTTTGATAAATTTTATTTAAATTTATAGTTTAGTTTCCCAAGAGTGATTAGATTATAGAATTATTGAGTTTTATAGTATTTCTTTTGAAATTTTATTATGTATTCAATTCAATTCAGTTTAATTAATAATATAAAATGTATTTATTTGAATACGTTTACTAAGTTTACGCATATATGTAGTTGTACATGTCACGATAAGCGATAGGAAGATGAGGCGCAGCGCACACGAGCAATACGTTAAAAATAGCGTCTTTAAGCGTAGGAATAATGAATTACAACTGTTCTAGCTATAGATACAGTAGAATACGTCTCATGTGTCACTGTCGGTCTGCCTGTAATTTGAAAGAATTTAAATTTTTAAACAGACGCAGACAGTATAAAACCGGCATTTGCCAAATGCGAATACATTGCAATGGCCATCTCATCTTTGATCTCTGAGATTAAAATTTGAATACTGCACAATTGCAAAACAATCAACTATACATACATACATATATTTTAGTATATGGTAATTCGATTTGAGAATTTTGAAAGAAGTACAACCGTTCTTCCTTTCTCTCTCTGACACTGGCCATACTCCATCGACTATCAAAAAATTTATTTAAAATACTATTTAAATATTAAAATCGTTATTAACCTTCGATGATTCGATTCGATGATGAAGATAACAAAAAATTCGAAATTACTAATAAAATTATAATCCAATTACTATAAATAAATTAAATCAAATTAATCAACAACAAATTTCAACACTTTTTGAAACTATTAAAGTTTCAAATATTTTTTTAAATTATTTAAATAAATTTATAAAAATATGACCATATTTATGAATTGCATTATTGTTCTATACCAAAACTATATCACAATTTTCATAAAACACCTTTTTAGCACATTTCCAACCAAATTGGAAGAAATGTGTATATTAGTTTCACTCTGTCTGTCCGTCTGTCCGTCTGTCCGTCTGTCCGTCCGTCCGTTTACACAAACTTCTACATCTATTAAGATAGAGTATTAAAATTTTGACCATAGATAGACAGTAATAAAATAATAGGTCCAGTAGAACAAAATTTTCTTCTATCTCTTTTCCCCTCTGAGTTATTCCCCCTCTAAGTTCGAAAATTGCCCATATTGAACATCTAATAACTTTTAAACCAATAAAAATTTTTCAGGTCTGTAAAAGCAATAAGATAGGAAAATCTTTTATCTTAATTGTGAAATTAACAAATTTTTTAAAATTTAATTCTTTGATGTATAAAAATACCGTTATCTTCATACAACTTTTTTTAGTTTTTTTAACACCCTGTATTTCCCAAACTGCTTATTATGGAAGGCTGAAATTTATTTACCAAAGAGATATCTAAAAAATAACTAGAGTCTCTGAAGAAATTGTATCCGTATCTCCCCACCCCTTTCCGTTGTGGCCCTTCGAAATTCAAAAAATTACATTTTTAATTTACTTGTATAATTATAACCGCGCAATATTTTTAAAAACAAATAATGAGAAAACTTTTGAGAATCATATTTCTTTAAAGTGCATTAATTAATAAATTATAACCATTTGCCTCACACTTATAATTAATCAAAATGCATAATCATATAAAATTTTGCAAAAAACGAATATTTTGCATATTTTTAGGAGCTATATAAATAGTATATTGGTTATTATTTCATATCACATTATATTCAATCAAAAGCAAAATTACAGAAAACTTAAATGATAAGTTTATATATATTTTGCTAGGATAATAACCGAGGAAGGAAAAAAAAATAATAAAATCGAACAGTGACACATTTTTTACCTATATTTACTATATCATTTGTTATCTTTCCTATGTATATAGTACATTGAAAATACTACTAAAAATAGGAATTCCCATTGTTTTAGAATAGCTCATAATTCTACATGAGGCGATTTGGAGGAAATGTGCTTTTGACAAACCCGGGGTTTGTTTATCGTATTTTTTTTTTAAATGCGGTAGTTGAGATTGAAATAGTTTTGTAAGAAACGATTATGTTGTAAACTGCAAGGAATTGAATTCTAAGATTTAAATTTTTGATATTGACTATATAAATAAATTTTGTCACCAATAAAATCCTGGCTTTAATTTAAATAATTTTGATATTTTTTATTTTCAGCTCCCTTCTTGTACCCACTTCTTTCTTTTATTATATCTAAGAATTTAAGATTTACAATATTTCCGCTTTTCACGCAACAAAATGGCTTCAATTCGACTTTATTGCAATTATTTCAAATTATTTATAAAAACTGAATTTTAAATTTTTTAAAGTAGATTATAACGATTTTAAAGTAGTTGTTCAGTAGACTTTTAAGCATTTTAAGCGCTTAAGAATAATTTGTTAGTAGTTTTTTTGGTATCTTTAAATAATTATATTTAGTAGGTAAATAGATAGTCGGTTAGTCCTTTTTATATATTTAATTAAGCTTAAAAAATATTCATATCAGTTTACTTAAATAATAATTATATTATTAAACTTACTCGCAATATATTAATTAAATAATTAGTTTTTTAAGTACTTTTTCAGATATGAAAAAGAAAAAGCAATGAAGGATTAGAGTAAAGATAATTGTTTAAACGTATTTTAGAAAAAAATTGAATTCTTAAGGATCGAACGCTAAATTTTGAAAAAAAAAATTATTAGGATCAACTTTGTAATATACAGTATCTTTTTTACCCTAAAATTCCAATTCCAATTGGATCTGAGGCTGAGGTCGGGGTAGAGAGAGGACTCTGAAATCGTATAAGTATTTTATGGCTATTTATGAAAGTGCGCTGTATATACAGATACTAATTTAATTCATCATGGCAGAAGCCATATATAGTTCTAGCTGGACAAATTGAGTTTCCCGATAATTAAAAAGGCTTCTTTATCACATATACAAATATAATTTACAACATTTTTGAATTCTGAAAAAATATACCAAAATATTCTTGGATCAAAACGATTCATACACAAGTAATAGAGAAAACTAATGATGCATTTTACGATAGATTAAATTTGTTTACGTATATAGAACGATTTTGATTCTATTCGAATGACCCATTTAAATTTATATTTTTCCAAAAAACTCTAAATTACATTTTAAAATTGTTGTTTTTTTTTTTTTTTTGTAAACAAAATTTTATATATTTTTAATATTTTTATGAAACGAAATTTGAAAAGTTTTAATTTAGAAACCATGTTTTTTTATTCCCAAAAATATTATTTTACTTGGGTGAACACCGTTACACGTTGCATATATGTAGGTACACAAAAAAAATATTTAAACGTAATCTATTATCCAATTTTATGGATCGTTTATATCGTTATTTCGCTACCATGTAAGTATAAACTTTTCAAAATTATTTTAATTATTGTTTAGTTTTTTTTTTTTTAAATTAAATGAAAAAGTTTTTTTGGTATATACAGGATTTTACAAAAAGGTAAAAGTCAGGTAAAATTATATATTTGAAGTTTTAAACGTTTTTAAATGTATTTAATATATGAGATTCAAAATTTCACAATATACAAGTATTTAATTGTGAAAATTTGAAAGAATACAAATATTAAATTAATTTTAACTCTTAATAATTTCTGTTTATAATATTTAATTTTTTTCATTTGCTACAATTTATTTATGGACAGAAAAATAAACTTTTGTTCTCAATGGAATTTTAGAAAGTATACTTTAAATTTTAGCCTTAAATAGATTGCGAAATTCTTTATAATAAGACACATTTTAGTAACATGGACAAATTCATAAAATCAACCGTATATAGTAAATTCATCTAAATTTGTACTATTATTTGAACATAATAAAATTTCTATGTATTATATTTAACATTCATAAGACGATAACATTTTATAAAAATGGTTTTTATATTTATTAATAATAGATTTTTGTCTATGGATAGTGTTAATTTTCTATCTGCATTCTGTTAAATGAAATTGGTAATCAAATTAATTGTTACTATAAAGGTCTAGGTTAGGGTCTAGGCTTTTTTTATTTGTCGCGAATTCAATTTAATTGAATTATATAATTTAGGTAGAAAATCATAAAGTGCATAGATTAGTTCTGCATCTATGACTACAGTTATTTATGGTTATGGGGTATACTATTGAAAAATTAAATAACTCATAAGATCATTTTGCTATAACATCTGTGTATCTGGAAAATATTTACACTAATTAATATATTTATTACTCCTTTTACAGATGGAACAATAATAATACGTATCTAATCGTTCAGCACTTCTTTCAATGATTCGTTTAGTTCTTCATAGAGATGGATTAAAGTTATTCAGCTTTTAACGATATTCACTTGTTAATAAATAGTCAGTATTTTATATCTAGCATTATCAGTTAATCATCGTAACGCTTTAATGTATTTTACTCTTTGATAATTATTATTTACACCTACTATATATAATATATTTTGTATTAAAGGTAATTCACCACACACAACTACAACGGATATTAAAATTTGACAATATAAAAATTTTCGCGCCAAAAATGTTGGTTAAAGTCTATTTTTTCAAGAAATATTTTTTTCTTGATTTCGGGCAATCAAATTTTGTTCAGTTATTTAAATATTTAATAAAAATCTTGTGTGTAAAATTAATTTGTAAAATTAAAAGTACTGCTGATGATGTTAACAGTATGAAATTTCAGTATGTCTATGAAAATTATAATAGTGTATACTTGTTTTTAAACTGATTAATTTTGTAAACTGATTTGCGAAAATAAACTGAGTGATAAGCCCCGTATTGTAGTACCAATGAATTCTACCAATTATCTTGGTAGAATTCACTTCTTCAATTATCTTGGTAGAATTCACAAATGATGAAATTTCATATCAAATTAAGATTATTTAAATTAAAATTTACACAGTATTCGTTATCCATTCGAAAGTTAAAAGTAGTACAGAAGATTAAGAGAAATTTGTTCAACATTATTTAAATTAATATTTAAAATCATACTACAACAAAAACTAATCTGTAAAATTCATATTAAGTTTTTAATACATTATATAATATAAATACAAATACATAAAAAAACATACCTTATTCATTTATAAATTAAAGCATTACATGACTCAAATTTGTTACAAAAACAACGAAAAACGATTTAGAAATGGTTGAATTTTAAAGTTGATTTTCAGTGTTTTCAGTTACTTAATTATTTTTCTGTATAGTTTATTAAAGCGTGTAGTATAACCTATTATGCAATGACGAATTGAAATGAAATTTGGCTATACAAAATTTACATGCAGTTGAAAATGTCCATTTCTAATTTTCGGCATCTAAGTTTATCGTGAAAAATGTAAAATATAAATATAAAAATGTAGAAAAAATTTGTGCTTGCTATTTATAAAAAAAAATCGTTATCTATAGATTACGTATAAAAGGTTTCATCATACATTTCATTTGACGTCTACTAACAAATTTTAATTTATTTCTTCAAATTTTCTTTCATAATTAAATGTTTTATATCCTCGTGCGGCATAGAAGTCGTAATTTAAAAATCGATTCAAACTTCACGACCGTATGCATTGTATACTACTCTTTTGAAGACATATGCTGTGACTGGCAAGATGCACGTTTGATGATGATGGGTAAGCCAAAACGCTGCTATTATTTTCTTACTTCCACAAAGTTAATTCAAAAATTAAAATACTTTTAGATTATTAATAATACAAATTATAAATTTTCTCGAATTTATTTCTACAAATTTTAAATTTTTTTATTAAAATTTAATGGACCAATCAAAATTAGTATATAATAAGAAATGGCGGGTGTATTTTCCTTCAATATACTGTGAAATCTATATATTTGCAAGCACATGATTAATATCACAAATTAATAATCGCGATTAAGTCACATTCAGTGTTTTCAGTCACATTTTTAGACAGTCAAATATTTATGTTATTACCCCAAGAATATTGAAAATACTAGTCAGCGTTTGTCCCTATGGTCTTAATACTGTTTGGAAATTCGGACTTTTAGAATACACAACAAGTTTAATAAGTCACGAGTTATCAACTTCGACTGAAAATCAATCTTTAAATTCAACTTAAATCTTATTTCTTTTTTTCTTTGAAAAGCAAAAGTTTAACAATTATCTTAAATTTAAGTAAATTTCGTTTTGATTTTGATTTGTTAATATAAAATTGTGATGAGATTTTATATATATTTAACTAGAATAATTATATATATATATATATATATAAATTTCATTACATTTTTTCTTACTGTTGTGTTAAGTATATTTTATTTATTTATTTTCCAAAAATAAATTTGGATAATATCTTAAACCTTCTACAGATTCATCACGACATATTTTACCTAATTGTTCAGCAACAAATAATCTTTCTTTAGCTAATAATATTGATATATTAAATATTTTAGCTAATTCTTCAACTGATAATGATTTTTCATCAATAATTTTATTTGCAGTTTGTTCAGCAACAATATTATCATCATGTGATTCTAATTGTAATACCATAGCACCACTTGGAAATTGTCTTAATTTAATTGGACCATCATTTAATAATTTACATGCATTTAATAAATCTTCTGGTGATAATAATTCTAAACCACGAGCACGATTTATACGACAATATACATCAGCTAATGACATCATACCACCAACTTCCTATAATATTTATAAATATAAAAATTAGATTTGTTATTTTATAATTTGAGTTATTACAGGTATAATTGTTAATTTTACAAGTCAAATTGATGCTTTTACAATTCAAATTGGTAATTTTCCCCAAGTCAAATTAAAAGTTTTACAATTAAAATTACCCCATTTACGCTTCGTTTCAAGCCAAATTGGTTTTTTTAAGACTCGACATTAGTCGTTTTGCACTTCAAATTCGTCCGTAAAAATCCAATTTTAGGTATTTTTAATTGAAATTGGTCATTTTACAAGTCAAAATGGAAATTTTACAATTCTAATTCGTTCATTATCGACAAATTGGTCTCGTTTGCAGTTAAATTGGTTCTTTAACGACTCAAATTATTCGTTTTTATAATTCAAAAATTGTCCATTTTAATATTCAAATTAATGTTTTTTTGCAAAATATATTTGAACCTTTGCAAAAGAACTAAATTTTATTTGTACAATAACGAAATTTGACAGTTAAAAATCGTATAAAAGCATTAAAGTTTTTGTTTGCTCACTTACCTCTAATGGATCTAATAATATTTCACAAATTTGTTTTGATAAATTATAATAATATTCTGTATTATTTGTATAATTATCTCTTGTAACTGGATCATCAATACCCAAACTCATTAAATATGATTTAAATTTAATTGTTTCATCTTCTGATATATCACCTTTCTTTTCACGAATTTTTTGACTAATTACTTTTGATATATTTACCATATCTTTAGCCATTGTCATTAAAATTTTTAAATCTTGAAATGCCATTGCAATATTTTCATCAGTTTGTTTATGTTTTTCATCAATTGATCGTTCAATACCAACAATACCAGTACGTAATTTAATATGACGTGGTGTTGTCGTCGATGATGATGATGTTGTGGTTGTAACTGATGATGATGATCCTGATATTGTCATACTAATAATACTAGTTTGGGATTGGATTTCTTTTATTTCCCATACACGGGCATTAATTGTTTCTTTTAATGAATTTGAAAAATTTATATCTAAACCATTTTTACCCGATAATTTAACAAAATGTGATGGACTTGTATCCATTGGACCAGGTTGTTTATCTGGTAATGGTGGTCGTAAATTTAATATTATACGAATTTTTTTACCAAATATAAAACTACTAGCAGTTTCCTCATCTAAACCGATAATATATTTTAATTGAAGGCATAATGTTACAGCACCTTTAGATATTTCACCAGGTCGACCCCAAAATAAACGATGTGTTGTTAATACAACTTCACCATCTTCATAATTTGTCTATATTAAGAAATAATAATATGGGAAAATATTATTGGTGTGATTTTGTTGGTTTTTCATAGAAAAATTACTTCGTTTACTTTAAAATTACGTTTACTTCTTACCTTTTCATCACCATCGTAAATTTTCACACCACGATCACGACTAACATATGTTTCATCATCTTTTAGTTTAGCTTGAATATATTCGAAACGATTCATAACTAAAAATATCAGCACGTAATAATTTTTTAATAATTTTTAACAATATTTATTTCAATAACAAAAAAGAAGAATGGATCAAGTAATTTTTATTTTTATAATCTTTGAAATGTCAAAATCAGGTGGTTTTAAATTATATAGGGTGACCAAACTTGGTCTGAAATGTAATTGGTTGTTAGCAATGATTATTTCAATTTCCATTTATGGACAACATGTATAATGGAGACCCCGTGTAAATGAAGAAAAATCTGAGTAGGTATATTCTGAATATGATGGCAAAAGATGCTCAGACTTTTAGCACGCATTCTAAAATCTAAAGGCATTTGGAACTAAAAGTCAGAGTTAATCCAGAAAGGGAGTTTTCGACAAAAAACTGTTACACGAGTACCTACATCAGAAAAATGGAATCCGAATAATGCATAAAAGGCTTTTGGGTTCAGAACAATGGAATCCGAATAATGCATAAAAGGCTAAGCGTTGATTTAGGGACTCGAGTAACAAAGGCTGTAGTTTTTGTCGGCGAAAGGACTCTAGGCCGCGCGGTTTAAATTCACATTTTTCCCGGTCTAAGGTCACGAGGCTTAAAATTCAGAAAGCCGTAAAATTATAACAATACATTACATTGAGCCAATTACAAATCACTTCCAATTTGACTAAGACCCGGATATAATTGGAATACCGAAAAATTTGAATAATTTGCCTACATGGGAAAAAATTTAAACAAAATAAAATTTTGACAGTTCATTTTGTTATCAATTTTTTTATTATGATTATTACTACTAAAGTGTCTTGCATTTTTGTTGATGTTCTTCGAACTTTCAAAACATTAAAATTACTTAAAAATTCTACACAATTTACAAGAAGAATATCACAATCATCAATAATGTCGTCTAGTGATAATCCATTAGAAGTGAAAACACTTTTAGATCGTGCCCAACGTATAGTACCACGTTTAGCTGATGAAAAGCATAAAGGTCAAGCCGGTCGAATAGGTAAAGAAAACTCAGCTAATAAAATTATTTTTATAATCCATTTTTAAGTAAATAAAATTTTTCTTTCTGTTTCTTAGCTGTTATTGGTGGTTCATTTGAATATACTGGTGCACCATATTTTACAGCAATTAGTGCATTACGTGTTGGTGCTGATTTAGTACATATATTTTGTCCAAGTTTTGCAGCACCAATTATCAAATCATATAGTCCTGAATTAATTGTACATCCATTATTAGATTCAGAAAATGCATTAAATCAAATTGAACCATGGTTAGAACGTATACATATTGTTGTAATTGGTCCAGGTTTAGGACGTGATCATAATATAATACAAACTGTTGGTGAAATAATACGATTTTGTCGGAAAATATCAAAACCATTAATAATTGATGCAGATGGTTTATATTTAATACAACAACATTCTGATTTAATTAAAAATTATAATCGTATTATATTAACACCAAATGCTATTGAATTTTCACGTTTATTTGGTAGTGAACGTGAATTGGTACCAAATCGTATTATTAAATTATTTGGTAATAATATAACAATATTGGAGAAAGGACGAAATGATCGTTTACATATACCAAGAACAAATGGACAATATGAATTACCAAATGGTGGTTCAGGTCGCCGTTGTGGTGGTCAAGGTGATTTATTATGTGGTGCATTAGCAACATTTTATTATTGGGCATTAGAATCACAATCTGATGAATTTGAACCTGAATTAATTGCATCATTTGCAGCTAGTTATTTAACAAAACAATGTAATTCATATGGATTTCAAAAGAATGGTCGTAGTATGATTGTAACAGATATGATAAAAGAAATACATCATGTATTTGAAGATTATTTTGAACCAGCTGAATATTGTAATTAAATTACATATACTTATGGAATAAGAAAAAGGGGAGTAATTAAATATTTAAAAATATAATTAATTTATATGTGCGTGGGTGTTTGTTTTTTTGTAGATATATTTTTAAATGTTTTATATAAATGGAAAAATAAATTATATATTTACTTTAAATAATTATTTAAATTTTAATTTAAGATCCAATGAGCTATAATATATGTCCATCATCAATTAAATAATTGAATTTTGTAAGAAAATTTTGGTCTAAAAATTGGAAATTTACTGAAACTTTTAAATGTTTCCGAAATTTATGGTACAATTTATTACTATTTTTATGAATTATTGGGTATCAATCTTATTTGATAATTAATTTTTGCATATTTTCTCCCCAAGTCAATGTATTTGTCCGTCGACAACTTAAACTAATTTCCCAAAAATTACAACCTAACATCAAGTTGATGGATAATTAGCTGGAGTAATTACTATATAAAATATTCTTCTTAGTGTTTTAAGCCTTTTCGGAGGCTTATAAACATTTTATTGACTTCTTATTTTAGTTTGGCTGATTTTATTAATTTTATTGCAGACAAATTGTATCATTTTTCATCCCAAGTTTTTCATCTATACTTTTCTTATGACTGCTTCTAATGTGTTATAAAATATAAATTGTATAAAACTAAAAGAGAAATAATTAAATATTGCGAATTTGAAAGATTTATTTCAATTTTTTTTTCCTTAAAATTAATATTATATACTGTAGTCTTACATCATGATATTTATTTAACATTTTTTTCCTTTCGAATACTGCAAAAAAAATCGTTAGTTTACATACAGGCAAGCAGGGATAAAGTAACATTATTCAAATTTTTTTGAAGTAAACTTAATCGGTTAAGACTTTTTTCTTATTTTTCAAAATCTTGTTTTTTTGAAATCTGGTTTTTTGAAATCTTGTTTTAGAAATCTATTGAAAGGCAAGATTTTTACTATCAAAATACAAATTTTTTTTTACCCTGAAACAAGATCCAATCCGAAAAGCTGCATGTAAACCAAAAATTTTTTTTTAAAAAAAAATATACAAATTATAAAAGTTCAAAAATATTAGTAATATTTTTTTTTTAGCAGTCTTCAAAAATCAAAAATTAATTATTTAAATAATAATTTATACAAAAATTAATTTATAATTAATTTTTGTTTATAATTAATTAATTTTATAATTAATAAATTTAATTTTTGACTATAAATAAATTCTAATTTTTTTATGTAAAATTATGATAAAATACAAGATATTTAAAATTCTTATTTACTAAAAACATTTCTTAATTTTAGGATTTATGACTTTTTTTTTTTAATTAAATTTTCAAATTTTTAACAATTTTTCACTATAATAATATATAAATTTTCTTATCATACCAAAAAAAACAAAAATAATAAAAAAAAATTGTTTGTAAGTTTTAATTACACAGAAAAATATTATTAACAAAATTTTATTTTTTTTTCTCTTAATATTAAATTTTATTCTTAATTTTTAGATATTTTTATATTATATAGTTTTTTTTTTTTAGTTTTATCTTATCACGATTTTTTTTACTTTTCTTATTTCTTTTTTTATTTTACATACACTTACAGTTTGTAAAGAAAATCTTGTCACATAGATTTTTTTTAGTAAATTCATTTTAGTTATTGATTAAAAGACAGTAATTTAATTTAAATCAATAAAACTAGTGTGTGACAAGATTTTCTTTACAATTAAAATAATTGTAGTTTTTTGTTTTTGTTTTATATTTTTTTGGTTATTTATTAAAATTCTCTGTTTTTTTATGGAATACTCAAGAGAAATAACCAAAATTTAAAATCGTTGAAGAAAGGTATTGATTTAAATTAAGTTACTGTCTTTTAATCAATAACTAAAATGAATTTACTAAAAAAAAATCTATTTGACAAGATTTTCTTTACAAACTGTATTTCTAAATTGGAATGTTTTTGATTACCAATTTCGGTAGATGACAAAAAACTATGGCAATTTATAAATTTATGTACAATTTTTTTTTATCTTTTTGTACAGTTTTTAAGTACATTGGTAACATAAATACTTTTTGTTTTTGTTGATTTTGTAATTAGTGTTTCAGAAGAATTTCTTAGAAAGTAACGAATATTGAAATTAAATTAAAATTCAATATTCAATTATCTACCCTGACATAAAATCGACCAAAAATTAGTTGTTTTTTTTTTTTTCGAAAATCATTATTCGAGTTAGAAAGAAAAAAAGTGCCGCACAATATATCTAATTAATAAATAATTTATTATCTGTAATTTTTGAAATTGTCGACTTGTTTCTGACTCGAACTGTTTTCGAAATAAAATCTATCCTTTCAAAAAGAATGATACGAATATTTCTCTTTCAGAATATTTTTCTATTCACTCGAAAACCATAATCTGTTCGATTACTTCGAAAGTATATATAAATTAGATACATAATTAAAATTTTATATTTTTGAATAAAACTGGTAAAAAGTTGGAAGAACATTGTGATAAAATTATAATTTCATAATTATAACCATTTATAATTGGCAATTTAAGACTCGTTTATAATTGATTCTCCTCTAGTATATAAAAATTTTCTTTTAAAATCTTTTCAGTCCATAAATATTTTTTTTTTTTTTTGAAGATTAATATTTTTAACTATTACTTTCCTTTTATTACTACAAATCATTCTCAGATAAATCTTTTTCATGAAATTGTTTTAATGCTGTTTTATTTATATAACCAAAATTCCATTTCATATTTATATTTGATTTATCACATGTATTTACATAAATTTTACGATCTTTAATATTTGCATCTAAACAACGTTTATTACCACCATGCATTAACCATTTATTTTCTAAATCATAATACCATAATTGATTACCTTGTTGACCATGACATGAATATATAATAATTTTAGAATTTAATTCACTAGTTGGTACATCTAAACAATCTGTTTTAAAACGCATACGTAAATCTTTATGCCAACTTAATGCCCAATTTTGATTACTTTGTGGTTGTTCTAAATCATTTGCACACCAATATAAACCAATTTCATCACCACGATGATTATTTAATGTATCTAAACAATATTGTTTATTTGATAAACTTTGTATAGCACCATGTGCATAATCTGGTGGTTCAACAGGTGGATATTTTTTTGGTAAATCAAATGCAATTTCATCCATAAACCATTTAAATGATTTACAATTTAATTTCGTACGAATTGCTTTCTGTTTAGTTAAATCACCAGCATCAAGATAATTATATGTTCGGGGATTACGTTCGTATAAATATTTAGCATATTCATCCATCCAAACTTCAGCAACACGTTTATAATTCTAAAATAAGAGAAAGAAATTCATTATAAAATTATTTATTATTGAAATTTTTCAAATTTGTTTACCTTATGTACATAATCAGTTTTTCTTGGATTTTTTGATGCCATTGGTCCACGATAAATATGACCAATTCTTGAACATGGTGAATCAACCATTTCACCACCACACATCCATATTTTAAAACTTAATTCATATTGTTCACCACCCCAAATATCTAAACCTTCATCATAACCACCTAATTCCCAAAAAAAATTTGTACCAATTGCAAATAAACCACCAGCCATTATTGGACTACGAAATGGCTTTGTACGATCAATTAAATCATCTGGTAATAATGGTAAACGTTTATAATAAAATTCCCAATCAAATGCACCACGTGCACCTTCATCTTGTGCCCGATATTCAAAATTATCATGATCAATAACATCAATAAATGGACAAACACATGTTTTTGGATTTATAGCAATTGGTTCGAGTAATGGCGGTAACCAATTATAATTTGCTTCAATATGTGAATCTAAAAATATTAAAACTTCTGCTTTAGCTAATTTAGCACCAGCTAAACGTGCTGTTATTAAACCACTACGTTCCTTTAATCGTATAATTTTGACTTTTGGTAAATAATCAGCAACATATTTATCTAATTTTTCACCTAAAAAATCTTTATCACTAAAATCATCAACTAAAATTATTTCATAAATTAAATGTTCTGGTGATCGATTTAAAATGCTATAAACTGAACGAAGTAATGTACTCCAATGTTCATTGTAAAATGGTATTACAACACTAACAGTTGGTAAATGACTAAGATATGTTTTTTTGTTGCATCTAGAAAAAGGACCAAAACAAAATAATTTAAATTTATTAAAAATTTCATCTTTTCACAAATTTTTTGAAAAATTTCAATTTATATACCCTTTATAACGAATATCTGGTAATGATCGATTTAATGATATACGATCACTTAATAATCCACTAAAACCATTTTGTCGAAATATTAATTTTTCATTTTCTTTATCCTCTTTTGGTAAATGGGCTGGTTTACCTTGTTCACCAAGACCAATACGTTGTTTATCAATTTCCATTGCTTCACGATCATGCCAATCTTTTTTATTTACTTCATAATTATGTGCACGTTGTGATAATTCTAAATTATTATCAACTAATATTTCATTATTACTATTACTATTATCATCATCACTTTTTAATTCTAAACTATTTCCTTGTTGGAAATTTTTGAAATTATTTATAAATTTTGATGATAAATTATCAGATGATTCTGGATTTATAAACCAACTTGTTAACATTAAAACAATTGTTATAATAACAAAAATTAAACTGATTGTTTTTAGAAGACACAATTTACTACGACGACGCATTTTTTATTAGATGATATTTCTTTGTGTGGCAGTGAAGGCATTAAAGACAAACTGAAATAGAAAAAATAATGTGAAAATATAATATAATTAAATTTGTTTAGTTATAAATTAAATATTTAAATGAAACGGAATTAATCAATCTAAATAAATAATTATATAATTAGGAATCTTAATTAAATTTACCAAAAAAAAAACATTTGTAATGCCCAATCGTCTCTGAAATGTAAAATATCACAATCAAATTTTCGTGCACTACAAAAATTTTTCGTACATACATATATAATTTTTTAGAATTGTTTTTGCTTATCTAATCAGCTATTCGCAAAGATATTGTTATGCCTTTTTTTTTTGGTAAATTATTGAATTTTAATATGAGTTTGTTAATAGTTTAGGTCTTTAGGCTTTTTACAAATTTTTTAAGTAAATATATTACTTGGTTCGTTGTTATTGATTTATAAATTTTGGGGAAATATCGTAAATTAGATTTGTCAGTTCATTTATTATGTCTGTCTATTTTTCGTTTATGAGCTGGTCTTTCAGTTTTGCAACCTTATTATGTACAAACTTATTTTTGAATATCGAACTGCAAGATTTGTGTTGTTTGCTCTGATCGAGTATCCGTTTGTCTTTGAAAGTTTTCTATTAAATATTAGTTTTTGAAAATTCTATTGCCAAAATATAAGTGTAAAAGCTTAATTGAGAAAGTAGTTTAATGGAGTAAGAACTAAAGCCGATAGGAGATTACATAACTATAACATACTTTGGTTTTCTTTGTTACTTAAAAGACTTAAACGAAGTTCAATTATCTCTACACATTTAATTATTTGTATGGCAAAGCTTATTATGCCTAACTTACGTAAATGTGGACAACGTATCAAATGGAAGTAATATTTAGGCTATATAGCCACGAAATATAACACAACACCGATGTAGTCGATATAAACTAAAAATTTTGTAGACTAATTCTAAAAATACTCATACTAAGCTAATAAATTTTTCTTATAATTTCCCCCTCATTTGTAAAACCTATTTTTTTCTTAAAAACAAAATTTGCGATAAGAAGTAAACAATTTACAAAAACTTTCATAAATCAATTTTTAATGGTAAAATTGTGATAAGTTTTCCGGTATTTTTAAAAACATAAAATAAAATTTTTATAACACATAAAATATTAATTCTCAATAAATTTACAAAATTATTAACCACTTCACAAAGAAAATGATCAAAAAATTAAAATATAGGTAATTAATAAATATTTTTAATATACATATATAAATTTATTTAAGTAAAATCTAAAATCATATAAAATTTTATTAACCTTTGACCAAAAAATTTTAATTTCAACGAACCGTCACTAAATTGAATATAACATAATTTTGAAATAATTTAATAAAAGATAAAAATAATTCTTTTTTATTTGAGATTTCGGGTAAATTGTTGGGTAAATTGTAGTACAATTGTAATAGCATAATTAATCGCACCCGCAAAATTAATAATTCCAGTGCAATTAATTCTCTCTGCACAATTCAATGCAACTATTTTTGAGTTATTAATATTTACTCAATTATATAAGTTATTAAATTTCTCACGATATCCAATTTGGACTGTTTGTTTTATCTATCAATTGTGCCGCGATAATGACACTATTACAACAGCTCTTGTGTTTTGTGAGAAATGTTCTTGTTACGATAGAAAGTACAACCATTTACGCAGTACTGCAATGTTTTCAGTCGTTTTTATGGTAGTGTAATCAACGAGACAGCAACCAGTCGACAGAAGGAGCTTTGGTTAAGCTAAATTTGTCGACTTTTCACTGTCTCGATAGTCAAAATACCAGTAAAAAGAATTAATACATTGCAGTACTGCGATCACATACTGTGTTAACGAAAACGTCCTACATTTGGGATGTATACTAACTTAACAGATAGTAAATAAATAGTACTGCACTAATTAAGGGTTTTTTTCCAAACTGAATTGATTATGCAACTAGCGACCGTTTATCTTATTATTTCGACAATCTAATTTTAATTGTTCATAATTTTTTTATTATCAATTTTTGTAGTTCGTTTTTTTTAATATCCTCAGTACACACACAGCAGTTCATTATTAATAAGTAGAAAACTTCCAAAAATATATATATCTACAACAGTGAGTATAGTATATGTATACAAATAAACTCTTTATAATGTTATCATCGTGAAAATAATTCCGAATTATCGCCACTTGATTAGATTTAATTAAATTAAGTATTAAATTTTTTTACGGATAAGTAAATTATACGGAAATTCATGTCATTCATAATAAAATTTGTTAATTTTATTTTATTATTATACTCACTAATACTTAATTTTAATTAATTTAAATTTAATTAATTTTCTTAAATAAAAACAATAAATTAAAATACTTTCTATTGTATATAGAAGGGGAATCCCATTAAATTCGATATATTTGACAAGATATTAATTTCGTTTTAAAATTTCTTAAAATTTAATTAATTAAAGATTTAATGGACAGTTTTATGGAACCTAGTTGGCAATACATATGTTAATTATACAATTCCTAATTTGATTTTTAATATCTTAAAATTTTTTTGATTAATTTGGATCTTAAGAGACACAATTTAAATTAATTTATTTAAATTTGTATACTCAAATTCATTAATTATTCTTTAAAAATATGTCGTTGGTTTGAAAGCAGAAGGTATATTAAGTCAAAAAAACGTAAATTTTGAGTGATTTTTGAAGACCAATTGTGTCTAGAGTAGTTTATTATGAGTAGTCGGTGGTTCATTTCCTAGCTCAATGCATCGATGTGGCTTGAATTTAAATGAGTATAGCATCTAAATTGAAGAGTATAGCATCTAAATTGAATTTAAATGAGTATACCAGCAAATAAAATATGCAGCAATTGAAAAAATAATAAGACTAGGAAATTACAAACTTTTTCCGCAACAGATGAAAAACTTATGTTTCGGAATCATTCATATAAAATTAGTAGACGTCTCATAATTACAACAGAATTAGTCTGTTAAGTCAAGAAGAAACAGAAAACATTGGACTGTTGAGTCAAGAAGAATATTCAAATCTTCTATCTATTGCTATTCTATAGATACTATATAACATATAGAGTATTAATTAAGACATTTTGAAGATGTTTAGTCTGTGTACGTGTACCATATATAGAAATTGATATTTATGTACATAAAAAATTAACTAAAACTTAGTGTCTTCTGTTTTTACAAATCATAATAACGTTGAACTATTTAACAGAAGTAGTAAATTCTATTAATAAATAAATGTCAATTTTTTTAAATAATACAGAAATATATTTTGTATCACCATAAACCATTAAAAAATACCTTTTTTATATAATTTTTTTCTTTATGTAACATTAAAAACTTCCTAAATTATAATTGTTTCAGCAGCAAACAATTTAAGCATACTATAGAATTATTTTCAATGTCATTTGTAATATCATAATTTGCAAAATTTAAATTACTACACCTGTTTAAATATATATATGTAAGTATGTATATTAAAAATCTATTTTTTTTAAATTTTATAATTAATATTAACCCTTTTGGAACTGTGTAGTATAGAGTATACATAAATATTTTTGAAACTGTGATCAAAATCGTCGTCAGCAAAAATGTTGATAATAAACGAAAAAAAAATATAATAATTTCACTAATTAAATTTTTGTCATACATTTTTAATTTTTCGATTTCAACGTAGACCACAAAACCAATGAAAGCTATGACTTATTTATTGTAATTATAAGCTTTTACTTAATTGTTGTATTTTTTTTTAATTAATTTTAAATAAATGAATAAAAATATTGTATTTAGTTTCATTTTGTTATTCTTGTGACAAATATAGAAATTGGAATTGTATAATTTTTTTGTTAAAGTCACATTTGTTCGCCTTCTCTGGAGATTTGATTAATTTAGGAAATGCATAGGAAATAGAAAGAATAATCAATTTCATTAATATTAAGTATATTCTTCTTTGTTATTTTAAAGAAATTCTTGAATAATGAATTTAATGTAATTTCCATTACAATTTCATTACAAAATTCATGTATCTGTTATAAATATAATTCACATCAGCAAGACTGCTTGTAAATGTAAGGTAGTAAATATTCCTACTCAATGAATGAATAAATATAAAATAAATCTAAGAAATACTCAGAGAGTATTTAACTGAATGTTAATTGAATAGAAAATCATTTTTCTAAAAATATATTCTTAAAATTTTGTAAATAATCAATTACTCATAAGTAGTTTATTTAACTAGGAAATTTTAAGAATTTCCCTTCTAATAGTCCAATGTTTAATCTTTATTACCAGCAATTCCTTTTTACAAGTCAATTCAATTTCAAATTATTAATTCTATTTATGTCTGGCAACGTGGCAACTTAATCAACTTTTTTTGCATTCTAATTATACTTATATTTCAAATCATTTTAATTTTAGACACCTTTACAAACTATTGTACGGTATACTTAACTACTTTCACCCACTACAATGTTAATCTTTTAAAAATATTATCTTTTAAAAATATACGTAGATTTTGATGCTCCACCTAGCCATTCAAATTTGGAATTACAAAAAAAAAAAATATATTACTTAAATAATTTTCTTTTCCTCAATTGATGCTGGTAAAATTTTAATGATTCATAATCATAAAGTTAATCTATGCAAATGTTTATTATTATTTTATCTCGTCTTTTACCATTACCACATACATACAATATTTTATTTTAGGTACTTGTGATAATTTTTGTCTTCTTCAAAACAAAAATAAATTCTAATATTTATTCACTCTAAAATATAAGGAAACAATTCATAGTCAAGCATGTGTTTAGCATAAGTTTTTTTTATAGTACAGGAAAAGGAAATTTTGTACTGAAAATATTGGGAATTGATAGTATAAAATAAATTCATGCTAATTTTTATTCATTCAAACCACAATAGATTTTTTTTGATTTAATTATACTATCGACAAATTTTAAATTGAATTATTCTTATAAGAATATTTTAAAATACTTAATTAAT
This sequence comes from Empis stercorea, assembly GCA_949752835.1. Lineage (NCBI taxonomy): Eukaryota > Metazoa > Arthropoda > Insecta > Diptera > Empididae > Empis > Empis stercorea. The sequence continues at coordinate 82,988,948 of OX457085.1, read as the reverse complement.
TTTCATTATTGAAATATGAATTGTTAAAATTTTAATCAAATATATTTTCAGTATACTCAGTTCGTTCTTGTTACCCTCGTCTAACTAGGAACTTAATTAGCTTTCAGCCTTACACTTCGTGTGTAATGAAGGCAATCGTTCCACATTTTAAATTATAGTACTTATAGTTAGTTAGTTTCGGTTTTATAATCGTAAGTATCTCTACACAATTTCGATTCCTTACACTTGCACAGTCTTCTAATTGAATTAATTAATTTTAAATATGAATTTTTAAAATTTGTAAGAGATCAAATAAATTTTCAGTACTCAGTTCGTTCTTGTTACATGCGTCTGCCTACATAGTCAGTTTGGTTCCATCAAGGCAATCGTTCCATATTTTAAGTATAATAGTGCTTAATCTCTTCTCAATTTCGACCCCATATACGGTCTTCTAATCGTAATTGCGGTAGTATATCTCTACATAATTACAATTTCTTACTATTGCACAGTCTCCTAATCGTACCCACTTCCTTCTCGTTAATTGTAGTTATAATTTTTATATACATGAAAGTAATATACTTAATTGTTTCTTGAAGTTATATAAATAAATTTTTAATGTCTTTTCACTACGTAAATTCCAAATTTTCAAATTTTGAAGATAAATGGATGATTAAATTGCATCCAAAATTAATTATACAAATATTATTCTCTATGGAAAACCTTGTAGTATTTTAAATTATTAAATATTATTAATAACATAAATTATAAATTATTCTTTTATTCATAATAATTTTGTTTTTTTTTTTTAATTATAACCGGTTAACTAATAAACGAATTTAGTTCATTGTATATTTGAAAAGAATTTTTTATCATCTTCTTCTTCTTCTAGATTGAATCTTTGTATATAATATTTTTAATTTATTCATTTTAATTATAAAATTAAAAAAAAAATGTCATAAATTATGCAAATAAAACACGTTTACAAAGATGTGAATTGGCCGGTCAACAAATTATAATAATTTTAACTCTGCAAATTCTTTTATTATGTTACTATCGATAAAAAATACTACATAAACATACAACATAATTACATATAGAGTTTTATAAAATAAATATTGAAAGTTCTTTTTTTGGTTTTATTCAGGAAGACCTTGAATGACAAAGATACACAACACACACAACCCTAAAAGCACTGAGCCAATTTACAGAATTGGTCCAACTCAACAAAAAGTTAGCCAAAATTTTTTTTTTGGAAATATACAAAAAATATTTCTCATATACTTAAATTAATTCTTACCAATAAAAATAATTTCAAAAAAAGCAAAAAAAACCAACAAAAATTACACTTTTCTATTAATTAAATCCAAATTAAATAAAATGAAGAAAAAAAAAATTAATGCAAATTTTCTTTCAACTTAACTAAGAAGAACATCCGAAACAAACTAAAAAAAATTTAATTCCCATATTTCCCATTCCCAGTTCAGTTCCCACTTCCCACCACAAATACAATAACAACAAAAAATATACAAGAACTGTCAAAAAGAATTTGCAAAAAAACAAAGTATTTGTTGTTTTTGTAGCAACTTTCAAATTGTAGTTTGATTTAATTTGAATTGGAAAGGATTATAAATGTATAATATTTCTAATAGATGGCGGCACAATGTTATTTGATTTCTTTTTTAAATTCTTCAAGAAAGAAGGGAATTGTTGTAACTGCAGAAATTGCGTTTCCGAATTTTTTCATTTAATAATTTTGAATTTGAATTAAAAAAACGAATTTAGGGATATTCTCGGATTAAAACAATTTTTATATGAACTAGAGTTTAAATTTTTCTAATTTCTTACTAAATGATGATTTTAACAGTTTTCGCTTAATCTATGCGACAATAGTATAGTACTTGATATGTTTGCGATCAATCGTTGCTAGCTGGAAGACTCTGGTAAAACTAAATAACATTAATTTTGATTTTTCACATCTATGCAAACAAGAAGATAATATTATTCATCATCCAAGAGGAAAAATTAATAAGATTATCGCTAGATTTATTATTAGAAGAAAATTTAGTAAGGTGAACCCTAGTGATAAATTTTATTTATAGTAAATTATACTATGATAAAATTACAAGATGTTAATTTGTCCCTTTTAGATAATAGAATATAAGGATAAAGAAGTAGTAGTATAGTAAATTTACGTTACTTTCAATTGGCCAAAACTTAGAATTCTCTAAGTCAAACTACTTTGCAATTCACCATCAGAGGAAACTTCTAAAAAAGTGATAAGCATTTTAAACGGCGGGGTGAATATTAATGTCCAAAGAATTAAAGTCCATGCACTTTAATTCCAAATGAAAAGGAATTAATGTCCATGGCATTATTGTCCACTGCTAAAAAGAATTAAAGTCCAATTTGAAAAAGTCATAAAGTCCATGGACTTTATAACTCTTTTATAAAATTCAAATGAAAATTAAAGTCCAATTGTATAATTTAGAATAATGTTTAGTATAAAATATAAGAGTAAAATACAATTATAACTTCTTTGCTTTGCATTCAATTATTTAATCCTTTACTTATTTTATTTGTCGGAAAACTTCTTTGCAACTTTTCGGAAAAGGGAAAATTCCTTATTTTTTCAGCTTTTTGTTGTTTTTTTTTTTTAAATTTGCAAACAGAAAGAGTTTCCCCTTTTCCGAAAAAAAGTAATAATTTTTTATTAAAAATGAATTTTTATATTTTATATGGTTTAAAAATTTTTTTTTGTTGAATTATAAAAAAAATCTAAAAAGGATTAAGTCCATTTCAATTTGGTAATGGTAATAACGTCCACTTCAAATAAGTCATAAAGTTCATGGACATTATTTCTTTTTAAAAAAAGAAATAATTCCTTTTGGACATGAATTCCCTTTCATTTGGAATTAAAGTCCATGGACCTTAATTCATCCCACCTTTTAAACATTGAAATCTAAATATAATTCTTTTTTTAAATTACATATATATATATGTATATATTTAATTTTATATTTAATTTTCAAAATAAATTTAAAGAATTTGTTAAATATAACATACAAAATTTTTTCCTATTTTTAATTAAATATTTATAAATATTCAGCTAATGCTGTTTCATTATAATATCCAACTTGCCATTTCATATTAATTTTTGTATCATTACATGGATTTGTATAAACTGCATATGTATAAATATTACCTTCTATACAATATCCACTAAGAGCATGTTTTATAAATTGTTTTTTATAATCATAATACCATAATTGATGACCCTGTCTACCATGACATGGAAAAAAATTAATATTACCATTTGCAACACGATCAATAGCATCTAAACATATATCATAACATCCATATTGATTTCTAATTTTTAAATCCTTATATTTACTCATTTCCCAATTTTGATTACCTTCACCATTTATTTGATCATCAGTACTACACGGATATAAACGTAATTTTTCAGTTTTACCATCACAATTAAATGTATCTAAACATAAATTAGTATCTGCTAGATTACGTATAGTACCATATCCGTAATATGTATGTGATGATTTTACTGATGGCATATTATTTAAATCTTCCCCAGCTATATTTTTCATATACCAATCAAATGTTGTAGAATTTAAACGTTTACGTAACTGTTTACGTTCTGTTAAATTACCAGGATCAATTTGATCAAAAGTATTTTGATCTTCTTTATATACCAAACTAGCATATTCATCCATCCAAACTTCAGCAATACGTTTGTAATACTATAATATATTATATATGGAAACAAAATATAATTATATTATATATGTACTATAAAAAAATTGTATTATTGGTTTACAAAGCAGAAAGAATTAACTCACAAAAGTACGCTTTTGTATAAATCTAAGAATCTAAAACTCAATAACATATTCATACACAGCTTTTCCCGAATTTATATCCTGGACTATTGTATTATATTGTATTGGACTATTGTATTAGTACGACTTATGGTTTTTAGTTAGCCAGAAATAGACCCATAGATATGATTCAGTTTATACATTGAAAAATTATAAGAAGAAAATTTGGAGAAAAAAAAAATTGATTTAATGCTTTTTGTTTGTAAACCTTTTAATTAATGTTCATCAATTTATATAGATTTATGTATACCTTATTAGTTGAATTATCTTTATCATTTTGACTATTTCTTTGAATTCGTGCAATACGTGAACATGGTACTTGAATTATTTCACCACCGCACATCCATACTTTAAAACTTAATTCATACTGTTCAGCATACCAATTATTTATTTCTGGATCATAACCACCTAATTCTAAAAACCATTTTCTATCTATTGCATATATTTCACTTAACATTATTGGTGTACTAAATGGTTGTGATGGTATCATATTATCAGCTGGTAATAAACGTAATGGATAATGATTAAATTTCCAATCAAATCCAGTACGACTTGTTTTACAACCAACTTTATATTCAAATGTATCTGGTTTAATTTTATCAACAATTGGAAATACCATTCTTTTTCTATTTGTTGCTATTAAAGCAAGTAATGGTGGTAACCAATTATAATTTGTTTCAATATAACCATTTAAAAATAATAATACATTGCCTTTTGCTGATTTAGCACCAGCTAAAGATGATGACATAATTCCTTTACGTTCTGTCCAACGAATTATATATACATTTTTTGGAAAATTAACTTTAATATAATCGGATAATTGTGTAGATAAAAATGTTAAATTACTACCATCAT